>MU226976.1:339579-396476 GCA_018584345.1 Thuja plicata | reverse complement strand
AAATACCAAAGAAAATAGCAGAAGAATGTAATGATAGAAAATGGACTCCAACAAAAATGAATGATTTTTGGAGTATGAGAAAGGATCTTGGTGAACCAAAGACCAGTGCAGATCTAGATGAAATAGACAAGGATAAAGAGTTTAGAAAATTGTGGAATTTGGAGCATCGTACCATGGCACACGATAGTGATACAGATAGTGTCGATGATAATCCAACAATTACATTTACTCTGAGTCCTAGTGGAGTCAGCAAATACCAAAAACAAGAATATAGCAAAGGGGAAACCATTGTGGGAAAAATGGGGTATAAAGGTGGTGGTTTGGGTCCCACAGGAGAAGGCATCTAGATTCCAATTGTGATAAAAAAATGATCATGGTGTACGTGTTGGGGTTGGATTTGGAGTGGAGCTATTAGATTCACCAGGAAACACTATGCCCACAAGAACATCCATTACCACGGGTGGGATTGGGGAATCTTCTGCTACTAGGTTTGGTAATGGCACTGGTGCCAGTGGGAATGGGAAAATTATACAACAAGTTCCCTCTCTAAAGAGGCCAGTAGAATCTACATAGAATCCCATAGAAGAAGATAGTGTCAAGAAGAAAAAGGTTTCCACAACCACAACATTGAGACTCGATCCTAAAAAACTGTTTACACTTTCAAGTTCAAAAAAAACCTCTATAAGTATAAATCCTCAAATAGAATTAGTTAGATCAACAGGCATTGCAAGCTCTAGTTCACCTTTCAAACATTCAAATCCTTCTACAACACTAGAATTTTGTTTCAAAGATTTCTATAATAAATTTGCAGAAACAACAACCAAGAATAAGGAAATAAAGAAGACATTGTAGAATGGTGCCCTTAATACAGCTGTAGAGGAACGATCTGCATCCAACAAGATTTTTCCAACATATGACCCAAAGAGAGACATGATGGAGTTCATGATTTTTATTCCACCAAAAGATGATGGAAACCCACCAGAGAGTCAGATAGATCTATCTGAATTTCAAGTTAGCACTCTCCAAATGGATTTTTCCAAAGTTAAAAATGTGGACAAAATCAATGTGACAAAGTCTACAAACCAACTATTCTACAGTGCACTACTAAAGCTAGAAAGAGAGAAAAGTAAGCTCGAGAAAAATATAGAAAAGTTATAGACACACATTGCCAATGAAAAAGGAAAGAGGAAAGCTTTAGAGAACAGTTTGAAAGAGTTATAGAAAAAGATTAAGAAATCAACCTCTACATTAGCAAATACAGAGTAGGAACATGTGGAGGCAGTAGTGAAGGAACAAGAGAAGGAAAAGTTGAAGGTACTGAGGGGAAAATTGGCAGAAATTAGTTAAAAACTAGAACAAAGAAAGAGTCACTTCACAAAATTTATTTAAAATCATGGAGAGTAATGTTACCTCCAACCAGGAATCGCAAAAGAAATTGGACTCTCAATCAGATAAAGCCAATCATCGGGGACACAAATTAGTGGAAGAGATAAATAATTGTGAAAAAATGGTAGAAGAACTAAAGAAATCCAATAATACAATTCAAACATTAACAAATACTAGTAATAATTTAGTGAAGATTACTAAAGAACACATTTGGGGAAAAGTATTGGGGATGTCTCTTAGCTTGTATGAGTGGTTTGAAATGCCTCAAAGTATGAGAGTATGTTATTTGAAGCTCCATAATAACATTGAACAGAACATGGATGTTATCAAGGAAGAAAAGAAAGAAAAAGATGTTATGCAACAACTCTACAGTAAGAGTGATAGTTGTAGATGTCTAAAATCATCCTTATATTAATTTAATTCATATTCCCTTAGTATTATAATTAATTTTAATTAATTAATTATATTTGTTATGTTCTTCTATTTATTTAATTAATATAATTCAGTTTCCATAGCATTTGAATTTAATTTAAATACTATCCCCCTTTGATGTATTAAATTTTATTTAATACATTCCCCTTCATTAGTCCCCTTTAAATAATTTTTTAATTTATTTATTCCTCCATATGACTTAAATTCTACTAAACCAAATTAATCTAAATTTCTAATTTGGATTAAACTAATTTGAACCTAGATCCTACCCTACCTCACATCGTTCTCACGAAATAAACCTATTCACTAATTAACTAAGGTTAATTAGGCTAATTTCTTGATTCCTACACTGATTAGTCCTAATTATTTGCTCACATGTGTGAGGAAATTTTGAAAAATACACTTTTCCAAATAATCCTTATTTGGTGCCAACAAGGTTTCTTACACCCATGATGACACCTTCTTACACTTTCTAAAAGTGTTCTATTGGCCTAAATCTCTTACACCTCTTACAAGATCCTTCACATGTGTACTTTAAGTACACTTTGACCCATCCCATCCAAAGTTGCTCACACATGTGTGAGAAAAGTGGGCCTCTTCAATGGATTATGTGTTCCTCATGTGGCACCTATGTGGATGCCACATGAGCTCCACCTCATCCAATTCCTCTCTCTCCTCCAAAAAATTATAAATAGAGGCCATTGTCAAGAGCAAATCATCTCCTTTTTATGCATTATTATCATGTTAAAATAGCTCTAGAATTATATTAGTTCATATTTTCCAATCTTATATCTTAGTTTATTTTATTATTACTTCATAGTTAAATCTAGATATTACATGTTACGATTAATGGAATGAACTTAATTTCCTTTCATTAGATCTTGCATATCATTGTTAGCATAGTTTTGCATCATTTTCATACATTTGATGAAGGCTTGAGACAAGTTCCTCATACTTGTTCTTGAGCTCTTCATTACATCCATTAGCTTTCATTTTAATTTCTTCATCCATTAATTTGTGGGATTAAGTATATTGTGTTGGGAGAGCACACCCACAAACATTCTCTAAGAGCAAATCAACAAGGCATTGGGTGCCCTTGTTTAGCTCATCGGAGGTTATGATGGAAATCTTATTTTTAGAGTATGCTTCTTAGATATGTTAATGTAGATTATTGATATATTTCTCTAACATTTGCATGTCTGAGCATGCTCCCAACAGGCAGGTTTCCAGTATATACATTTTGGCACACCCGGTGGGACCCACGTCCCTTATTTTCTAACATTTTTTACAACTTTTCTACGGTTCTAGAAAATTTTACACAGACCCGTCTCCACTCTGGAGACACCATTTCCATAGATTACCATCTACTCTTCCCAACCATCTGTGACACTTAGTCATCTGTGGATATAACTCACCATCTCTGCCTGTTCAAAAATAGACTCAAAATATTGTGGTTTAAATAGTTTTTATCAAGTTTTTAGTTATTTAACTCTCGAGTTTTTGACAATAAGGTAATTTTTAAGATTTAAATGTTGTTTAATTTGGTAAAATTCTTATTTTTAAGTCTGATTAAGTTTGTTTTTAGTAGAATTTGACTATGTTTATTTGGATGTTTGTGCAGGTGATTCTTCATTTCTGTAGATTGTCATCTGCGTAGATCACCGTCTGCAATACTTGGTTGTTTTCTCATTTTCCTAGATTTTAGTAATTTTTTCCACCATATCTAAAACTTCAAGACTACCAACAGGTTTCATGCAAGTTCCCTGATGGTTTTTAACAGATTCTTAAAATGAACTTGTATGGTTAAACACTTGTCTTTGAATGAATGTTGTTTAAAATTCACCTCACTCAATCTTGAATGTTAAGGGAATGAATTTTAACCAATCTTGAATGACATAAGGCAAATTAATACACCTTTTACAAGCTTTATTTTTTTTGTGTAGGAAACAAATTGAACATGAATGATTAACCATACTATTGTGTCTTTTGCTTAGGTAGAAAACACTTACTTGCTTTTAAATAGGTTTAATTTGGAATGAATACTTCTTGGTGTGTTTGAAGAAGTATTTTTCAACACTTTTTTCAAGGTATTTTGTTATTTAGATTAAAACCCTTAATATAAGTGATGCTATGATTAAGTTATAGCCGTATCCTCTCCGCTCACCTTTGCGGATCTTGGGTGAAGAGAAAGCTTAGCTTAGTCAAGCTTCTAGAGAGGCATGTCTAGAGGGTGCGCTTCACCTTTAGAGGATGACCTCAAACCGGTAATCCCTTCGACCAGTATAGAAATAAAGTGCGACCTAAAGGTCCTCTTTATCCCTTCAAGCTTGGGTAGGTCATGTTCAATTATAGTCCATACTGAGTGAATATCCTTAGCATATTGGCATGGTTGAACTCGAGACTTAAGTGTCTCATGCCTTACAAACTGATTGTGGGGATGCTACGAAACCTTACTAGCAACTGTAACTAAGTATCCTACCTAATTCATCTCCCAACAGTGACTTATTATAGTGTAAGGGGAGGGAAGATTCTTCCCCCAAGATTCCCATCATACATGTCCCAGGGTATTGTGTTACGAAAGAGATCTTCGTAGCATGGAAACAATACATGGAAAAAGGAAAAAATATGGGCGCCCTTCCAGGGGTGACACTGTTGTGTGAGCTGAAGGACTACCAAGAAATGGGCCTATAATATTTCATGTGAAGCCAATTTCCTAAGGTAGCTACTATTTGAACTGTCTTCGTTGTGCTAGACCAAGTAAAAACACAAGTGGCTTGAAAGAGTCACTTGAACATACAAAAACGAGATCCTACAATTTGAAATCAAGATTTCCTAATGTCACATTTACTAGTATCCCTCAAGGTTGCTTTGTCCCTTGTTGGATTTTTTTGAGACATGTGTCTATTATTTTTCTAGTTTTCATGTGCTGAAATCAGTTCTTGCCATCGAACAAATTTTCCCAAATTCAGACTGAAGATCAAAAATTTGCCCAGAATTTTAACACATTGCCTTAGCCACAGTCGACCGTCTCCACTCTAGATCTTCCATTTGCATAGATTACCACTTGTCTAGATCACCGACTATGTAGATCGCCATCTACATCTAATATCACCATCTCTGCTTGAAAATAGTGAGCTTCCAAATTTGCTGAAACATTTAAAATTTGACCTTTTGTAGGACCCCAGAATCATTTGTCCTAGATCATTCACTCATTCATCCAAAATCAAATTTTTCATGACATGACCAATTTCAAGAAACATAAGAAGGTTTAGCTTCCAACACCTCCATTCTATCGAGAGCAGAGGGAAACCAATCATAAATCCAAGGAATACCAACATATTACAACATCTATCAAACAAGATATTGAGCATCGTGAGAAAATTGATAAGATCATCTACAACAAAAAAGTTTGCAATTTCATGGCCAATTATTCTATCAACAGTGCTTTTGTTTCCATTGAGTGATACGATTAGGTAACCTCTTGCTTTTGGATCATTCTTCCATTCTTCCATCTTCATCTTTCCTTCTCTTGGAGCATAAGATCAAATCATCAAATCAAATCAATCCCTTAGGTTGAAAGACCTTAATCAAAGTATTGCAAACTTTCATCCATCAAACAAACACAACATTGCTTGTAGACCATTAGTCCATCTCAAGTAATTTAAATCCCTTAGTGATGTCCTATTTTGCTTGAGATCACAATTCCATCTTCAAGTAGAACAAGTGTTACTTCAAATCCCTTTTTGTTTGTATCATCACAAGGTTTTGTCATGATTAGGTTTTGTTCTGAAAACCTTTAAATGAATTATCAATCAATCAATCCTCAATCCAATCATTCAACCAATCAATCGTTAATCAATCTTCAATCAATCCAATCAAATCCAAAATCAAGATCTTTGCTCCATTTCATTTCTTATACCTTCTTGTCTTCCATTCTTCTCAAAACACCATTGTGTGGTAGTCACTCAATCACAAGCTAGAAACATGAGGCATGCAACATTCAACACTATTACCCATGAGGATAATCCATTTGCCACTCAATACCTTCAAGGAAGTGGGGTACAAGTTGAGGAAGTGCCCAAAAAAACTGAACTAGTGGACCAAGAAGAAATACCCACCCAAGTGATGGACTTCCTTAGTGATCCATACAACTTAGAAATGGTTGAGAAGGAGATTATGCATAATAGTGCTAAAATATTCTTGAATCTTGTTCATAATGGTGTCACGGTTCCTGCTAACTTTGATGAAACACTCCTTACTCGAAATGTCACCAAAGCTGTTGTTGTTGCTACTGTAGCCATGGCTTCTACTTCAAATGCTACATCATCACGTGACACTGGTAAAGGACCTGTTAACAAACCATCCACATCAATACCTACATCATCACCTATGTCAACAACTGCATCAATACCTCAATTGACACCAGAATAGATTCAATAGATCATAAGTGCTTTTCCAAACAATACTACACATAACATCACTCAAATGACGGTGACTCAAGGGGCAAGTGCTAATGTCAACAACATAGGGCAGATTTCCATGCCCTTGTCTACATCTCTGTTTCAAACAATAGGAGAAAAAACTTCTTCAACCAATACATCCTGAGCCTATCAATATATACCTCCTCCCCCTATTGGTATGACCTCCACGGGATTTTCAGCTACACAATTTGGAGGAGGTGGAGGTTATGTACCACCATTTATTTCATAGAATACTCCAGACTTCACCCAATAATTCAATGAGCTCAAAAGCATTGTACAAGGCTTACAAAATGGGGGCAAGAAGGAGTTTTCTATTGAGGATATTTGTCCCTATCCATTTGACAAGTCTATCACAATGAAACCATTCCCACCAAACTTTGAGATACCCAAATTTGAGAAATACAAAGGTGAAATATGTCCTCTGCAACATCCCAAAGAGTTTTACATTGCATGTCAAGAAGTTTCCTATAATGAGAATTACTTGAAAAGACTCTTCACTAGGAGTCTTGGAGGCACAACTTTGGAATGGTTCATGGCCCTTCCTTATGGGTCGATATTTACTTTCTCTGATCATACAGAGAATTTTGTTGGAAAATATTCATATAACATTGAGCATCAAGCAATACTCAGTGATTTGGGAAATACTAAACAAAAGAATGGAGAAAATTTTGCTAGTTTCTTACAACAATGGATAAATATTGCAAATCACATGCCATGGAAAATACCTGATATTCACTTAATTGACATCTTCACAAATAATTTAATCTCTGAGATGTCTTTCCAAATGAAAATGGCTTCACCTGACACCTTTGAATTCCTTTTCAAGAAGGGAAAAGACATTGAAGATGACCTTTTGCAAAGAGGTAGCATCAAACACTATACTCCTTCCAACAATGATAAACCAAAATTTTGGAGTAAAAACAAAGGAGTTGTCAATGATGGAGTAACTGATGCCAAGCATGTTCAAAATGTCCAAGCATCCAATAATAACAATCAAAACAATCTCAATAACAATCAGAATCACAACAACAATCAAAATCAGAATCAGAATCAGAACAATTAGAACAATCAGAATCAAAACAATCAGAACAACAATCAACAACCATGCGGTCAATAATTCTTATTTCCTTGCAATAATTACAATAACAACAACAACAATAATAATGACAATCGATAATGATGACAATTCATAGCATTGGCAGAACCTCTAGATGTGATTTTCAAACAACTTGCGGATCAAGGAATGATAGTCTATCCAAACACTTGACCTTTTGATGAGAATCAACCTAAACATGTTTGGTATAGAGATAATGAGTATTGTGATTATCATAGTATCAAGGGACATGATACCAACAAATGCATGAATATTAGACACTTTGTGCAAGATCTCATTAAGGATGGGAAAATTGAAGTTGAAGGTCAGAGTGCATCCTCATCTAATGTGAAACTCAAGGTCTACAATCAGCCCTTCCTAGCTCATAATCAAAACAATGCATCAAATGCGATCCCATATGACTATTCTACCAATACTATCATAGGCCATGATCTAATGTGTGGGAGTTTAAGTGAAAATGATATCTTTGGGTTTGACTCTCTTTGTGGCCACATTCAAGAAACTGACATGCATGTTAACACCATAATCCTCAAAGCTACTGATTGTAATGCTACTACACATAGACCCATAGTCATTGTCCAAGATACTGATAAACCTTCTACATTTGCAAATCCACCAGTTGCACCATCTACCATTGTTTGGCCTACCTCATGCTATGACCTATTGGCTGAGTTAGGGAAGATGCCTGCATAGATATCCATTCTAGAGCTACTGACAACTTTTCCAATTCACAGAGAAATCCTTGATAAAGCTCTAAATGAATCTCGTGTCCCTGAGAATATCAACACTGCACAATTCCAAGCTATGATAGGGAACTTAGCCACATAAGAGCATCTTATCTTTACCAATAAGTACTTTCATGGTCCTAAACTACATCATAATAAATCCCTCCATATAGAAGGAAAAATCCAATCCACAAGAATAAAATGAATCCTTATAGATGGTGGATCTGGCTTGAACTTGTGCACATTGAAAATGATTTATAATATTGGTCTTGTTAGAATAGTCCCAAAGGATAACTGAGAGGGGGGGTGAATCAGTGATTAGCTAATTTAATTCTTTTGTATTATTAATTCCACAATACCATAAAGTAAATGTACATTCAGATAACACAATAGACAACACCATAATTTGTTACGGGGAAACCAAATGGTAAAAACCCTGATGGGAATTAGCACCCATAATGAACTATACCTATTTATAATAATCCCTATTAGAAGATCTTGCAACCCTGTTAGGATTTTTTCTTTACAATGCAATAAGTATAGTGACTTGGTTAAGGGTCTCACCCTATTAGGAGTATTTTACAAATAACCCTGTTAAGGGTGAGGACTCACTGTCCAAAAGCTCACTGCTTCAATGGTGAAGGATACAACCTTCTGTAGAATAGATATGCACTATATTTGATGATGAAATATAGAGTAGACCTATTGTCTTGATCAGTTCCAATGTATTGTAATCTTTCACTGCTTCTTCACATAGATCCTTGATGAATGAAACATAACTGATATTCTGCTCTGTACTTTTTCTATCTCTTTTCTTATCATTCACACTTAGTGCTCACAAAATGAACTACTATAAGTATCTTCCTCAAAGTATAAGTTCACGATGGTTGTGGGAAACACTTCACCAACTTCCTTGTTGTCTTAACTAAGCAGGCAATCAAGATTAATATCATGCAACACGAACTAAATAGACACGACGCTTCACTAAGTTGGATCCACCAAATTATCTCAAAAAGCATGATCCAGATGAAACATGACAAGAACTCTTAACCAAACATGGTTAAATCATAACTAATCATGAATATAAACACACATATCCTGAAGATAGGTGAAACTCAAGAACTAGTGCTAATACATCGGCTTTGTATAGATAAACTCCAGAAACTATAACTGCTACTAACAGAATTACACAACTTAACTGAAACTTCATATCTGAGTCTGTGTGTATGAAAAAAGCATCCAAAGCATGTCTAAAACATGAATATAACTACACAAAGATTAATATCATCATTCAGATAAGTACATATAGAACACTTTTGTATATTATATGTTGTCATCAATGACAAACATATAATCAACTAGCTGCCAGAAGTAAATCTCCAACAGGTATTTCTGAGGATCTCATTGATGCAGACAAATGAGTCACAATAAAGGTCTATGATGATTGTGAAAGAGAAATCAAGGATCTAATCACACTTCCCTTACAAGTGGGCCTGACCTTTATTGAAATTTTTTGCCCCATGCTGGATCTAGATCTACCTTATAATATCTTGCTGGGATGACCATGGATACACACTATCAAAGGTGTACCCCTACTTATCATCAATGTCTAAAGTTCCCACATCATGGTAGATAAATCACAATTCTTGGAGATCCTGAGCCCTTTCAGTACTACAAGAGACTGGAAGGCAAACAATCTAACTATTGTCCATTGAATGAGTTTGGCTGATATTCAAATCAAGAAGCCCCTATTTCAAACACTCCATCAGTTCCAAAAAAGACATCAAAAACACTAGATGAGCAGTCCAAAGGAAAGTAAAAAGTCACTAAATACAAGGTCATTGAAGAAAAACCCTCTTCATTTGAAGCAAAGGCCACGTTTATAGATCAAGGCATGGGAGAGTGTAAATTTGAAGGTTCTCTATGTATTGGGCAACTCCCTTTGTCTCCAAAGTCTTATGGAAGACCATCACCATTACCCCCCTCTAAAGGCAAAGTGCTTGTGTTGAAAATCAACTGTTTTCAAACATTGGGGGTCCCTATCAGATGAACATATGGAATACAATGTCCTTGACTGGCTATATAGTGATGAAGAAGAATGACCTGTAATTTTCCTCAAAGGAAAGTATCCAAATGTTACTCCCATTGTTGAAAGCATGGGATATCATGGTACTAGCCTTGGAGCTAATGAAATAGGTAAGAAAAAGATCATAACAACTAATGGCTATCCTAAAGGACATGGACTGGGTTCGATAGAGACCAAGACTAACTGTACGAAAAATTATTGTCTAGCTGCCTCAGATTCAGACACTGAGGAAGATTTGTTCAAAATTCCTTTCCACTATGTTGAAGATGACCTAAATGAAAATCACCATGTCTTAACCTTTCAACCCCTCATCTACCCCTCACACACCCTGAATTAATTGACTGGGATCAGCAAGATTCACCACCAGCTTTGGACATTTGTGATTCAAATGAGGCAGTTTTAGCCCTCTTTGGAATTAAGAATCTTTGAGAGTACAAACATCAGATACACTACAGTGAACAAGCCTACTTTGGTAGCCAAGTCAACTCTCCCAGCCACAAAAATTAACAAGAAAATAAAAAAAAAAAAAATGAAAATACATCCTCTGGTGAAAACCTTTCGCACGCACCTTTGGATAAAGAAAAAGATAAAATAAAGGACGCTTCCTCTAGTGAAAACCTTTTTGAGGTGCTAGAGGAGGGAGAGGATAACTTTTTTTTTATATCTTCAAAACCACAAGTGTCCTCAATGTACATTGAAGATACTATTCCAATCAACCTAGGCACAGAAGTAGATCCACACATCACCTACATTGCATTTTCTCTCAGTGATCAGGAAAAGAAAGACATGACAACATTCTTACATAAACACAAAATCAACTTTGCATGGACTTACAAGGACATGCCTAGGCTAGACATAGATATTTTCATGCATCATCTGGCTGTAGACCCAATTGTAAAACCTTTTAAGCAGAAACTTTGCAAGATGCATCCGCAAGTCGCATTGATAGTCAAAGTAGAACTTTAGAAAATGTTGGATGTTGAAGTAATCAAACCAATCACTTATCCTGAATGGGTTTCTAATATTGTACCAGTAGGTAAACCTTCTGGGGGCATTTCTTTCTACACTAATTTCAAAGATCTAAACCTTGCATGTCCCAAGGATAATTTTCCACTCCTAAATATTGACATTATAGTGGATTTGACTGCCAGACATGAAATGTTGTCACTTATGGATAGTTTCTTGGGTTACGATCAGATTAGAATAGCACTATAAGACCAGCACAAATCCACATTCACAATGCCTTGGGGCACCTTCTCTTATTAGGTGATGCCTTTTGGCCTTAAAAATGCCAGAGCTACTTATCAACGAGCAATGACTACCATCTTTCATGACCTTTTACATGTCATCATGGAAGATTATGTGGATGATCTTTTAGGAAAATCCAAAACAAGGGAATCACATATTCCTATTCTCACTACCATTTTTGAGCGATTGGAGGAGTATAAGCTTAGGTTGAATCCTAAGAAGTGTGTTTTTGGAGTACAATCTGGTAAACTACTGGGATACATTATGTCATGGCGTGGAAAAGAAGTTGATCCAAAGAAAGTGAAAGCAATCCTAGAGATGCCACCACCCAAAACATTGAAGCAATTACTTAGTTTACAAGGAAAATTGTAATCAATAAAAAGATTCATGTCACAACTAGCAGATAAGGTGCATCCATTCTCCCATCTCCTGTGTAAGAATATCAAGTTTCAGTGGGATTGCTTATGTCAAAATGCATTTGAGAAACTAAAAGGCTATCTAGCTAATCCACCTGTGTCGGTACCACCTGTTACTAGTCATCCTCTAATTTTGTACATATCTGCTACAGAGGTCATGTTGGGATACCTCCTGGCACAATTGGATGATACCGGCAAAGAGCGAGAAATTTACTATCTCAGCAGGACTCTTATTGGCTATGAATTGAATTATTCCCTAATTGAGAAGGCATGTTTGGTTGTTGTTTTCTATACATAGAAACTATGGCATTATATGCTTAATCATAAGATCCATCTTGTTGCCAAAATTGATCCCCTCAAATATCTCCTGGCACGTACTACTCTTACTGGTTGTAAAGCGAAATGGGTCATGATTCTTAGTGAGTTTGACATTGTTTATGTAGATTGCAAAGGTATCAAAGGACAAGTAATTGCAGTTCAGTTGGCTGAAGCACCCATTGACAGTCAACATCCTTTGATCATAGATTTTCTAGATGAGTCAGTCCTTAATCTTGCACCGAGTCCACCATGGAATCTTTATTTTGATGGATCCTTCACTCAGAAAGGATCGGGGGTAGGAATCTTATTTGTTACACCCAAAGGGGATCTCATCCCTAAATCCTATAAATTACAATTCCCTTGTACGAACAACATTATAGAATATGAAGCCCTTGTACTTGGACTCCAACAGGCCATACAATGGAAGATTCTCACTTTATTGGTGCTTGGTGATTCACAATTGGTTATCAAACAAGTTATGGATGAGTATCAAACAAAGGATGACAAGTTTCTTCCCTATTGTCATATAGTTGAGAATCTCAAAACACATTTCACTAAGCTAATCTTCCAATAGATCCCTCACACAAACAACAAAGTAGTAGATTCCATGGAAACAATTGGTTCCTTGATCACTATGCCAGAACATAGCGCACAGTGTGATTTTCTTGTTGAGAATCTTACGGTCCCTTCCTATGACAAACCGAATTTTAAAATGGTGAGTGAAATTGCTGATCCCAACTCCCCATGGTACCAAGAAGTCTACTCCTACCTTCACGATGGACATACCCCACTTACTTTAACCCCCGACCAATGTAAAACCTTCATTCACCGCACTTCCAAATACACAATCCTTGCTAATACCCTTTTCTGAAAGCATTTCGATGGAAGTCTTTTAAGATGTCTAAATTATGATGAAGCGCAAATGTCCTTAGAGGAGGTACATCAAGGAATCTGTGGAGCTCACTCTAGTGGACTTACTTTTGCCAAGAATTTATTATGCACTGGATATTACTGGCCTACTATGGAGCAAGATGCCTACAACTATGTGAAGAAGTGTGTGCCTTGTCAGTAACACAATGATTTGATACACGCTCCCTCCCAATCCCTCCAGCCCACCATCACCCCCTATCCTTTTTCATGCTAGGGTCTCAACCTCATTGGATAGATTTTTCCTAATTCTTCCAAGGGCCATAAATACATCCTTGCTACTACAGAGTACTTTACCAAGTGGGTCAAAGTTTTTCCTCTCACCTACACTACTCAAAAATAGATTTCAAAGTTCATTTTGAACTATCTTATCTATCGCTATGGAATTCCTCAGGACATTATTACTAATAATGGAGGACCTTTCAAAAACAAGGATGTCATAGAGCTCTGTAGGAAATTTAGCATTACCCACCATACCTCTTCCAAGTACTTTCCACAAAGCAACAGTCAAGCTGAGGCTACAAACAAAACCATCTTTAGAATCCTCAAGAAAATAGTCAATGAAGTTGGTTGCGATTGGCACCTTCACCTCAATCCTTCCCTTTGGGCCTACCGTACCTCCATTCAAACCCACATGGGAGCCACTACCTTTGCCCTTGTCTATGGTACTAAGGCTAGTCTACCCATCGAAATTGAGCTCCCTTCCCTCAGAATTTCTCTCAAGAATCTGTTGTCTGAAGAAGAATATAGAGTTTCCTACTTGCAAGAGATGGAACTCCTCGATGAGAGATGCCTCAATGCGCTAGACCACCTCCACATGTATCAGAATCACCTCTGCCTTTATTTCAACAAAAGGATCAAGCCTCATCAGTTTGAAGTTGGTGATCTTGTCCTACAACACAATATGAAGAACATCCAGGGTTGTGAAAAGAAAGGAAAGTTTGACCCTAATTAGTTGGGGCCCTTCATTATCACCACAAAGTATGGTTCTAGCGCTTATCAGATTGTGTCGCCAGAGGGAGATCCTATCCCTGATCCTATAAATATTGTACATCTCAAGCGCTTTCATGCTTGATCCATTAGTAGTCCATTGTACAGCAGAAATTTTCCAAAATCCAAAAAAAATCAGAAAAGCAGAAAATCCAAAAAATTCAAAAAGAAAGCAAAAAAAAATCAAAAATCAAAAAAGCATAAAAAATACAAAAGCTTGAAAAGAATATCAAAAAAAGAAAAAGAGAAAAATAAATAAATCTATCCATTTGTGAAAACCACTTTGGTAGCACAATGGATAAGTACCATGGTGAAATATTGTTTTAAGCACCATGTATCATCAGAGCCACCATATGTTCTACATTTTTTTCAAGCATCCTACATCACCTTCCATAATAAAAGTCACTACCCATATCTATGCAAGTAGTTCCTTGACCATTTTCCACCTCTGTAATAAAAATTCCCGCATGACTGAGCTTACCATATCAACACTGAGCTTTGTTCTAGACACAGTGATCACAAACATTTCCAACAAATTAGTAGACAAATTGATTTTCCTAATGATCATTCTATTCACAAGCAATTGCCAGGGAATTCCTACTTTCTATCAATTAGTCTTTGGCCCATCAGGATGCATCCTTCCGGTGTCAGTTGTTCTATCAATCCTCACATCAAACTTGTTCATGGAAGGAAATTTTGGACTAAATGACCACTTGGTCAGGATGCCTTTTTGTTGATTTTATCTTGTGTTTTAATATTTCCTTATCGTGATAGCCTCGATCTTTTATATTTTGGTTTGTTGTGGTAAGTTTCTAGTCAAATACGTGTCATTTGTGGTATGATCTATTTGTCATAGTTTGTTAGTGCATTTATGTTTTGATATTTAGTTATGACTATGTATGTCTCACTGGGGGTAGGATTCATGCATCTCAAACCCCTCAAAAGGTATGGATGTATTGTGTCTCCTCATGAGTAAGATTTCATAGCTCTCATCATACCTGATATCTAGCATTCTTGTTCCTAACAACCTATTTTTCTAAGAGTCTAGTCCACGCAAAGAAACCATGTCACTTGTGTTTTCTAGCACATGGTGCATAACTCCTTTTGCAATATCAAACTAGGGTATGCTTTCCAACATTAACATGGTATCAATCCCACTATCATAATGTAGTTAGTATTTTCATTTTAGTTAGGTCATATTACACTTTTATTTTGCTCTTGGAAAAAGTTTCTATTTATTCCCCCTATCCAGTCACCTAAGTGATTTTATTAGACCTATTTGATACACACAAAAATAGTGTACTCATGTTTCTCATACTACATTCATTCATTATGTTACTTTTATTCATTTAGTTCATTCATTCAGGTTGCATTATTCCTTCATTCATTAATCATTACTCATTAAGGTTGCATTGTTACTTCATTCATTAATCATTACTCATTAAGGTTACATTGTTACTTCATTATTGCATTTAGTTTCATTACATATTTTAGTTGCATTGTTACTTCCTTCATTCATTAATCATTACTCATTAAGGTTACATTGTTACTTCATTATTGCATTTAGTTTCATTACATATTTTAGTTGCATTGTTACTTCCTTCATTAGATCCTTATTCATTATAGTTGCATACAATTACATTTCATTTATTATCCATTTATCATTTAGTTGCATTGATTAAGTTCTTAACATTGTTTTAGGATTCATACATTTTAGGATTCATTTCACAAATCATATATGCATTTACATTTATTACTGATTAAATCAATACATGTCAAAGTATATCCATTTACAAGCATTAACACATCACATCTAACATCTATATATATCTGCATCTCATCCCTACATCACAAATACATTAGCATAATCATATACATTCATCTCATCCTGCATGTCATTCATAAAACATGTGTAATATAAATGCATCCATACATCTTGAATAAACATTATATCATATAAGAATCATCAATAGAGTCCATACAGTCCCAATAGTCCATAAATTTCATGTATATATCTCAAAATGTCAAAAACATACATAATGTGTCGATAAATCATACAAAAATGTGTATCAAAACTAGTTTGAGATAAATCATGGTGGTGGCCATGATGGTCCTGCACCACTACCGGGACGTGGTGGTAACCCCACTGATCCTTGTGAGCCTCATCCAGTTCTCTTTGTCTAAGCTCTCTCTAAGTAATTCGGTTGTCGTGACCCCTCTGGCACTGCACCATAGTAGAGACCCATATAGTATGCAACCTCTTGTCCCCTTTGACCAGCCTCTCTTTGTGCTGCCATGGCATCTGCCATCATCTGACCTACACCTGTTACCATGCCTGCCAGACGCACTATATCTCGGTCATCTCTATAATCCTCCACATGTCTTTGTGCTAGGTCTCGCTCTAAGGTCAGAGTTGCTATCTTTGCTTACATCACTGCCAGATCCTCTAAAGGATCCCCATGCTGCTCAATAATGTCAAACTCACCACTATCCACCTGAGCCTATAATAAATCTAATGCTCTCTGAGCACTATCTCCCTGAGAAGTCTCCGCTGCTAACTCCCCATGTACCCTAGCTAGCTTTGTCTATAAGCTACTTATCATGGCCTGAGTAGTCACTAATACCCCTGTAGCCTCTAGATCTCTTCCTGCACACTCACCTTGGTCGCCCGAGATGTCGCTAGCAAGCCCTGTACCCTTCCTAGTTTAGTCTGAAGATTGTCCCGCTCTGCTATAACAGTATCATGAGCATCTTGGGCTACATAGCCCACTGGTGGTACCTATCCTAGTGGCCCTTGTGGCCCCTATCCCTATCCTAGTGGCCCCTATCCCTATGGTCCTTGTGGCTGATTAGGTGGCCCCTATGGCTTCTGATCTTGTCCTAGATCTTGTCCCTAAGCACCTGGCACTATGGGAGGCTGCCTCCCTACTGGTAACTCCACCTATCCTCTTTGCCTCTGTGCTGCCACCCCAGGCTGGACTCTCCTCCCCTTGACCCCTCCTCCATCCTTGTCATCATCATCTCCATCCTGGCCCTCTCCATCCCCCCTCTCCAAGCTACTCATCTTCCTACACAATCCCTGGTACTCTCAATCTGATAGGTCTATGAGAAGCCCACCACTGAGCGTATGCTGGGACTACACCTACATCCTATAATGACTCATGTGCTTTGATCTAAGGGACCTCTATCATCCCCATAAATGATGCTCATGCTATACGGGGATTTACCCCCATCCCCTAGATACTCCCCACCTGTCAGGTCACCAATGGATGTGGGAATCCATCTGGAACTGCCTCTTGTACCTATCCCATCTATCTCCATACCCTAGTTGGCATGTATCTGAAGATCATATATGCTATCCTCCCAATCAACCAGCAGTCGGTCTTAACAAACCTCATATGATTTGAGTCATAAAACTTGTCCTCGGCATATCCATCCTGCTGTGGGATCTCATGACCCCAAGCCTCGCACCCCAGATAGGGTGCCCACTCTTTATCCCCCATCTCATCTAGTCTCCATCACCAGTACCTAACTATATCTATGGCCTCATAGCTAATCGACAACCTGTATTTGCATATGAATGACTCGTAAGCCACTCGGGTCTCCCGGTGCCTAATCGGTGGTATGACTGCAATATGCTCCCATGCCCATACCAGAAGAAGCATGCATCCGAGACCTAGTGCCCTACCCTTATGGTAGGCACACATATGTAGATCATAATATAACTGACTGAGGATGGTATATCCTCAACAGTAATAGTCTCTGTCCTCCACCATGCCGCTCAAAACCCGCGCCCAACCCATCGGGAATCCCTTGCCTGCATGATCAGGCATCAATCATCCCCTATCAAACTGGCCAAATATAGGGCCACCCACCATAGCCGTGGCTCCATCATCATCACCCCTATCTAGGACATCCACTATCGTGTAGTAGGTAGATCTGCAAATCTCTGACCAAAGGCCATCTCCATGTATGGTCCAACCCCTCGAAGCAGTACTCGAGTATCAGCCCCCAAATTGGTACTCTGAAAATCCTCCACACATTATGGAGGGTGATAGTAGCTTCCCCCATTGGGAAGTGAAAGCTCAAAGTGGTACTGTGCCACCTCTCAATCAGAGCAGACATACGCGCATTATGCACTTGCAGATGTGGCCAATGTCGTACATGCTCCAGCCCACACAGTGTAACTATCCCCATTCCACTGCTATCAACTACTACTCTAGCTCTATCATCCTTGGGTAGCACTCCCTCGCCTAGAAAATGATGGTATTCTCCTACATCCAAAAAGCTCATGTCAAATATCAGATAGCATTCTGGGGCATCGAAACATGTCCCAAGCCCGTCCGAGGCATCGAAAAATGCTCTTGGACCCTTGTCTTTTATCTTCTTCCTCTTTATTTTTCCATTTTTAGGTCAATCCATAGAGATGATGGTTGACCTGCATAGACGGCGGACTTTTGTAGTTTCCAGTCTATAGAGTTGGTGGATCTTCACAGATGCTAGTCTACAGAGATGGTGGTTTTTGCTACCGCTTCATTGCCACGCAGATACCAAAGTTTTAACTACGCCATCTCCACTATGCATTATTCTCTCCCCCCTACCCTCATAGATGGAGATTGAGCGATCTTTGTCTATGCAAACGCTGATCCCTAATCAGTCATTTGCGAGGACGGTGATCTGTCAATTGCCATCTACACAGATGATGGTTATGTGACCGCAGTCTACACTATGCGCCAGCTTTTGGATGCATTAATGACACCCTAGACACCTAATAATGTATTAAATGCATAATAGACTAGGAGGTGGTCGACTACTCATCAGTGGTCCCACATCTATTGTTCATTGGTGCACCCAAATGCACAATCCAAGCTGTGCTTGCTCTCACTCTACTGCCATCACTCTCTTCTTCTTCACTTTTTTTGCTCTCTAAGGGTGAAAATTACTTGTCTATGGGCCCTAGTGGACTATTTATTTCCCCTTGGGACCTAGTTCTTCCAGTCTTATCACTGTTCCTAGTTCTGGTCCCCATTTTCCCTCCATTTTCCTTTGACACACCGTGTAATTGGTCCTCTTTCCCCATTTTCCTACCTTTTTTGAGATAATTTTATTAAAAATTGTATTTTTCCTATTATTTTCTCGAGGGGCCACACTCCTCCGCTCTCGCTGCCATAGGTTCTCCTAACCTCTTTGGGGCATCTTATTTTATTTTCTTTGATGTGATGCCACTTTCGACACTGCATCAAAGAGGGGCAAAATGTAGATGTCTAAAATCATCCTTATATTAATTTAATTAATATTCCCTTAGCATTATAATTAATTTTAATTAATTAATTATATTTGTTATGTTCTATTTATTTAATTAAATATAATTCACTTTCCATAGTATTTGAATTTAATTTAAATACTATCCCCCTTTGATGTATTAAATTTTATTTAATACATTCCCCTTCATTAGTCCCCTTTAAATAATTTTTTAATTTATTTATTCCTCCATATGACTTAAATTCTACAAAACCAAATTAATCTAAATTTCTAATTTGGATTAAACTAATTTGAACCTAGATCCTACCCTACCTCACATCACTCTCACCAAATAAACCTATTCACTAATTAACTAAGTTTAATTAGGCTAATTTCTTAATTCCTACACCAATTAGTCCTAATTATTTGCTCACACATGTGTGAACAAATTTCTAAAAATACACTTTTCCAAATAATCTTTATTTGGTGCCAACAAGGTTTCTTACACCCATGATGACACCTTCTTACACTTTCTAAAAGTGTTCTATTGTCTCAAATCTCTTACACCTCTTACAAGATCCTTCACATATGTATTTTAAGTACACTTTGACCCATCACATCCAAAGTTTCTCACACATGTGAGAAAAGTGGGCCTCTTTCATAGCTTATGTGTCCCTCATGTGGCACCTATGTGGATGCCAAATGGGCTCCACCTCATCCAAGCCCTCTCTCTCCTCCAAAAAATCTAGAAATAGAGGCCATTGTCAAAAGCAAATCATCTCGTTTTTATGTATTTTTATCATGTTAAAATATCTCTAGAATTGTATTAATTCATATTTTCCAATCTTAGCTCTTAGTCCATTTCATGCTTACTTCATGGTTAAATCTAGATATTACATGTTAGGATTAATGGAATGAACTTAATTTTTTTTCATTAGATCTTGCATATCATTCTTAGCATAGTTTTGCATCATTTTCATACATTTGATGAAGGCTTGAGACAAGTTCCTCATACTTGTTCTTGAGCTCTTCATTATATCTATTAGCTTGCATTTTAAGTTCTTCATCCATTAATTAGTGGGATTAAGTATATTGTGTTGGGAGAGCACACCCATAAACCTTCTCTAAGAGCAAATCAACAAAGCATTGGGTGCCCTTGTTCGGCTCATCGGAGGTTATGATGGAAATCTTATTTTTAGAGTATGTTTCTGAGATATGTTGATGTAGATTATTGATATATTTCTCTAACGTTTGCATGTCTGAGCGTGCTCCCAATAGGTAGGTTTCTAGCATATACATTTTTCCTATTATTTTCTCGAGGGGGCACACTCCTCTGCTCTTGCTGTCGTAGATTCTCCTGACCTCTCTAGGACATCTTGTTTTATTTTCTTTGATGCGACACCACTTTCGACGCCGCATCAAAGAGGCGCAAAATGTAGATGTCTAAAATCATCCTTATATTAATTTAATTAATATTCCCTTAGCATTATAATTAATTTTAATTAATTAATTATATTTTTTATGTTCTTCTATTTATTTAATTAAATATAATTCACTTTCCATAGTATTTGAATTTAATTTAAATACTATCCCCCTTTGATGTATTAAATTTTATTTAATACATTCCCCTTTAAATAATTTTTTTAATTTATTTATTCTTCCATATGACTTAAATTCTACTAAACCAAATTAATCTAAATTTCTAATTTGGAATAAACTAATTTGAGCCTAGGTCCTACCCTACCTCACATCACTCTCACCAAATAAACCTACTCACTAATTAACTAAGGTTAATTAGGCTAATTTTCAAATTCCTACACTAATTAGTCCTAATTATTTGCTCACACATGTGTGTGCAAATTTTCAAAAATACACTTTTCTAAATAATCCTTATGTGGTGCCAACAAAGTTTCTTACACCCATGATGACACCTTCTTACACTTTTTAAAAGTGTTCTATTGGCCCAAATCTCTTACACCTCTTACAAGATCTTTCACATGTGTACTTTAAGTACACTTTGACCCATCACATCCAAAGTTGCTAACACGTGTGAGAAAAGTGGGTCTCTTGCATGACTTATATTTCCCTCATGTGAAACCTATTTTGATGCCACATGAGCTCCACCTCATCCAAGCCCTCTCTTTCCTCCAAAAAAATCTATAAATAGAGGCCATTGTCAAGAACAAATCATCTCCTTTTTATGCATTGTTATCATGTTAAAATAGCTCTAGAATTACATTAGTTCATATTTTCCAATCTTAGATCTTAGTTCATTTCATGCTTATTTCATAGTTAAATCTAGATATTACGTGTTAGGATTAATGGAATAAACTTAATTTCCTTTCATTAGATCTTGCATATCATTCTTAGCATAGTTTTGTGTCATTTTCATACATTTGATGAAGGCTTGAGACAAGTTCCTCATACTTTTTCTTGAGCTCTTCATTGCATCCATTAGCTTGCATTTTAAGTTCTTCATCCATTAATTAGTGTGATTAAGTATATTGTGTTGGGAGATCACACCCACAAACCTTCTCTAAGAGAAAATCAACAAGGCATTGGGTGCCCTTGTTCGGCTCATCGGAGGTTATGATGGAAATATTGTTTTTAAAATATATTTCTTAGATATGTTAATGTAGATTATTGATATATTTCTCTAACATTTGCATGTCTGAGCGTGCTCCCAACAGGTAGGTTTCCAACATATACAATAGTTATCTATCAAACAAAGGAATTAGCACCCGCCTTGATGCCTTAGTAAACGTATCAAGTATTTTAAAAAATGTGAGAAGCTATGGGAAGCATAGGAATTGGATGACAAAGCTAAGAAGATCACAAAGATGGAACAAAGGAAAGTGAAATTGGAAATTCTTGGTTTAACTAAGGGATTTGATGCAAATAAGTTCGTTTGAAGAGAAACTTACAAAAAAAGGCTGCAGGAAAAAATAAATATTGATTTACACTTTCTTCCTACAGACATATCTCTTGATACATTCATGGATTTCATTGAACCAGTGAGAACTTTGAATGGAGTTTTAGAAGCAATAGTACTATCAAGTCACACTTCTAAATATGAATTTCTAACAAAGTTGCAGGCGTGTGACTATACTATGAACCAAATTGTTCTGCCATCAGAGGATGTTTGGACTGGCCTAAAAAGATTGCTCTAAATTTTGAACTACTATAAATTGTAATGTATTGTAAATTAATACAAAACAATTTGTGCTATATCTATTTTTCATGTTTTCCAATTTAATGTACGTTGAGTTACTCTATTTTATTCAGTTATTCTTAGTTGATTTACTTTGTTATATGCTATTGGAATACAAAATTTCATTCAAGAATTTCAATTTTCAAATTCAAATATGAATGATCATTAATGATACAACACAAACTACAGTAATGATACTCTTTGTTCTCAAATTTTAATGATGAAAAATAATACATTATTGCTTTTCTAAAATAAACATTGAATGATAGGATATAGTAGTTAATAATTTCAAAAAATACCTATTGATTTCTACTGCTAATTTAGCAAAAATTTCCTAAATTTGCCAATTCATGTCTGCGTCGTCATCATCATCTAATTTTGGTATTCCAGTTACTTCATTGTTCTCTTTATTTTTATTTGTCTTCTTCACTCTGACCTCCACTTCTATGAATCCCCCTCCCATTGCCACCTATAGTTTTCCTACTCGAAGTCATAGATTGGTTAATGGTGTTGCCAAACCCTCTTCTTTTGCATCTTTTCTTCCAGATTTCCTTTGCTTTTTGCTAAGGAAAAGTATTGACATCATATGTAGATGTGTAGACCCTCAAGCATGTTTCCAAATTCTTGTCTAGTTTGTTTCTTAGCTTTGATTTTAGGAATCCCAAAGCACTGAAAACTCTCTCATCCTCCATCAAACCCAATATCATGGTTTGACATAGATCAGCAAGCTTGAAGAACTCTAAAATTCCATCACACAACATTGTGCTCTGTTTTAGTTCTGTCCAAAGCCTTGTTGTCGATCCCTCTACATGTGGGTTATGCATTAATTGATATTGATGCTTCATAGTCCTTGAAAAAGTGCCTGATTATTGTGTAATAAGACCTTCATCTAAAATTCTATTGATGGTCACTCCATTGAATTCTACAGATTTGCAAAATTCCTTTATCAAATTCAAAAGCCTATTACGATAATCTTCCTTAGAGTTTAAGTTCCAATATTGGGGAAACACAATTTCCATGGCCTCAAGAAGTTGTTCATATGGGAACTAGGATCTTATTTCAGATGAAACTTTATAGGCTATGCCCCTTGCATTAGCTTCTATAGACTCAACGATCTTGGTAAACTCTTCCCTTGTAACTCTTGTAGCTCGCTTCTTTGGGGCACTCTAGTACATTGGTATCTGAAATCCCCTTACACAAACACATAAATCTCCATTTTCAATGATCTTTAAATAATTATCAGGATTGTCCAAATCTATTAGTTTCCTCCAGTGATGAAATTTTTCATTGGATAAGTTTGGGTCATTTCGATAAAGATTACCGAGGGCTTGGCATGATATTTTATGCAAAGTAGCATATTCTTCAATATACATGGCTCTTTGCTGGGATTTTTTCATAATGAACTTCTTTTCTTCTAGCATGGGAAGAAGAGATGCTAAAGTCAAAAGTGTCTCTATATTGCTTAACCTCCAAAGTAGATTGCCACATCTCTGATTTTCTGCATTATCGTGATTTTTGTACATAAATCCAATAAAAGATTGGTATTTGGAAAAAAATTGATGTGTTGGTCCATCCAAAGAGATCCATCTGGTTGAATGAATTATAATTTTCCATTAGTATATACAAGGAAAAACATAATCTACACCATCGGTTTACACTACACCGATAGACAAGGCACAACACTACCCGATGCCAAGGTTACCTGATACTGTCAAGTACAAAGCATCCTGACAAACACTATTCAGTGTTACCCGATGACAAAAAGGACAAATGAACCCAAAGAGTAAACAACAATGTAACCCAATGGAAAAAAAAAGAGAACCTAACAAATTAAGGGAACCTGACGATCAATTCAACAAAGGAACACCAACAGACTTTCAGTTCAAACCGACGACCAAGAACCAACAGTTAGTTAGATCACACAAAAAGTGGATCTGACTTTCCACATTAGATAAATCACTGAAGTTGTACATTTAGCTTCTTGATTTGTTTTATATCCATTGTGTGCAAAGAAAGCATCATAATTATTACTGTTTTAATCAAATCAAATATTTTAAAACATGCAAACTAAAGATCAAGGTCAAGTTGTATACCTTGGATCAAGAGTTAACTTTGTAATGTGTGATTCTATAGGTCAAATACTTGTATAAATAGATGCCCAATCAATTGTGAAAAAATTTCTCGATGATTATTGTAGCCACTGAGAGCATCTAAGGATCAGACAAGAGAATTCATGCAGAAGGACAGAAAAGGATCAATTTAGTTTCAAGAATAGAACACAGGCTACTGACGAGCAAGAAAAGGTATTAATCAATCACAATAGGTGATATTCATATTATGAGAGCTTTAACGAATCTAAGATCAACAATTATAGATTTCATATAGTCAGGTCAAACATACTATACTCATTCTAACAAGTGTAGCACACTTAAGAAATCCTTTCAAGAAAGGTGGACTTAACAGTCCTATTGTAAATCTCTTAATAGAGTAGACACTTCATTAGTGTTGCTAAATCTCTTAACAGAGTAGATCTCAATAGGTCTCCACCTTAATGCTCCTAACAAGGTAGATCATCAAAAGTGATCAATTGTAAGCCTTTATTGGCTCCCTTCCATTCTGCAGATAGTGAAGTTTTGTGGGTACCATCCCCACCACAATTTTTACTTCCTAAGAGGAGTTTTCTGCGATATCATATCTTGTGTTATGTGCTTATTATTTTCATGAATATTTCTATGAATGATTTCATATAATTAATTTTATGAGTTAATACTGCATATATAAGAAAGAACATCAGATATGGTTGGTAATACAATAAAGATTGTTTATTAATGATGAAAGGTGAAAAGTGTTAAAAGTATTAGAGGTACTGATTCACCCCTCCCCTCTTAGTACTACTTCCCATTAATCCCAAAAATTGGTATCAGAGCTAAGTCTCTTCTTGGAAATCTTAAAGGATTAAGAGCAAAGATCATAAAATGGAGAAGTACAAACTTGATAAGAATATTGAGAATAAAAAGCTTAAAATTTAGATGTTCTATGAATAGTATAAAGAAGCAAGAATCAAGATGAGAGAGTTGTTAGATGAGAGAAAAGGTATGGAAACTCAGAGAAATGAAAAAGATTATCAAGAAGAAGAGATTCTAGATTTCTTTGAATCTTCAAGATCAAACACAAGTAATGCATTAGATACATCAGAAGAGAACATCACAAATCTAAAAGAGATCAATCAACATCTAACAGACCAAATAAAGATGATGCAAATCAGTCAAGAGACCTAGATGGTAAGAATGATTGATGTGATGAGTTCTTCTAGACAAGCTAAAATAGAAATAACACTAGCTATTGATGATAGAAGGAAGATTACAAAGAATCTACAAGAAAAGGAGCTAGAAATTCAAAGACATTCTGAGCATCGCCATGAGATTACAAATCATATTTTTCTTATGAGTCAAGAAGAAAATAGAATGAATATATAACTCATTGAAAGAATACAGACTATCAGTGAACTAAGAGAGAGAATGAAAAACTAAAGCATGAGGTCAGAGTTCAACAATAGCATAATGAAATTATGAGAAAGGATGAAGAAAGCAATAAAAGAATGGATGATTTTATTGAAGGAAAACGAAGAGTCAACAACAACAATGGTCTAGGCTTTACCAAAAATAAAGAATCACCAAATCAAGCCAATCCAAAGAATGTCTATGAAAATCTAAGACCAAGAAAAATGACATGCAAACACTGTGGAAAGCAAGGCCACACATCAAATGTGTGTAGAGGAAAAATGAAAGGTATTCCTAAATCTACATCTTCATTCATAGGATTCTTTTATAAATTTAACAAGAAAGGACATAAGGCATATGAATGTAAGTCTAAGATGGATCAACCAAAGAAGGAAACCTACATGGACAAATATTGTCCTACATGAAAAATGAATGGGCACACAAGTATTGAATTCTGGAAAAAGAAAAGGCAAGTGTGGAAGCCTAAAGGTCAAGATACTCCCTATCAACCAAAGAGAATTGGTAATCAATATGTATGGGACTATAGTACTTGGACAAATCGTACAATATGTGGTATATATGGTCACATTGCTACAAAGTACATAAGAGCATAGACCAAAAGGTCTAGAGGATGGAAAAACCCTAGAATGGCATGCTTACACTATCATAAAGTTGGTCATCTGAAGAAAGATTACAAAGACCAAATGATAGAGAAAGAACATATCCCAATGGAAACACCATTGAAGATATTCAAAGGGATAGAGACAAAATGTGGAGAAAAGATTCAAGCAATGATGAAGCTGGACCAAGCAATGAAAATGGTGACACCCCATCCAATGGATCAGGTGACATCACCACCCCCACTTAAGTTGAACAAGTAAGTATGGAATTTCACTTCACCAAGTTATATTTTGCATCAGTTCCATTATACAAATTGATAGATAGTCAAAATCTGCATACATAAAGATGCATATTATGTTACTTGTTACAATTCTGAGAAATCAACCTCGTCGGTATACACATACCAAAAATCATCAGTGAACATAGAGGATGAGTTTTTTACACTAACCAAGAATTGTCGGTCAACACATAAAATGGCTAAGGTGCTAATGTAACTTGACACCTGTCGGTAAGGAAGCAAAGATGTAAGTTGTCATGACAGAACACTAATATCCTTCAGTGAAAGTAGAAATCTTAACAACTATCCTGAGCATCATGTCAACATCAACAATGTTATGCAAGAGTCTTCCCGATGAACTCTGTCTTCATGACCCAATGAGTCATTGAGCATTTATGACAGACTTAGGGCAAAAGTCTATAAATACTTGATGGGAGCACTTCATTTTGCACACGCGACTTGAAGAGAAAAAGAAGAGTGAAACCATATGTGATAAAAGATCAGATAACAGAGCATCCTCAACTCGATCCAGCACACAACAAGCAAATCATTCACCAGTATCAAATATCTAAGTAAGTACTGAGGGCACCAAAGAATTATATCGTTATTTTTGAGAAAGCCCTAAATTTTTCAAGAAAGCCCTAAAATTTGAAAAACGATGGCAACCACCTCTAGAACCATAAAGATCAAGAATGAAAAGAAGAATATGGTTAAGATGATAAATAACAACACCTATGTAGAACCAAAGTATAAAATATGCCAGGAGATTGCATCAAAACATGATGAATCTGGCACATTTTCTTAGATACCACCTAGGGTTTTGCTGATAGAGGACGTAAGGTCCTACATTCATAGAAAGATCACTGAAATAGGTGATTTGGAGATGGATGAAGCTTACAAGAAGCTTTTTGATGTAGAAGGAAACCTAAAATATGAATATAAGCATCTGTAAGTAAAGGGAATACCAAATGCCCTACATTTCCTAAGGGACTTCAAAACTGACTAGATTAGGTTGGTACTTAGGAGAATACATGATAAGAAGTTGTGGTTAGATCAACCTAAGAAAATCACTAATAATGTCCTTCATGTTGTCACTGGTTATCCAATAACTGACAAGCCTAAGGCACACAAGCATCCCTCTAGGAAATAAGTTGAAAATCTCACAAAAGTTGAATGGGATAATAGAGGTCTGAAAGTGAACACCATCACCGACGAGGAACTAAGGTTCGGTGCATGTGTGATAGGTTATAAGATCTTTTAGGAAAGAAGACTAAACATCAAATTGGTAACATCAGTAAGAACAACTTACAAGATAGTGACAAAGGGAATTCAGATGGATATGTGTGAGATCCTACTCAAGCAACTTGATGAGAACATGAACACAAGAAGGTCTACAAAGACTAACACATGTAAGTTCAGCTCACTTATCATGTGTATATTTTTCTACTTTCAAAAATACTTTCCTTTAATAGGAAAAGTGAAATGGGACACTACAAAGCCAGTGAAACTACAAGTTAGTGAACTTATTAAGTCACTAGAAGATAACTTTGACTTATTTATTACTGCATACTTCCTTGAATTCAAGGAAAAGATGATGGAAAGAGTAAGTATTCCTGAGAAAATAACTGAAAAAAATAGGGATGAGATATGTTTTATGGTGGATACAGACTTCACCCACATAAAATTGGTTGTACCAAGAATAGCTTGGTTAGCCTCTCTTGATTATGAAATCAACATAAATCACGCAACCAATGCTATTGATGCATTGATAAATGAGCCAATTGATAGAAAACAACCAAGGTTTGGCACTTATGAAGAGGCCATGTCAAAGATAAAAAGAGGCCTAGAAATCAAAAAGACCATCAAAAAGAAGAATAAGATGGTTAAGAATCATAAACAGAGTCTATCAGTTAATGAGGAGGAACAAGAACAAATAAAGGAAACTGATGAACAGGGTACCATCGGTGAAGGGCAAGATGAGAAGAAATTGGATTTTGAGGCAACTAAATCTGATACACCTCCACCTTCCACAAAGAAATAGAGGACAAGGATCCAAACTGCTAAGACCGATACCACACCTCTTAAGAAAGGTCAAGTAAGGACCTTTAAGAGGAAGCAACCAACAAAGAAAACAAAGAAACAAACAGAGAAACAAACACCTATAAAAAGGAGAAAAAGAATGGTTAGGACTAAAGCTGACATTGAGGATTGTAAAGAGGATGAGCCTGATATAGTTAAGAAAATTTTCAAAAATTGAACAATTGATGAGATAGCTGATGCAATTGCTACACATGGTACATTGACTGATAAGAAAATAAAGCAATGGGATATACTTAAGCCAGAAGACTAAAACAAGATACAAGAAGCAATCATCAAGGCAATGGTAAAATTCAAATATGTACCAGCTGAATTAGTCAACCAAATACCCAAAGAGCTAGGTAACAGATTATCTCAACAATGGTCATATGCTCTTCACACTGAAAAGGAAGCAAGGGAGAGGGTACTTGTCACACTTATGCCTCCTAAATCAAACATGGAAGAGATCAAAGAAATAATGAAGAAGAAATCTAGAAAATTTGTAGCTAAAATTAGAGCTTATAAAGTGCTATAAGATAAGTTTATAGAGCTGGATACTATGACCAAGACCAAATGGAGAGAACTCTTAGATCTACCTGCAGAATCAACAAGTCATGAGAATCAATTACTTCTCACTGACACACCTCATAGAGAGGAGGAGAAAGACAAGGTGAGTCCTTAGCACATTTCTTTAGACAATGTTGAAGATATGGAACCAATTGATTTGGACAAAGTCATGGATGATCTTGACATTCAAGACATCACACATTATGACTCTGATAAGGATCCACATAAAGAAGATGATGTAATCTGTATATCTCTCAAGGATTAAATCAAGAAAAAAGCATTGGAAACCCAAGGAAACAAAGACATGGATGTTGTTGATGAGATATGGCTAGACACATCAATAATTGACATCATAGGATAGGACCCTGCCGACCAAATACAAAAGGATGAATTTGTCACTGCTCAACAGGATCAAACTGATGAGTAGGACACAAATCAAGATACAACACAAGTGAGAACTCAAGCTAATATGTCAGTGCTAATAAAGGCTATAAATATACTAGAAGGTAATGAAGGATCTACTGTAGAAGATACAGGCACACCTAAGGACAAGGGTAATGCAGAAGCAAAAGACACCATAGATGGAACAAAGGGAACAACTGTAGAACAAGTTGCAGCTAATGATCAGAAAGATAAGTGTACTGATAAGAGTAAAGAGGAAGAACAAAAGGTAGAATAGGACATGTAGAAAGAAAAAGGTGAAGAAGAAAAGAAAGATGAGCTGCAGAAGAAAACAAAAGAAAAATCTTTAGAGACACCCAAGGTTGATGGAGAGACATCTTCACAAACCTGACAGGTGCACCCTAAGTAGAAAACACAAGAAACATCTTCAACACAGCCTTCACCAAGCACTTTAGAAAAGACAACTGAAATAGAAATGGTAGTTCATACATCTGTTTCCACTCAAATCTCAAGAAAGAAGAAAATAAATAATAAGACTCCAATAACTCTGGATGAAATCATTGAGATTCCATTTTTTGATCCTAGGACATTGGATCCAATTGAATTAACAAAGTATGCAAGACTTTATGAGAGGAAAGCAATGCAAGATAAGTTGAGAAAAGCCACAAAAGAGGCAAAAGTAATTGAAGTAGCATGAGGAATACTTCATCAAATTATACTTGATGTAGATGTTGATCAAACAGCCCTAATGCTTGATCAATTAGTAATTCTCACAAATGCAATAACATCTCAAAACATAGATACAAAAAAGGACATGGAAGAAAGACTTGAATAGAAATATGAGTTCAAGTTAGCTGAGAAGATAAGCCAAGAAGTGGCATTACAAAAGGTAAAGCTTTCTGAAATGGTTATCATAATAGATCCAATAATCTCATAAGCTATAACCTTAATACAAAAGTTATGCATGCTTGATCAACTCACTAAGGAGTATACTAAAAAGATAACATAGATTGATGTTGATCTTCAGACAAGTGCACAAACTCTCACAAATAGTGAAGAGGTAATAAAATTGCACAATGAGCAGCTCAAGCAAGCTCAAAAATTGAGACAAGACATACAGATTGCAGAGACAAAATTCAAAGATGAGGTAAATGAGCTTCAAGCACAACTCTTACCGACACTCACACTACTGCAACAACATATGATAGAGGAAAGAGCACTAATTGCCACCCCAAAAATGTCTTTCCTAGAAAAAATTTATGATATACATGACCGAATAGAGCTAGAGCACATGGCACTAGAACTCCTGAAATAAAAATGGGAAAAATTTCTCAAAGATATCAAGACCACCCACTCACATATTATCGACACATTGTAAGTTACACATTTTTGACAACTTATAAGTTGTACATTTTTGTCATGACTATCAAATAAAGGGGAAAATGATATGTACAGTCACAGTAAAAGAAAAAGGGAAATCAAGGAAATGATTTGTACAGTCAGTCAGTTGAAAGAGAAAAGAATAGGGAATGTATAATATAGAGGCAAGTATACATGTACATATATACTTATACTATACCAATGCATATAGCTAGGGGGAGTCATATAATGACAAGGATATATACATGGTGTACATACTAAACACTTTAGTATTATGCACATATCATTTTTTGATACTAATGTCAAAGGGGGTGATTGAAGGCATCATATTTTGCCATTACTATATACAAGGAAAAACATGATCTACACCATTGATTTACACTACACCGACAGACAGGGCATGGAACTACTCGACACCAAGGTTACCTAATATTGTCAAGTACAATGCATCCTAACAAACACTATTTAGTGTTACCTAATGACAAAAAGGACAAAGGAACCCGACGAGTAACCAAGAGTGCAACCCAATGGAACATCAAAGAGAGGAACCTGATAGATGAAGGGAACCTGATGATCAGTTCAACAAAGGAACACTAATAGACTTTCAATTCAAACTAATGACCAAGGACCGATAGTCAGTTACATCCTGAAAAAAGTGGATCTGACTTTCCACATCAGATAAATCACTGAAGTTGTATATTTATCTTCTTGATTTGTTTTATATCCATTGCGTGCAGAGAAAGAAATATAATTATTATTATTTTAATTATTTCAACTATTTTAAAATATGCAAACTAAAGATCAAGGTCAATTTGTATACCTTGGATCAAGAGTTAACTTTGTAATGTGTGATTCTAGAATAGGTCAAATACTTGTATAAATAGATGCTCAATCCTTTGTGAACATGTTGTTCAATGATGATTGTATCCACTAAGAGCATCCAAGGATCAGACAAGAGAATTCATGCAGAAGGACAAAAAAGGATCAATTCAGTTTCAAGAATAGAACACAGGCTATCGATGAGCAGGAAAAGGTATTAATCAATCACAATAATTGATATTCATATTATGAGAGATTTAATGGATCTGTGATCAAAAATTATATATTTCATACAGTCAGGTAAAACACATTGTACTCATTCTAACAAGTGTAGTACACTTAAGAAATCCTTTCAAGAAAGGTGGACTTAACAGTCCTATTGTAAATCTCTTAACAAAGTGCACACTTCATTAGTGTTGCTAAAGCTCTTAACAAGTCTCCACCTTAATACTCCTAATAGGGTAGATCATCAGAAGTGATCAATTGTAAGCCTTTACTGGCTCCTTTCCATTCTACAGATAGTGAAGTTTTGTGGGTGCCATCCCCACCGCAGTTTTTACTTCTTAATACGAGTTTTCTACGATATCATATCTTGTGTTATGTTTTTATTATTTTCATGAATGTTTCTATGAATGATTTCATACAATTAAGTTTATGAGTTAATACTGCATACATAAGAAAGAACATCAGATATGGTTGGTAATACAGTAAAGATTGATTATTAATGATGAAAGGTGAAAAGTATTAAAAGTTTTATAGGTACTGATTCACCCCTCCCCTCTCAATACTACTTCCCATTAATCCCAACACTGGTATCAACATCTTTTAGAAGCTTTTTTCCATTAGTAATTCCATCAGCAAAGTGTTGAAATTCCCTAAAATGTTTGGGACTTTGACAAAAATATGAGTACAACTCTCTTACTAAATCTTCAACCTTGTTTACTAAAGGAGACTTCTTCACAACTCTAAAAACAAGATTCATCCTTTGGGCCATACAGTGAATGCCAACAACATATGGTGAAAAAGAATCCTCCATCTTTCTACAAAGATCATTCCTTTGACCTTGCATTACTGAATCTCCATCCACTCCAACATAGATCAACTTCTTTGCTATTGTCAATTCATCCATAGCTCCAAATTCAATTAAATGGCTCTTTACTAATTGAAATAAAGTATTTGATGTCACATTGCCCCTTAATTTTGCAACAGTTAGTAGATGTGGTTGGCAAACATTATTTTGTATAGTATAAAAATTCATGCAAACCCATGATGTATTATCTATTTCTGTAACTTCTTCTAAGGACAATGCAATAAAGGTTGACTCTTTTATTTTTCTCTGTACATCCTCTATTTCAACCTGGGCAATACAACTTGCCCATCCCTATCCATTGTTTATTTACCAAAGATTGATAGGATAGTTAGGAACTTTCAGAAAGTGTAACAAACCACTCATTTCTGGATAGTCTGTCATTGGATGCCCTCTACTCAAAATATGGAAAACATTACTTAATTGAACAACTTTTCCTTGTTGTTCTACTTCACTTGCTTTTGCAAAAATAGCATTAATAGAACCTTGAACTTCACCAAGATTTGTCTTAAATTTCTGAAACAAATAATATTCCTCAGCATTCCTTTGATGTTGACATTGTTCCTTTGTTTTATATCTTACCACTTTTATTTCCTTTCCATCTACAGTTGAGGTTTCGTAAACCTTACCAACATGTTTCTTTATGGTGTCTATTTTAAGCTGCAACCACTTTTATTTTTTATACTTCCAACTACAAATCGTACATCTTCCATCTACTAGAGGCTCACCTACAATTGGATTGTACATGGGTTCAATGAATGGATACTTTTATGCCCACTCAAATTTAAATCTCCTGGACATCTCCCATTGACGATCAATTTTTTATTTTGATTTTCCTCTCCCTTTAGTGTTACTATTAATTGAACCATCATCATCACCAAAGTCAATCAATTCATCCTGGTACTGGTTATTTACTTGAAATTCATCTTCAAGGTCATCTTCACCAGAGATATTAGGTTCTGCAACTTCATCACCAGATTTATTAGGTTCCCTAGTTTTTTTTAATAGCCTCCTATGTAAGTTGAAAACCTTGAATTTGTACAGGTTCCTCTGATGACATACCTTCCTCACTTTGACCAACACCATTGTGTCTAGCCCTGCCAAAGTATGAAGATATTTTTCTGCATTTCATTGGCCTCTCTTCGACATCTCCAGCTCCAATAGTCCTCTTCTTGTTTAACTTTAACTGTGACATCTCCAACAAATTAAGGCTGCAATAAAATTTTAATTGAATAAGATACTAAGGACTTGTAGTCTTTCCAGTTCGCTACCAATCGCTACTATGAGCTCAGAATCAACTGAAATTTTGTACTCCTAAATCTCTTGAAACTATCCTTATATACAAATTCTCATTTCAAATTTTGGTGAAGGGGCCAACAATTACATATGATAACAACTAATATTTGGTGAACCCCCTGTAATTTCAATTAATTGACTTGGTGAATAGGGCGGTAATTTGGGACATGGTTAATTATGATGCATGGCTAATTGGGTCCTAGTGTAAATAAAACTTTCACTTGGGAGAATGGGCCTTTGGCGAATGGTGATCCTTGATAAATACCCCTTCCTTAGTCCATGGAAAATAATAGTAAATATACAATAGATAAATGAGCAAAAAACCCCACCACCATAGTGAAATTACATACAAATAGTGGTGAACAACCTGACCACTATACGTGTCTTTTATAAAATCTGGGCGAACTGATCAACCAGTATACTACGCATTTTTTTGCCAATTTATATACGCCCGACGGGACATATTCTCCAATTGGGGAAGAATTTCCACTAAAAAAATCCTTGGGTGTGAGCTATTGAATCTTGATCATTGAAAGACTCTAAAGACTCCATAGTTTTACCTTTGATAGTCAACAAGGGTTTTGGATAAACCATGGTAGTTGTCTCAACACTACAAATAGATTCACAAGAAGGAAGCAAAGAAGACATCCTAGGAGGAGATGAGGTAGGATCTTGATTCTCCATAAGATCATAAATATGAGGGAGGTCATTAAGGGAATTCATATCATTCTCCGCTAATGCCTCATCATAAGAAGGAATCCCAAATGGAGGTAAATCATATATAATGTCTTCTTCTTTCTCTAAAATGTCTGCATAAGGGGAGTGTGTTTTAGAAAAAGAGTCACCATCATGTATGAATATTTCCTCCATTAATAAATCACCCTCTTGTATCAAGGCATCTTCACGAGGAGGGGATAAATCAATGTCTTTACCCAAGGGTTCATCCCAAAATGTAGAATCATCCACAATGGCTTCATGAGGAAGAGAGTAATCAACATCCAAATCCAAAGGTTCATCCCTATCAATAAAGAACCTTGTAGGAGCACCATAAATCACTAAAGCGTGATCCCTAAAGGGGAAAGAAGGTAAATTATATTCTAAAGTAGGCTCATAGAAAAGACATATATTAGGAGAATAATTAACATCAATCCTCAACTCATCTCCATAAAGAGAAAGATTAAAGTCATCTACTTGCTCTAATATATCCTTACAAGGTAATACAAGAGAGGACAAAGCAACATCACATGCACTAAATGAAGTATTTCTAGGTGTATCAATGTTGTAAATAGTGGAACATGAAGGTAACCATGCACACACCCTATGGTAAAGGTCAATTGAAGATGTTGTAGAGGAGGATGAAATAGGAATAGGATCAACGGAGATAGCATTCAAATAATTTTCATCCTCACTTCCATGTACCTCATTAGGGGATCTATCCTCTTTCGCAACAAAAGCCTCATCAAAGTATTCAAAACAAAAATCATACATGTTGAAGACAAAGTAACATTACAAGCATGAAAAATGTATATGTTTTTTGTATTTTTAAAGAAATTTGTGATTTTTTACTTTTGAAATATAAATGCAAGAGCATAAAATAAATCTACTTTTAAATTCATGTAAGATCTAACATGAGATGAAAATCTAACACCCAAAATAAAGAGTTGTCTATCGCGGGTTCACCAAAATGTAAAATAGAAAATGGAGATCTTTAGATAGGGTTTTGAACAATGGGGATTTGCACATAATAGAGACCTCATGCCACATTTCGCCACTTACATTTAATTGTAATGATAAGGAATGTAGATCTAGAAATGTTTGTAAAGGAAAAATGGAATAAAATACATACCTCCAAAAAATAATCTGCTGAAAACCCTGTCAAATGGTCTCAAAAACTATTAATTTTTGTGCTCCTAAAGTGAAACTATGAGATCTACATAACCCAGAAATATTTTTTAGATCTAGCTTAGGTCGACTTTGACCCAAAATAGAATGTTGATCCTGACCCAGAATAGAATTTCGATCCTAACCCAGAACAAAATGTTGATCCTAGCCCAGAATAGAATGTTGATCCTGACCCAGAATAGAATATCGATTCTGACCCATAATAGAATGTTAATCCTGACCTAGAAAATAATGTCGACCTTGACCTGCATAGTCTGATGGAAAATTTGTTTTCGAATCCTGAAAGTCTACTGAAAAGGGTATCGGGATCTGCACTTGAACCTATTGTCTTGTACCTATACCTGCAAGAAAAATGGTTTTTTTTTTTATTGGGGGGAGGGGTTTGCCTTAGTCAAACCTCTATTTTGGAATTAACCTTAAAGTATAATTAAAATTGCAGAGATAAAAAAAGTAAATGAACAAATTCACCTTGCTTGTATAGAAACCCTTGTGGCGGATTTGAGTCCTTCGATCCACAAGTATGGATGTGACAAATGAATGTAGAATGTAGAATTTAGGATGTAGGATGTCTCAAATCAATTTCTTGTAGATCTTCAACACCAATCTTGAATGGATCTTGGAATAGGAAGAGGCTTGCATCGATGTGGATAGAGAAATCTTCAACAAGGGGGCTCCATAGAGCTTGAATCCTTCAATGGCTCCTAATGGATCTCCTTGATGAATTGAATGCTTGAGGTTTTTTGAATGCTTGAGGGTAGATGATTTCTTCAATAGATTATCCTTCTTGTGCATAGGTGATCATGTTCTTCATGTGTATGTCTTATGGTTAGAGAAAATGAGATGAGAAAGCTTCCTTATATAAAAATCTAGGGCACAATCTTCTAGAGATGCCTACATAGGAGAATTAAAATCCCATTAGAAGTATACCCCTAGAAGTGGACCTATATTAAATATAATTTCAAGATTCATTGCCTCGAAGACCGAAACAACCAACCCAGAAGTGGGAATTAAATATTTCTGAAGCCCAACATCCAAAAAATTTAGGATCCTAAAATTTTGACCCTAGGTCAGGGTTGAGGTCAACCTTGACCTAGGTTAAGGTCAAGGTCCACCTTGACCCTGAGATCAAGAATCTCATAATCACAAAGAAGAATGCCAGAAAAGATAGGAGAAAAGTGGAAAATAGGGAAGAACCAGGGGGAAAAGGAGATCCAAGTCAAAGACCCACTCAAGGCGCTTGACATGACCCCAAAAAATTTACTAGGAGGGATAAACTAGTCGTAAATGGAAGTTATTCCATTTTTTGATGATACAAGTTGAAAATAATTTGATCTCAACCATCCAAGTCTTTTTCGGTGCCACTTGTGACCATTATACTAAAATTTCAAATATTTAAATATTATTCTCACAGGGTTTCATGGTGGTGGATTCAAATATTGTCTTAGAGCCATTAATGTTGTGATCTAATCTTATGGGTTGACTTTGCACAGTTGTTGAACAGTGTAGGGACTGAAATATGATATGGAAAGATACATTTAAGACTAGAGTTGGTAGATAGAGGTTTCTAACCAAATGGATAAATGCATACAGTGATGCTGGTCTCTTTGCATTTATGTTCAAATATTTTCCTTTTCATTCCTTGGAATTTATTACACCTCAGGTAACTGCGCTCACATCCATGGACTAGGGAAATTGATATCAAATCAGATTTCCATAGATTGAAGGGAAAGAGATAGGGTTTCAACTTGATCACAAAATTGAATGTCTTAAATGCTTGACATGATTGGTTGGAAAACCTAACCCTAAATGGTCTGAAGCTTATTTCATTCTTGTTCCTATAAAGGAATTTTCAAGGCCATTTAGTAAGGGTTGGAGAATTGGGAAAGTAGAAAGCATTAGGCTTATACTTGTTTCTAGTCTAGGATATAGCAGATCTTTTTTAGATTGTATTGAGACAAAATAGAAATTTGTATGATCTTTTGCATATTGTCTTATTTGGTATTTCCTTGTCATACTGATTCAGGAACAATATTTCATTATACTTAATATAATTCTTCTATGCTTTTAAGTCTCTCCTTTGTGTTATTTGTTGAGTCGTAATTTTTCAAGCTTACTGTATGAGTCTTGCTTATACATATGTGTATGCCATAAGTCTTTGATCTTATATCAAATTAAAATGCTTTGGATATTGCATTGATTCTATTGGATTATCTACTTTAGGATCTTATAGTGTGTAGTCTGGGAGATTTTATGTTTATGGCTTTGATTCTATACCAAGAGTTTGTTTCAGTTTCAGTATTGTATTTAGGATTTTACCCAATGGATAAGGAACTGATCCAAAACTAGTATATTCTATGGAGATATATGTCTAATAGGTTTGGCTATATTCTTCCCATAAAATTAATCAAACTCATTATAGAATTCTTTAAATTTTTATTTTTATTTTTTTATTCCACCATGGTAATGGAGAGTCAATCAATGCTTGGTTGGCATTTAGTACTTTCTTATCATCATCTATTGTTTGAATCTAGAAATAGAAGGTGTTGTAAAGAGTTAAGTTTTGTTTGGATTAGGTGTACCCACCTTGGTGTTGTAGAGCTAGAAGTGTAGAGGGAAAACTTGTCCCTATAGTTGGTCCAGTTATCTTACAGACATTTCACACTTGGAGCTAACCACTCCTAATATCAGTCTTATGATATACTGGTTTCCTCTCAAAGCATAACAATTTTAAACACCAATATAGTGAACTACAAACTTTCAATTGTCTTCATTGTACAAATATTGCAAATATCAAATAATTGTTTCCTCATCAAAACAAGCACAAACTCCTAAAATGATGAATTAATATAGTGGAAACAAAATCCTTCACGGGTGTCCAATGAAGAAAGAAATGGCTTATCTTAGCCACATTGACATTTCTTAGAAATTTTCAAAGCTCCATTTCAAAATGTATACATCCTTCGACCAAGTTTCCCTAAGAAACTCTAAAAAACCAATGTGCATGCTTTAACAATATTTTCTTTATGGTCTCTAATACTTCATTGCAAAATCTATTTTATTTCAGCATTGCTCCATAGCTATCGTAGGAGCCTGCCATTTTATTTGCGCTAAGAGTTTCTTAAAACCATTTCAATATATCATTTTGTGCAACTTTTGTAAGCATTGTATTTACTGGGTTCACATCTCATTTGGGCACCTTACATAGTTACATGTGACCTAATTTTAGTTTCCCTAGCCACATATGGGAAACACTTGAATTTTATTTCTGAATCCTCTATCATGAGACCAAAACATGTTGAGTGGCATCGAAAATAACTTTGAAAAACTAACTAGACCACCACCCCAAGCCACACAAACTGAAAGGTATGTTGACTGATGACCTGGGAGAAAAGTCACTACACGGACTTGTTGGACGATATCAGGGCTATGAAATTTTAATATCCAAAGATGGACATTTTATTCTCTCTACAAACCAACACATCAACACGTGTGTAAACCCCTCCAAGAATGTGATTTGAAAAAATGCCAAATCTAACCTCGAGAATTTGACACTTTTCATAATTATTCATTCAAGCATAATGAGAATTTGTGTTAAATTATTTTTTCTGATTCAAAATTGGGTGCAAGATATCCATGATCAAAGATGACCATTCTAGAACTCTATGCAAATACAGATGTAAAAATTGCATAAATTACATTTGGATTAGCCCTTATAAAAATAGAAAACCATGTATTGAGGCTTTACCACTAATCCAAGTAATAGACTTACATATAAGGGGTAAGGAATCAACTCAGATTTCAAAACAATCATTCGATAAAAATTTACAATCCTCTAAAAATGATTGTTCTGTAAATACAACTCTGTCAACACTGGCGACTTGAATAAATTGCTTTTAGTTTTGATTTCACAAACCCATCAAATGAACATCTTATAGTTTGAAATCATGGACACAAATTTATTTTCACACAAATAAAACAAGGCTTCAACTAGTTTTCTCCAATGATCAACTGGTCAATCAATATGAATCCTCAAAGTCAGCCTCTTACTAACTTTCTAAATTCAAACAAAGCAAAACTACACAAGTTGGATTTTGAATCGGTTGAGAAAAATGGCCAAATGGATTGACCATGATCTGAAAATATTCATGAAGGTACATTTCCTTGTTTACAATGTAGGGTAACACTCAATTCCTTGTGACATTCAACTAGGTACAAATTGTGGGACCCCAAAGTAGGGTACTTTGTAATTCTACATTTCACACTCAGAGAATCAAAATAAATTGCAAACCAAATGGCTTTGGAAAACTCATCATACAAAGTCACAGGGATATGTAGATGGATATGGAGATTCACCTTCATGACTAAAACATCTCATAACAATCCTTATGTCATAAGGATCAACTGGGCCTAAGATGCAAACCTCCAAAGTGGGTTACTTAGTAAAAATTGGAAATAGGCAAAGTACAGATTTAGGTAAACATCTCCTAATAGTTGTCTCAAAAACATAATCAATCTGACTTTTGAAAGCTAAAACACACTATATTGGCTCCATGATAGGTGATGAACATATTCTCCAAGTGGTTTCTCATATAAATCTTTGGGTCTCTTTTTACTTGCATGCCAAGTAGGCCTTTTCAAAAGTTTTTAAGGGCACTAACTCTTTGCCTTAGAGGAATTTCAACTTGGCCACTCCAAATTTCTCCAAAATTAGAGAGTGCCAACAGTGGCTCTAATTGGAGACATTTTCCCCCTACGGGTAGGTAGAGGACTTAGAATCTCATGGTGGAGAAAACAAATCACAAAATTCTAATTACTTTTCTTCACTTCAAAAAATTGGGTTCCTTATTGAAAACCACACACCACACACTGCTGAAAGCAAAGAAACTGTACAAATATAAAAATTATTTACAAATGTCTTCAAGCCCCAAAACTAAAATCAATACTTACCTCTATCAAATATCTTATTCTTATCTCCATGGGTCAAAGTTAAACTAAAATCACTACTTCCGACAGCATGACCAAAAACACTGCTATATGTTTTCAGCATATCATATAAAACAAAATCAACATACTCACGGCTAATTGGCAACATAAAATCATCAAAGCACTCATAATGTTGATCATTGTGTGACAAAAAATTGCCAACCCTTCACTACTGCCAATAGGTTGAAATGAGAAAAAATCCAACCCCTTTGCATGGCTACAAAGATCATATGCATTCTGCATACTAGTTTGCACCAAAGAATGAATCTCATTTATAACAGCAACTTGCAAACTAGAATGAAACACATCCAAGTAAAAACTTGACTTCATAAAACAAGAGACAACTTGTTGATCACAACTTATATCAGCATCTTCTAAACATAATAATGTATTGTCAATCAATGGCTCACTTATCTTTAGAAAATCTGAGAAAACACACTCAGATTTATCACTCTCTTCAACATCAAGGTCTATATAAGAACTCTTCACACTAATCTCATAAAAATCTGAATCCATACCAGCATATAAATCACCATATTCATCATATTTGACATTATCAAATTCCCCACACTCCTATGAATTTTTATCTTGCACATTATTTGACTCAAAGGTAGAAAAAGAAAAGTCAGCATATGTATCATACTTCACACCCATCAGCATATCATCTTTACCAAAACATGTATCAATTGGGTATTGCAAACTAGAGTCCACCTTAGATGCATACCTCTAAAAATCAGTAGCTAAGAGTTCTAAAACTTTCTCACTGCTTAGTGGACATTGGAGCTTATTTTCATTTTTTTTTTGCTTCTCTCTCAATGCTGAAAATATCCTTCCCATCGGAGGAAAGGATTAGAACCTCTTGGATCATGTCATTATGTGCAAAGGATTCATCACAACAAATTTTATTTGCATCATAAACATCCTCTGGTTGTTCACAAAAATCTTTCATGACATGCTGAGTATAAACTTCATTAGTTTGGTTGCAAAACTCTTGAAGACCGAGATCATTAACATTGTTATCAATATTCCTCAAATCTTAAATGTCAATAACTTCACTATCATTCATATCATAACAACCACTAAAACATTTTCAACTATAGATTCATCTTAACCATTTTGATGTTCATGGACTCCATCATCAGCATAACTATAGTCAAGAGCATCCACATAACTAGATTCAGCATCATCAACATTTTTAGATTCAGATTTTTCAATCCAATCTATCCATTTTCTAACACGCTCAATACCTTCTTCTCTAAGGGATGCATACCAATAGACTAATTTAGGTACACAAAGCTCTAGAAACAAATCAATGTGTCGATTCTTGAAACTCAACATCCTCTGGAAGCTCATTGACCACATTAAAAAAAAATTCATAAAACAAATATATTGATTCTTCCTTCCTCTCTCCTACCTTTTTTCTTAAAAATAATATGGCTTTCTCTTGGATGCTCTGATTTAACAATACAATATTCTTATCAATTTATTCAAGATGTTTCATAGAATTTATAGATCTAGGAAACACATCTAGATCCATTAAATCTAGAATCTCCATTGAACCATTCATCTAAAAATACATCTTACCCTTTCATAAAATTTCTATCCAACTATGCAATCACTATCTTCAAAACAATAAGACACTTCTTATTTGATAACTGAAATTTAAACCAGGAAGTATGACAAACTCCAAATTTATTTTCCTTTCTTTAGTGACCTCTTCACCCTATAAGAAACTTTTCTTTCTCATAAAAACATGAGGATTAGCTGGAAATAAAATTGTAGCTGCTGCTCATTTCTCTTTGAGTGGAAACATGGCAGATCTAGAGCCTTCTTCATAGCTCCATCAGGTTCTTTTCACATAGAGTCTCCACCTCCTTGTAGGGGAAAAACTTCAAATAGAAAAAGTCATTTGCAATTTTATATTTGTTTATGGGTTTTTTCCAACCACCAAAGCTGCATAATCCTTTTTATACTTGCTACAATAAAAACATTTCCAAATTCTCCTTACCCAAATCTAAAATAAATTTTAGACTCTAAGACCTTGACTCTTTCTCACAATGAATTTAACATTAGTTCCCCAGTAGAGTCATCATTTTCTGTTGGTCCTTTTTATTGAAACCCTCAATCCTAAAAGAGAAAATGGGAAACAAACCTAGGGATCTTCATCTAATTTACAAAATATGCATCATCAACAAATTTAGGACAGGAAAAGCCAACATTGACAAGGCATACAACCCTCCTTCACTTTGAGTTCCACACACTCAGGCGGGCATACCTAATAACATATACATGCATATTTAATAAACCTCTTTCTAAACCCCACTATGCAGACAGACAACTATGGATAGTTCTCAGACTTGTAGGAAATGGGCATTAAAAACTCTGCTAATCTTATGCAGGCTCCCACCTGTACTAAGTATGTTTTAGAACTAGATAACTTATTTTCACATAAATAAAAATGAAACTAAAAGGATTTGTATATGATTTGAAATGAATTCTGAAAAGAATGACAAACTATATAATCTGGTGCCTAATCCTAAGAATAGAGTCATATATGAGACCTTAGAATGATTCCAGATGCACACCCACTTAGTCTATAGTGTTAGAAACACTGAGAGGGGGGTGAATCAGTGTTTGTCAATTAACTTTATTTTAGAAAATTGAAACTTAAATCAAATAGATAAAAAATGAAGCATAACACAATAACACATAACACAAGATATGTTTACGGGGAAACCTTGATCAGAGGAAAACCCCGGTGGGAATTAGTACCCACAAATGATTGTACTAGTCTTATGAACTTGGTAGAGTTCCTTTTCCCTATTAGGAGCAATCTTTACAATGCAAGTATAATGACCATGTTAGGAGTCTTTACAAAACCCTGTTAAAGGTGAATGTCTCACTACCAGATCTCACTTCCTAATAGGATGAAGGCTACAACCTTCAGATAACAGGTATACACTATATCAAAAGATGAACTATTGTTATGACACTGTTGTCTAATCAGTTCCATTTATGTGCTAATGCTCTAATCTCTTAAAGAGATCTATCTCATACTGATTTATTTATATTTTTCTTCTGGATATCTTCTCTTCATATTCTCCATTGTTACTCTTAATACAAAATTGCATGTTAAGTATATATACATGCCTGAATAAACATGACCGAAAACAAGACCTTAGTCGGCCCAAAATCAACATACATAAGGCTTCCAAATGAATTGTCTTAAGCGTGTTTACATGAGTTTTAAATACATAATTATAAACATATTACAATAGGTGCATGGCCATTACAAAATAAAATATTATACGCTAATCAAAATCTAAAGTTAGCTTAATGCTCTATTTTTGAATTGCTAGTGGCACTTGAACTTGTTGTAACTTCTCTGTACTAACATATCTTACCATGCGTGTATAGAATAAGATTAATAACATATCATAAAGCTTAAGTATAAAGGTGCATACTCTAACTCAATCGTATGCACATGTGTTGGTTCTCTTATCAACTGTATATCTTTGTTATATTTTGTTTTCTATACTTAGCCAAATTTTGATCCTCAAAGTTTGTGAACTTACTTGTCAAAACTTTATATGACTTTGTTTCCATAATGAAAACACAAAATTAGTCATATGGACCCTGAGTGTCAACTTTCCAACAATCTCCCCCTTTGTCATTAATGGCAACAAAGGAATGTGGCCAAGTTACTTAAACTTTGACTTAACAACAAAAACTATAAGTTTACTGTACATCATACTCCTTTATATACTCTACTCCACCTTTGACATTAATGACAAAGGTGCCAAAAAATCAAATTCCTAAGTACTTACTCCAAGTACACATCTGGTTATGCAATCTGAAGATTCTTGATTTCTTGCTACCAAAATGCCTTGAGTGCATCAACAGTTTGAAGATGGGCGCATAATGCATATTTGAGCTTCTCCATTTTTTTCAGATCCATGCAGGGGCCTTAATCATATGTGGCAATAGTTGCACCAATCTGTTTGAAGTTCTCATTTAATATAGCTAAGGAGGGTGCAAGTGCATTTATCAGTTGGGTTTTCCTAGTCCTTATCTTGCTGATCTCTATCTTGGCTTTTTCAATCTTGTCTATCTTCCCTTGATAGATGTTTTTGTAGATATTAGTGTCTTGGGAGGATGTTTCAACTAATTTATTTATATTTTCAACCAAGATGTCTGCTTCCTCAATCTTTTTGATGTGCTCAAAAGTGAATTTGCTTCTACCCATATAGTTAGCTATCACCTTTATGCCTTTTGCTACTAAATCTTTCAAAATAGTTTGTCCAATTTTCAATGAGTTGAGATCTAATGAGAAGTTCTTTATCAGTTCATCCAATCTTCCCTTTTTGTACTTTTCCTCAGTAGTTTAAGTAGCTGAATCTACTAGACTTGTGAAATTTTCTTTGAAGCTTGTCAATATGTTATTGACATCATCAATTGACTGAATATTTGCCAATTTCTTCTATGTTGGCACTAGGTTATTCAAAATGTTTACTAGCTCAATAAAGAGAGGATTTCTCATAACTTGTTTCTCTTTGCCTTTCTCCATGGCTAATACACTAATTTTGATCAAGTCTTCTTCTCCCCATGCATCTAGGTTTGCTGAGTCAGGGGTCAAACTTGACAACAATGATATTGATGGTTTGATAGATGGAGTGAATATAGTATTTTGACTAACATCCATACATTCACTTTTCACTGGGATCTCCATAGAGGGTGGTTCATTAGATTAATTATCTTCCTCATTATTCAAATATGTTGAGTCTTTAGAAATAACTTCATCTTGCCGCAAGGGAGTATTATCAATGCATACCTTCTCTGCTTCTTTAGTGCTGACAAATGCTTTTTCAAATTTGTTCAAGTCATTATCTGAAGTTGTCATGGTTATCTTAACATCATTGATCACAATGGTTTCATCTGAATCTTTGAATGTGTCAGAGGGTGATGGAACTTTGGGCACAGAATCTTGTGGACCTGTCATAGGCACATTAAGAATCTTTGGTTCTTTTTCTTGTTTAGAAGGAACTAGAGTCACTTTAGTTGTAGGCGTCATTGATGGATACATATGTCTTTCCAATAATACTTGATCAAATGATATTTTAGTCTCATTTCCAGCCATCTCATACTCTTTATTCATAATTTGAAGAGTTCTTGTCTTGGTTCTTAAATGAGGTTTTACCAAAGCTAACAAAATTGCCTTCTCATCATGTGAGAAAATAGGGAGAAGATTATCTAATGTTTCTTCTCTAATCCTCATATCTTCATCTATTGCTTGGATTTTCAATAAGTTTAGTATGTTCCATAATTTGTCTAGAATGGTTGTCTTTGTTGGAGATTTTCTTCTGTGCAAATAATTGATTGTATGTTTGTCATTGATGACAACATATAATATACAACAGTGTTCTATATGCGATTATTAGTACAAATGTTCTAGAGCTATGTGTGTTTATTTCCATGGTGTATACATGTTCTAGATTCTATGTGCATTCAAACTGAGTTAAATATGAAGTTTCAGTTGAGTTATGTTAATCAGTTATGGCAGTTACAGCGTCTCAAGATTATCTGTCAAGAGCTAACGTAAATACAGTGTTGCTTGAGTTTCTCTTATCTTCAGGATATGTGTGTTTGTATTAATGTTTAGTTATGATTTTGTGATGATTATACAAAGGTTCCAAGTGTGTTTTAATAGAATCATGATATTGGAGTAAAATTGGTGAAGCTAACTTGGTGAAGCATTGCGTCTATTTAGTTTGAGTTGCACGGTTCTAACTTTGATTGTGTGGTTAGTTAAGCTAACAAAGAAGTTGATGAAGTGTTCCCAGATACCATTATGACCTTATCCTTGGTGAAGATACATATATCAGTTCAAATGTATTCGCTAAGTGAGAAAATGAAGTGAAAAACAATAGACAAAAGAGTGCAGAAAGTCAGATAGAATAAGTTGAAGATCTATGTGAAGAAACAGAAGAAGATTACAATTCATTAGAACTGATCAAGATAGCAGGTCTACTCAAATAGTTCATCTATCAGATATAGTGTATATCTGTTCTACTAAAGGTTGAAGCCTTCATTATTTTAGCAGTGAGCTTTTGGATAGTGAGTCCTCACCCTTAACAGGGTTACTTGTAAAAGACTCCTAACAGGGTCTGACCTTTAACAAGGTCTATGTACTTATTGCATTATAAAGAAAAACTCCTGATAGGGTTGCAAGATCTCCTAACAGGGATAATTATACTCAAGTACAGTTCTTTTTGGGTGCTAATCCCCACTAGGGTTTTTACCTATTTACTTTCCCCGTAACCAAAATTGTTGTGTTCTCTATTGTGTTATCTGAATGTGCATTTTCTTTATGTTAATTTATATCTAAGAGAAGAAAAGAATTAAAATAGATGATAACTAATTCACCTCCCCCCTCTCAGTTATCCTTTGGGACTAAATCCAACAATTGGTATCAGAGCCAAGTGCCTTGGAGAGAAATCCTAACTTGTTAAGGTAGATCAAATGGCATACTTCAGGAAAGAGAGTCTTAAGTTTGATGGAGAAAACTATCTTGACTAGAAGATAACACATCTTCAGTGCATTGGATTTGAGATCTATGAGATTTCCACTCAAGAAATTGAATTTCCCACCTTGAAAGAACTTGCAGAAGAAGACTCTACAATCAAACAAAATGAAGTGTTCACTCAAAATGCAATTGCCAAAGAAGCCCTAATCAGTGCCCTATCTGACAGTGAATTTTCTAAAATCAAGAAGGCAGATAAAGCATACTCTATTTGGAAATACTTAGAAGATATGTTTGAAGGAGACATCCAATAAAAGAATGCACGCAGGAAGACATGGAAGAAAAGATACAACTTAGAGATTCTACCTGAATAAAACATCAGAGCCTACAATCAAAGAATTAATGAAGCAGTTTCAGGTATCAGGAACAATGGTGGAGAAATTTTAGAGGATGATATAATGGAAAAACTAATGACCACACTAACAGTAGACTATGAGAGCAAGCTCAATATCTTAGATGAGACTATGCAATTTTCAAAAGACTTCAAAAGGGAGACTTTGATTGGCAAAATATCTGCATTTGAGATATCAATATTGAAGACAAAACCTAAAAGTGAGACATCTTTCAAATCCTCAGTCCACGGAAAGAAATCCATAAGCAGCTCTAGTAGTAATGAAGAAATGGATACAAAACTAGAAGAAATCATTGCTATGATTTCCAAGAAAGAAAGGAAAGGTAAAGGGAAATATGAAGGATAGATACCATTCAAATGTTTTTCATGCAACAAAGTTGGTCACTTTGCATCCAAGTGTCCTACAAGAGTCAAGAAGTTCAGATCAGATTACAATCCTAAGTACACTAAGGAATTTTATCATACTGAAGATGGTGTAACCGATGATGATTCAAAAGAAGATGAAATTGGTTTTATTTCCATTAAATACATTGAGAAGATGCTTGAAGAAATGGACAAAGAAGATGAAGAAAAAACACAAGAGTTAGCTTTAGTTTGAAAAGTTGACATCAGAATTGACTGGATCATTGACAGTGGATGTTCACACCACATGACAAGAAACAAAGACAGATTTGTAAATTTGGAAAAGTACAAAGGTGGCATGGTTAGATTTGGAGATAACACTCCCAGACCTATCATAGGTAGAGGTTCTATCACCTTAGATGGAAAGAATAAGACAAATGATGTTCTTTATGTTGATGGCTTACATTATAACTTACTAAGCGTTGGACAGTTGCTCGATAAAGGATATCAATTGGAATTCAAAAAAAACTAGAGCATCATAAACAACAAGGAAGGAGACATGATTGCATCAGGCTCAAAGACCAAAGGTAATGTCTTTCAGCTCAATTTAGAAGTAATTTGTTTTGTTGCAAAAGTGGATGACAATTGGCTATGGCACAAGAGACTTTGTCATATCAATTTTGACAACATAGTCAAGATAAGTAATGTAAGGGAAGTAAGATACCTTCCAAGTATTGCAAGACCATTTGAAACCATGTGCAAGGAATGTGTGATGGGGAAGCATGTGAGGACCTCATTTAGGAGCAAACAAGACTCTGCTAAAAACAAATTAGATTTGATACACACAGACCTATGTGGACCTACTCAAACAAGATAATACTACGGAGAAAGGTATTTCATTTTGTTTGTTGATGATTTCTCAAGGATGATGTGGGTTGCATTCCTAAAAGACAAATCTAAAGATTTTGAGAAGATCAAAGTGTTTAAAGCTAAGGTTGAGAATGAATCTAGATTAAAGATAAAATGTCTGAGATCTGATAGAGGAGGAGAATTCACCTCTGACCAGTTTTATGATTACTGTGAAGAATATGGAATCAAGAGATAGCTGAGTGCACTTAGAACCCCTCAGTAGAATGGGATTGTAGAAAGAAGGAACAGAATAATACTTGACATAGTGCTCACTATCATGATTGAAGGAAAGGTTTCCCAGACTTATTGGAGAGATGTGGTCAATACAACATTCTATACTATCAATACAATACAATTGAGGCCAGGTGTAGACAAGACACCCTATGAACTTTGGTTTGGTAATGTACCTACTGTAAAATACTTCAAAATATTTTGAAGCAAGTGCTACATCAAGAGAGATGATAGCATTGGCAAGTTTGACGCTAGAAGCGATGAAGGTATTTTTCTTGGTTACTCTACTAAAAGAAAATCCTATAGATGTTTTAATCTAAGATTAAAGAAGATCATTGAAAGTACTCATGTGAAGATTGAAGAAAATTTTATGATTCAAGAAAGATACTATGAATGTGCTCCCATGATTTAAGATGAGCCTAGAACCATCAATAAAGACACAATTATTGAAGAAATGTTTGACTATATTGATGTTTCATGTAACAATCTTGAACCAAGCGAAGAAGAATCATAGATTATAGATTAAAGTATCACTCCTAAGAAATCAAAATACACATCCAAATACCACTCTAAGGAAGATATCATTGGAGATCAGAGTGCTAAAGTCTTGACAAGATCTAGAGAAAAAGGTTCAACCATTGATGAAGAGGTATGCTTACTTTCTCAGATTGAACCCTTAAGTGTTGAAGATGTGTGCAAAGATTAAGATTGGAAAAGTGCCATGCAAGAATAATTAGATCAAATAATCAAGAATGAAACATGGGAACTAGTCCCTAGACCTCATGAAAAGAATGTGATTGGAACAAAGTGGATATTCAGGAACAAAATGAATGAAGAAGGCACAGTGGTAAGGAACAAAGAAAGATTAGTATGTAAAGGATATGCGCAGAGAGAAGGAATAGACTACACTGATAAATTTTCCCCTATAAGTAGACTAGAAGCTATCAAGTTGTTTTTGGCCTATGCAACATTCAAAAACTTTAAATTATATCAAATGGATGTCAAGTCAGCTTTTCTAAATTGTGACCTAAAGGAAGAAGTCTACATAGAGCATCCTGAAGGATTCAAACTTTCAGAAAAATGAGACATGGTATGTAGACTAAAGAAAGCACTTTATGGACTTAAACAGGCCCCAAGATCTATGTATGGGAGACCTGATGGTTGCTTAACGAAGATAGGATTCATAAAAGGAGTAGTAGACTGTGATTTATGCATAAGAGGGACAAATGAAGGATTACTACTCGTTGCTATTTTTTATTATGACATTATCTTTGGAGGTAATGACAAACTTAGTGTAGATTTCACCAAAGAAATGAAAAGTGAGTTTGAAATGAGCATGATTGGACCTATCAAATATTTTCTTGGATTGAATTTAAAATAAACAGACAAAGGCATATTCATAAATCAATCTAAGTATGTGAAGGAGATATTGAAGACTTTCAAAATAGAAGATTCCAAACCAGTAAGAACCCCCATGATAACAGGAAGCAATCTTTCTATAGATGATGATTCCACAGTAGTTGAAAAGACTCTATACAAGTCTATGATTGGAAAACTCATATATCTTACTCAATCTAGACCTAATATTTCTAATGCAGTTGGCATTGTTGGAAGATTTGCAACTGAACCTAAACAAAATCACCTAATAGAAATAAAAAGAATATTCAGATATTTAAAAGGAACTATAGACTATGGTTTATGGTATCCTAACTCAAATAATATACAACTTCATGTGTATATTGATGTTGATTGGGAAGTTTGTGTTGACGACAGAAAGAGTACATCAGGAGGAGCAGTATTTCTTGGAGATAGATTGGTCACTTGGACAAGTAAAAAGAAAAATTGTATCTCTCAGTCAACAACAAAACATGAGTATGTTGCAGCAGCATTGAGTTGTTCAACAATGGTTTGGATCAAATAGACAATTAAAGACTTTGGTATTCAGATTGATTATCCTATTGTTATTCACTATGACAACACTAGTACTATCAATATGTCAAAGAACCCTATGATGCACACAAAGACAAAACACATTGAGATCAAATACCACTTTCTAAGAGAAAAATTTGCAGACAAAGAAGTAAAGTTGGATTATGTGAGTACTAAAGAATAATTAATAGATATTTTTACAAATTCATTATCAAAAGATACTTTTGAGTATCTCAGGGAGAAGCTGGGAGTAATTCCCTTTCCTGGGTCTGATTAGAATTTGTAGCAAGAACATCAGTCCTTGGTGACTGATGAATGGTTGAATACTCTACTTCTAGAATATTACCTGTGCCTAATGGTGTTTAACACCCTTTTCCATTGATGTCAAAGGGGGATTATTAGTAAAGGGGGAGCATATACTCTGGGGGAGTATATAGTTAGAAGAGCAACAGTAGTGAAGAGTAACTTTTGATGAGGATATTGAGAAGATTGTAAAAAGAAGGAAGACACTTTGAGTTGATGATATCATATGTTTCCATCAATGTCAAAGGGGGAGATTGTTGGAGATTTGCTTCTGTGTAAATAATTGATTGTATGTTTGTCATTGATGACAACATATAATATACAGCAATGTTCTATATGCAATTATCAGTGCAGATGTTCTAGAGCTATGCATGTTTATTTCCATGGTATATACATGTTCTAGATGCTATATGCATTCATGTCGAGTCAGATATGAAGTTTCAGTTGAGTTATGTTAATCAGTTATGGCAGTTACAACGTGTGAAGATTATCTATCAAGAGCCAATGTAAATACAGTGTTCCTTGAGTTGCACCTATATTTTGGATATGTGTGTTTTTATTAATGTTTATTTATGAGTTAGTGATTATTATACAAAGGTGCCAAGTGTGTTTTAACAAAATTATAATATTGGAGTAAAATTGGTGAAGCCGACTTGGTGAAGCATTGCGTCTATTCAGTTTCAGTTGGGCGGTTCTAACTTTGATTATGTGGTTAGTTAAGCCAATAAAGAAGTTGATGAAGTGTTCCCAAATACCATCATGATGTTATCCTTGGTGAAGATACATATAGCAATTCAAATGTGTTCACTAAGTGAGAAAATGAAGTGAAAAACAATAGACAGAAGAGAGCAGAAAGTTAGATAGAATAAGTTGAAGAACTATGTGAAGAAATAGAAGAAGATTAAAATTCATTGGAACTGATCAAGATAGCAGGTCTACTCAAATAGTTCATCTATCAAATATAGTGTATATATGTTTTACTGAAGGTTGTAGCCTTCACCATTTTAGCAGTGAGCTTTTGGTTAGTGAGTCCTCGCCCCTAACAGGGTTACTTGTAAAATACTCCTAATAGGTTCTAACCTTTAACCAGGTCTCTGTACTTAATGCATTGTAAAGAACAAGTCCTAATAGGGTTTCAATATCTCCTAACAAGGATAATTATACTCAAGTACAGTTCTTTTTGGGTGCTAATTCTCATCGGGGTTTTTACCTATTTGGTTTCCCCATAACCAAAATTGTTGTGTTCTCTATTGTGTTATCTGAATGTGCATTTTCTTTATGTTAATTTATATCTAAGAGAAGAAAAGAATTAAAATAGTTGATAACTAATTCACCCCCACCCCCCTTTCAGTTATCCTTTGGGACTATTCCAATAGTCTTAAGTTCCAAGACTGACCTTTTAAACTTGATCATATGAGAGATAATCATAGAATTTATTTTTGATTTATCTATCTCTTCGTACTTGTCATAGACATCTATAATTGAATTTAGTATTCCTTCATTAATGATTTTGTTCCTTAGGATCTCAAGAATAGGTCTGAATCCTACCTCGGGAGGGGCTTGAGTATTCTTTACTTTTCTTTGTGTTGTCCTTGAGGATGGGTGACTTGTGGTAACTTGCTTCCTTCTTCTAGTCAATTTTATTGGTACTGAAGGTGGAGAGGATTATAGGTCAATAGTAGTAGAGGACACAGATGTACCTTCATCAGACTTCTTCTTTTTCCTCTTGTGGATATCATTTGAATTCTCTATTTTGACTTCTGCAGGTGTTTTCTTAAGTTCTCTTGCAATTTTAGCTTCCCTAGCTTTATCTAGGTCTTCTTGGGTGACACCATGAACTTTTAGGATGTTGGATGTAATCCTTGATGCCTTCCTATTATTATTTGCACTGTATAAGATAGAATCAACTTGATTTGTCTTCTCTCTATATGTGCCCCATCTAGGCTCTTTTGGATCTTTAGATGCAGACAAAATAACTTGTGCATATCCTTCCAAAACATGTTCTTCTACTTCATAACCAAGTGGGTGAATCCATTTGGTTCTTGGCTCCATGCAAGTATAGTCAGTTTCCACCGTGAAGCATATGGTGTCCTTGTATTTTTCAACTATCTTCTCTGGTATTCTAAACCTCTTCTGCATCTTGATTCTAAATGTCTTGATCTCCATATCCATACAGTCCTTTACACTAGTTTCTGATGTAGCTTTTAATGAAATTTGAGACAAAGTAGGCTTTCTTTTGTCTAAGTACAAATTAGAGACCTTACCAACAATGTGGAATAATAAGTAGATAATCAATGAGCCAAATCTGAATATTATGCTTCTGTCATGCTTGATAGCTTTGATGTTCTCAATTAGTTGAGAACGCAGTATCTCACAAAGATTATATTGTGTGTTATCTCTTGCCATCCTTGTTGCTGCCATAAATATAGCTATAGATACACTATTAATTCTGCTTGTGTGTTGAAACTTGTAGCCAAGTATCATGGTGATAAGTTTGATGTCTTTTTCCACAATAGGATCAACAGTCATCCCACCCTATCACTTTTAGATAAGCATGCCTACTCAACCTATTTCTTGACATCCTTTCCAGTGGGAAGAACACGTCCAACCTTAGGGAGTCTGGTCATTGTTGCCCAAATTCCCTTCTGTGCAATTGACCTGGTTTGCCCTGTCTTGTTTCCTCTGTCTTTTTTCCAGGCTTCATGTCTAAGCCCTCAGAACCCCCTGTAAACCCTTAGTCTTTCATGCAAACGATGTAATAAACCCTAAGCCTTGGCTTGTTCTATTTCATCGTTACCTTTTTAAGTCACTTAAGACATGTGCCATAAGTCAAGTCRCTTGATCGCTTTACCAGGATCRAATATGCTTAATCATMTCCYGACTTYGCTTTTGCCTTTGTCRCTTAGTCTCTTTACAAAATGGAATATTCCTTCAGCTTATCAAGACTTGGCGATCTCTCTTTAGTCAGGTTGTCGCTTGATTTCCATGTTATAAGCTTTAAAGGGAACGGGACCCACCTTCAGTCGGGTGATCGCGTGAAGATTTAGCAAGTCAAAGAAATGTCTCCCGACCTTGCGCCTACTTCATGTTGCATAATCGCTGGATCAGCTTAGTCAAACAGCTAGGCTCTTTCTTCAGTCACGTGGTCTCGTGATTAAATGGTGGTTAAGAGATAACAGTCACGACCATGTGACTAACTGTTTGATGTTAGTAGAAATACTCAGTCGGGTTGTCGCTAGATAGGGTGGGATGAATCAGTTGTTCAGAAAGTGTTACATGGACAAAGGAAAACATGACATCTGTCACAGGGCTAATGGTTGTCACCTGATCACTTGATAAAGAAGGAGGATCACGCGATAACAAGACTAAGGTATGCATCCCTCAGTCGCGAAGTCTCCTGATGTTTTAAGGGCATATGAGATTCTAAGGAAATTTAAAGGACAGCCGTCCGATGCAAAGGACAGATGATCTGATGGTGGTCGCGTGGTCGGGTGATCAAAGTGCCCTATAGAGAAAGTTCTCCCGACTCAGCGCCTTGGGGCAGTCGGATTATCGCTAGAAAGGAAAATGGGAACGTGCTTCAAGTTAAAGGTAAAGACTATAAATCACCCAACTCAGCGACTGAGGCTTGTCATGTTATCTAGAAAGGAAACATGAGCATCTGGCGATCAGGCGACAAGCCGTGACAGTTAAAGAGTAACAGTTAGTAGCATGGTCGCTAGACAGATGATGAGTTAAGTAAAATGACTCGCGACTTTGATTTCACACGGTCGCCTTGTCGCAAGAGGTAACTCAGGTTGGCCAGGGGTTAAGAAAAGCACAGTGTCGCTAGGTCATGAGATATAACCATGATTAATGACTGAGTTCTGCGACTTAGAGACTAGCCGTTGTCGCATGGTCGCCTGATTTGAATTTGAAATTCTGGCGGTAGATTTGGCACTATGAACGCTCGACTGCCATGGTTCTCTGTGCTTGTGTTCCAGATTTGATCAGAGGAGGTTCTAGTCACAGAGGAAAGAACAGAGTTGTGACTGAGTTTCTAGAAGTGCCAGGAGGAAGGGGAAGAAGTCTTAGGCGGTGACAAGGAGAACACATGGCCATGCACTGTTCATGGACAAGAGAGGTAGTTATTGCAGAGAAGTATAGGTGAACAGGTGTGCATGGCTATTCAGAGTGAACGTAAATTCTGCTATCCACCATCTACCAAATCTGATTTTCAATTTCCAGATCGAGGAGGAACACGAAAATATCTGTGAATGTCTTTTGACTCGGTCATTCTCGACCGCCTTCTCTCTCTCTTTTCCTCTCTACTATGTTTTAGGGTTAGGTTTTTCATGATCATCCAAAGCTTGTTGCATCCTAAGGGATCCCGAGATGGTCATAGCCCTATATATAGCATAAAGGTTGCAATTTCAAAGGGTTGGAAGGTAGTTTGATATTTGTAGTATTTTTGCTCCTGTATCTATTTCTTTCATCCATCTACTTCTCTTCTGATTCTATGACAGCTTGCTGTTATCGTAATTACCTTGTGCCTCATTCTGTGTAATTCATGTTTATCCTCTTTTGCAATCAATAACTGAGTAGATGTTTTACCCCTTATTGATCAAGCTGATTCTGGTTCATTGTGTGTTGTGTCTATTTTACTTGGATTACTGTATTGTGAAGTTTTCTCTTCCCTTGTAGTAATTCTAGTCTCTGACCTTCACATGTTTGCTAAGAATCATGTGGTAGAAGTTGTGTTAGTTGAGTTATATGGATGTGTAGTG
>MU226976.1:325196-339508 GCA_018584345.1 Thuja plicata | reverse complement strand
AGGTGCATCCTGATAGTAGAGGAAGCTGGCCTTCTCCGGAGATTCAACCTCGTAGTTCAAGTCCCATAGCTTGGAGGTTGATTCCATGTTTCACTAGGTTGCTGTTAGAGAAGCTTTCAGCAAGGGTACAAACCTCAGTGACAACAGTCATCTCATGAATTAGGTAAGCAGTAATGTGGAGAGGAACTTCACCAATCCAAAATAGATCATCATGAATCCTAGTGAGTAGAATTTTAACCCATTCTAGTTCATATAACTCATGCGCATTTGTATAATAAAAAATAGGGTTATCAGTGAGATGTGAGAATTCATCCTTGAATGAGTAATTAGGTTTCACCATTGATGCCATGAGCATCATTATGTTTCTATCACCAATAGACTCCTTACAGTAAATGTAAGCATGTATGTCCTCAACATGCACGACTCCTAACAGAGTCTTGGAGAATGCCCCTTCTACATCATCTAGCATTGACTTGAATGGATGCTTTTTAAACATGAATCTCTTCCTATCATTGATGTCAAAGACTACAGGAGTTGCCATACTTAATTTTTGATTTCTTAAGTAGTGTTTACTGAAGCTCTAAAATGACACATCCATGCTAGGGTTCTGTTTCAACTTCAACTCATTTTGCTAATGAACCAACAGTTATCCTTCAACACTTCGATGCTTATTTCTCTTGTGCTCTCTGAATGCCCAATCTTGAATGCAAAGTGAAGATATAAGATCTTTTATTGACTTATATATAAGTTACTATATTTAATGCTTATTTTCGTAATGCGGTTTCCACTGAGAATTTCAATCTTTTTTTTGTCAAAGTACAAGCTGTGCATCCATGCATGCTATCTCAATTCATGACCAAATACATGAATCCATAGGCGCATACTTAGAGGTGAGTATACCAGCCATGCAGGGGTTTAGAGCTTGAATAGCTCCCCCTATGACCATGAGGGTCATCTAACCAAAAGTAGAAATTATGTCCACTATGGATGCATCTACTACCTTGTTAACATCATCATATTTCTTAACTTCAACCCATATTTTACTTGAAACTTATGTAGCTTTTACAAACTTGACTTCTCCAGATTCTTCAAATAATGATCCTTTAGGCTTTTCTTGTTTTTGTGTTCTTGTTCTACAAAATCTTGAGATATGTCCAGCTTTGTTACATGAGTGACAAATGATTGGAGGTCTATTGATATTGTTTACCATGCTGCATTTCTTGGTTGTGTGTCTGTTATAATTACATATATAACATGTAATGTTTTGATAGTTTCTCTGAGGTTGATTTCTCTAATTGTATTGAGTCAAGTTTCTTTGGTTCTGTTGTGATTGATTTCTTTGACTAGTTCTGCAATGTATAGCCCTATGACCAAATTTATTACAAGAGTAACAATAGCAATTAAAGGTTCTTACTTATTTACAATCTCTTGCCAAATGTCCATGCTTGTTATAGGCATAACAAGTTCTGTTAACTATCTTGAGTTCATCTTAAGATGATTCTACTCTAGCTTCTGTAAGATTCTCAGTAGCCTTTGTTTCTGTAGATTTTTCTTGTACTTTCTTACTTTCTTGTATTGTAATGGTTTCACTTAGTGTTACACTATATCCAACACTAGTAGTATCTCCTCTTAACTTTTTTACATAGATTTGTGATTGAATTAGATCAGAACTTGTGTGCAGTTTTTCAATATGATTCTTTTCTTCTGTCAATTCAGATTCTATCTTTTTCTCTATGTTTTCCAACTCCAAGATCTTTATATTTTCTTGCATAAGTTCTTCATCTAATTGTTCACTTTCTTTGGTCTTTTCTTCAATAGTTGTTAGGCTATCTATTAGTTATTCATTTAGATCTTCAATCTTTTCCTTTAGAGACATGTTTTCTTCATTCATCTTTTTGACCATTTTTTCCAAATCATTCATAGAGAAATCTTTCAAATCTTTTCTTAATTTTTTGATAAGAATTTGGGAGCCATCAACTTTTAGTTTTAGTTCTTCATTTTATTTTTTAGATTTGTCAAGATCATCAAGGGTTTCTTCAAGATTATTTTTCAGATGTTTCACTTCTGTTGAATCCATGATCTCCTCAAGTGGTTAAAATTTCTTTCAGACAACCAGAGCTCTAATACCAATTGTTAGAAATACTGAGAGGGGGGGGGGTGAATCAATGTTTATCAATTAACTTTATTTCAGAAACTTGAAACTTAAATCAAATAGATAAAAAATGAAGCATGCCATAATAACACATAACACAAGATATGTTTATGGGGAAACCTTGATCAGAGGAAAACCCTGGTGGGAATTAGTACCCACAAATGATTGTACTAGTCTTATGAGCTTGTTAGAGTTCCTTTGCCCTGTTAGGAGAAGTATTTACAATGCAAGTACAATGACCCTATTAGGAGTCTTTACAAAACCCTATTAAAGATGAATGGCTCACTGTCAGACCTCACTTCCTAATAGGATGAAAGATACAACCTTCAGATAACAGATATACACTACATCAAAAGATGAACTGTTGTTAGGATACTATTGTTTGATCAGTTTCGTTTATGCACTGATGCTCTAATCTCTTAAAGAGCCCTATCTCATACTAATTTTTTTATGCTATTATTTTGGATATCTTCTCTACATATTCTCCACTCTTACTCTTAATACAAAATTTCATGTTAAGTATATATACATGCCTGAATAGACGCAACCGAAAACAAGACCTTAGTCGGCCCAAAATCAACATACACAACACTTCCAAATTAATTGGCTTAAGAGTCTTTACATGAGTGTTAAATAAATAATTAAAAACATATTATAATAGGTGCATGACCATTACAAAACAAAATATTATATGCTAATCAAAATATGAAGTCGGCTTCATGCTCTATTTTATGAACTGATAGTGGCACTTGAACTTGTTGTAACTTCTTTGTACTGACATATCTTACCATGCATGTATAGACTAAGCTTAATAACCTATCATAAAGCTTAATTATAAAGGTGCATACTTTGAATCAATCATACATATGTGTGTTGGTTCTCTGATCAACTGTATATCTCTGTTCTATTTTATTTTCTATACTTGGCCAAATTTTGATCTTCAAAGTTTGTGAACTTACTTGTCAAAAATTCATATGACTTTGTTGCCATTATGACAACACAAAATTAATCATATAGACCCTGAGTGTCAACATTCCAACATATAGATATTTTCACATTAATGCCTTACATTAATAAGCTACCTGGCACAATAAAAAAGCTCTGCTTTATAAATCCACATCATGCATCTAATGTCACTAACACATGTTCAAGATTATTTAACTTCCTCCTTGAAGAAGACCAAAATAAGTATTACACACTCAAAGATATCAAGTGGACAGGCTCATAAATCCTTGATATATTTCACCTGTATAATAAAGAACACAAAAAGGGAGACAACTTCATGAGAAAATCAATAATGTCTTGCATCATTGCTGGATCTATGCATTTGAAAGTATAATGTCTACACTTCTAACCCAAAACAAAGAAAAAACACAGTGCACTATTTACAAGCTTTTCAAAACAATTTTTAGAATTATAGAACCTACAATTGGAACCAAAGTCAAACTCAACTCCAACTAGAACTCCCACCAGGAACCCCCACTCTTGAGAAAAGAAGAGAATATATAGAAGAAGAAGAAAATCTAGATTCAACTTAAAACTTAAATTTTTCCTCATTTAAAAATTTTATTTGCACATTCATCTCTTCTTAAACTTCCCTTGAACTAGAAAATACATGCATCCCTTCACTTTAAGCTACACTTTGCCACTTGTCCTCTTTGCAAAACTATATTTTCATCTAGGCAATCCCTCAAACTAAAAAATCTTATCTGATCAATCATAACCTTAACTTATTTCTATTATTTCCATTTCCCATGAGAATTTTACTCCTCTATTTGATTAAATCCTTCGGTGTAATTTTCACTTTAATTCTACACATTTGCAAATAAATTTTGTAGGAGTGACATGTGGTAGCCTCTAATTTGCTCTCAGATCCACCTGTAATACCACCTAAACCACCTAGTAGTAGTCATGTTGTGCACTCATGATGCTAACTACTAACTCTAATTTACCACCACAACTGCACAACTAACCAGTAGTAGTCATGTCACACACTCGCGACACTAACTTCTAATGTTGCTTGACCGTCGTGACTGCGTGACTAACCACTAGCAGTCATGTCACACACTTGCAACACTAACTACTAGCCATTCTTGACCGTTGGGACTATATGACTACACCATATTTGGGTCCCACCAACTTCCTCCTTGTCACCATGTGTCATCACTCCATGTCATCTACGCAGGCTCCACCAAGACACTTATTTGTTTGTCAAAGTCACTCACTGGCCCGGGTGTGGTCACCAATGTTCCATCCAAGTGAAATTGCCAAGAGCCTCTTCTCTTTCACGTCATATTAGTTTGCATAATTTTTTTGCAAATAAAAACTAACAAGATTCCTCCCACCACCAATGTGGGATAAATTCCCAAAGTTAGTTTTAAACTTCTACTACTCTACGCATCAAAATTTGTCTACGCTCGACCAAGTTGAGCACAGTCCAACCGGCCACTCTCCAAGAGCCCTATAACTCTTTAATTCAAATGACATTCTGTGCATTTTACTATAAAACATTAAAATCCCTCACCACCCTATGTATGTGGGACTAAAAATCCCAAAGGCATGCATGCAGAAAACACGCCCTGCACATGCTTCCATCATGCGTGGACAGGGATACATTGGTAAGGTTGTGGAATTTGGCATTACACCTACCAACTTGCCTTTGCTTGAAAGTTTCTAAGAATTCTCAACAAAAGCATTTTGTAGTCCATGCATCTGACATGTGCATTTTGCAGTCCATGTGTGTAGTCCATGTGCTTGCAATGGTTGTGAAATTTGGCATTACACCTGCCAATGTATTTGTCTGGAAGTTTTAAAATCCTTTTATCAAATTTGTTGCTGAATAAAACCTTGCATGGCCTTTAAACTTGTGAGATGAACTTGCTTGAAAAGTTTCATAATCATGTTGATTCATTATTACTTTCTATGTAGTCTCTTTTTGATGCATGTCTACATTCATTTTTTTGAAAACTTCAGTGTCTAGCATGGGCAGGAAGAATACTGACACAACTTATGAAATGTGTCTTATAACCAACCAATTTCATTCCTTGAAAGTTTCAAATCATTTCAAATAGTTCACATGCCTTGTCTATGTTTCCATCGCATGCAGGTAGGGAGGACAGTTGGTAAGGTTGTAGAATTTGGCATTACACATGCCAATTTGTATTTCATGGAAAGCTTTGGCAGAGGTTGGGAGGCATTGCAAAGGTTGTGGAAATTGGCATTAAACTTGCCAATTGTATTCGCTTAAAATTTTTTACCGACATGTGTTTGCTTGTAAGTTTCAAACACCTTTTATCTATCTCAGTGGCCTTTTTCTGCTCCCACATTCTTATCCAATTTAGACATGTCACTATGACTGCCTGCAAGAGTTCACTGTAAACATCCCAATGGATTAGTGTTGTGAACTACAAAGTTTTGCCCACCTTCGCTATACAAATATTGCAAATATCAAACAACAATGTCCTCATCAAAACTAGCACAAACTCCTAAAATGATGAATTAAGACAGTGGAGACAAAATCCTTCATGGGTGTCCAATGAAGAAAGAAATGGCTTTTCTCAGCCACATTGACATTTCTTGGAAACTTACAAAGCTCTATTTCAAAATGTATACATCCTTCGACCAAGATGCCCCAAGAAACTCTCAAAAACCAATGTGCATGCTTTAACAATATTGTCTTTATGGTCTTTGATACTTCATTGCATAATCTATTTTATTTCAGCGTCGTTCCATAGCTATCGCATGAGCCTACCATTTTATTTGTGCTTAGAGTTTCTTAAAACCATTTTAATACATCATTTTGTGCAACTTTTGTAAGCATTGTATTTCATGGGTTCACATCTCATTTAGGCACCTTACATAGTTATTTGTGACCAAATTATGATTTCCCCATCTTCATATAGGAAACGCTTGAATTTTATTTATGAATCCTCTATCATGAGACCAATACATGTTGAGTGGCATCAGAAATAACTTTGGAAAATTGAATAAACCACCACCCTGAGCCACAAAAATTGAAAGGTACGCTGACTGATGACATGGGATAAAATTCACTACATGGACTTGTTGGACGATATCAGGGATATGAAATTTTAATATCCAAAGATGGTAATTTTATTCTATCTACAACCCAGCACATCAACACATCTGTAAACCCCTCCAAGAATGTGATTTGAACAAATTCCAACCTTTAAAATCTGACACTTTTCATACTTATTCATTCAAGAACAATAAAAATGTGTGTTAAATGATTTTATCTGATTCAAAATTGGGTGCAAGATATCCATGATCAAAGATGACCATTTTGAAACTCTCACAAATGCAGATGTAAAAACTACATAAATTGCATTTGGATCAGCCCTTATAAAAATAGAAAACCATGTCTTGAGGATTTACCACTGATCCAAGTAATAGACTTATGAACAAGGGATATAAGGAATCAACTCAGATCTCAAAACAATAATTCAATAAAAATTTACAATCCTCTGAAAATGACTATTCTATAAATGCAACTCTGTCAACACTGGTAACTTGAATAAATTGCTTTTAGTTTTGATTTCACAAACCCACCAAATGAACATCTTATGGTTTGAAATCGTGTACACAAACTCATTTTTAGACAAATAAAACAAGGCTTCAACTGGCATGCTCCAATGATCAACTGGTCAATTAATATGAATCCTCAAATTTAGCCTCTTACTAACAATCTGAATTCAAACAAAGAAAAACTACACAAGTTGGATATTGAATTAGCTAACAAAAATGGCCAAATGGATTGACCATGATCTGTTCAAATATTCATGAAGGTACATTTCCATGTTTAAAATTTAGGGGAATGCTCAATTCCTTGTGACATTCAACTGGGCACAATTTGTGGGACTCCAAAGTAGGGTAATTTATAATTATGCATTTCACACTCAGAGAATCAGAATAAATTACAAACTAACTGGCTTTGAAAAGTTCATCATACGAAGTCACAAGGATCTACAGATGGATATGGAGATTAAATTTTATGACCAAAACATCTCATAATAATTCTTATGCCATAAGGTTCAACTGGGCCTAAGATGCAAACCTCCAAAGTGGATTACTTAGTAGAAATCAGAAATAGGCAAAGTGTAGATTTGGGTGAACACCTCTAAACAGTTGTATCAAAAACATAATCAATCTAACTTCTAAAAGCTTCAACCCACTGTATTTTCTCCATGATAGGTGATAAACACATTCTCCAAGCGATTTCTCATAGAAATCTCTAGGTCTCTTTTTACTTGCATGCCAAGTATACCTTTTCAAAAAATTTTAAGGGCTCTAACTCTATGCCTTAGAGAAATTTCAACTTGGCCACTCCAAATTTCTCCAAAATTTGAGAGTGCCAACACACTTGATGAAGATGATATTGTCACAAATATTTTGAGAGCATTTCCTCCTCATGACAACAAGGTTGCAGCTATTGAATAAATAAGGACAGTAAAAGATGTGACAAGGTAAAACCTAGTTGGAAAGCTTACAACATTTGAATTGAGTGCACTAGGTGGAGCACTTCCCAAGACTGAGACAATAGTCAAATCCATAGTGCATGGTAAGGACATGTAGAAACTAGATCTAACTGAGATACCTAGAGGAGAATGTCAAGATGGGAGGAGCTAAAATAAATAGAAGAGGAAGACCGGAAACTTGAAGAGTTGGAAGCAAAGTTTGCAATAAGAGTACAATATAGATCTCATATTAGTAGTAAGTATAAAGTAAATATGTATTTTAAATTGTTTTCATGTGGTAAAGAAGGATATTTTGCATCTAGGTGTCCTAATATATTTCCTAATTATAAGTATGAGCCTAAGCCTAGGGAAAGAAAGTGTTACTATGCTATTGATGATCATGGTGTTACTGATGATGAATCTGATGAAGCTGACAAGGATAATGATGAATTCATATCATTTCCATTAAGAAAGGTGAGAAACCTATGACTGATATTGTGATGACTTCTAGTTCTTCCAAAGATGTTGTTGAAGAGAAATATCTAGCCACTCAATTTGTCAAGGAAGATAAGTAGGTGATTGATAGTGGATTTTCTCATCACATAACTAGTGACAAGAGTAAATTTTTGAGCTTTTAGAGGTATGATGGTGGCGAAGTGAAATAGGGTGACAACTCTAGTGGTAAGATCAGAGGTAGAGGTTCAATTAGTTTGGATGATAAAAATAACATTGATGATGTATTATATGTAGAAGTTTTGAGACATAATCTTCTTAGTGTTAGTCAGATGATGGATAAAGGCTATGGAGTGAATTTCAAGGATGATGTGTGTAAGATTTTGAATGAAAATGGAAAGGAGATTGCTACTGGATCCAAGAAAAGAGGTAATATATTTCCTTTCAATAATGGTCAGATAGACCTTTTTGATTGCACAAATAGATGAAAGTTGGTTATGACATAAGAGATTGTGTCATGTGAACTTTAACAATATTGTTTCTATAAGTTCTACTTCAATTGTTAGATATTTGTCTAGGAAGAAGAAGCCTGCTAACATTTTATGCAAGAAATGTCATTTAAAAACGAAACAAGAGCTACTTTTCACTCCAAGAAATAAAATTCAAATGGTTTTCTTGATCTTGTTCATACTGATTTGTATGGCCCTACCAAGACAAGAAGCTTTCAAGGTGAGGGATATTTTATGTTACTAATTGATGATTAATCAAATATGGTATGGCTGAACTTCTTGAAGGTGAAATTTGAAGCTTTTAATAAGTTCAAGGATTTAAAGGCAATGGTGGAGAATTAGACAAAGTCTAAAGTTGAAGAAGTTGAGATAAGACAAAGGTGGAAATCTTACATTAAATGAGTTTGATACATACCATGAGATACATGGAATCAAGAGACAATTATCTCTTCCTAGGAATCCAAAATAAAATGGTGTAGCAGAGCACAAGAATGAATCTATTCTAGAGACTACAAGAACCATGATTCTTGAAAGAAATGTTCCGCAATTTTTTTGGAGAGAAGTTGTGAGCACTTCGATATACACTCTTAACCAAGTATAGATCAAACATGGAACTAGTAATACATCCTACGGACTTTGGTGTGATCATGTGGCTACTGTTAAGTATTTCAAAAAAATTGGTAGTAGATGTTACATTAAGAGAGATGAAGACATAGGAAATTTTGATGCAAGGAGTGATGAAGGTAATTCCTTGGTTATTCTACCAAAAGTAAAGCATATAGGTGCTATAAGAAAATGTTGAAATAGTTAGTGGAAAGCATAAATGTTAAAGTGAATGAAATTCTTGAGACTTTGGCAAAGTCTGGTGAATGTGGAAATTAGAGGGATAGTAATAATCAAATTCAACATCAGCAAGTGCAGAACAAAATTCTAAGTGTGAAAGAAAGTGTAGAAGATGAATCCTACACAAGTGGAATAGAAGAAGAAGAAGTTAAGAAATTAGACACAAGGAAGAAAAATCCTAGGTATGTGAGATTGAATCATAATTAAAGATAGATCATTGGTGATAGGAACGGGGGAATTCTGATAAGAAGAGGGATTATGCATGATCATATATGCTTGGTGTTACACATTGAGCCCAAGGATGTAGTAGAAGCCTGCAGAGATGATCATTGAATTGATGCAATGGAAGAAGAGTTATCATAGATTGAGAATAATAACACATGGGTTCTTGTGCCATGGCCTAAAGATAAGAATGTTATTGGAACAAAATGGGCATTTAGAAACAAGCTAAATGAAGAAGGAGAAGTTGTGAGTAATTAAGAAAGGTTGGTGTGTAAAGGGTATTCACAGATAGAAGGGATTGACTATGATGAAATAGTTACTGATTTTCACTACTAAGCTCAATCATGTGGATCTTGTATGTTTTTAATGATTAAGGTGCATTTTAGTTCTGTTGAATTACATTCATATGCTTAAATTTAAGAACAAAAGATTGAAAATGTTACATTTCCCTTTGCAAATTCATAAGTCAAAGAGAGAGTGCAAAGAGTTTTAAGAATAATAATCTTTATTTATGATACAAATAAATAAAGTCCCACAATGTCTCACACAAGTTGTGAAACTAACCATTACTATGTAGATGAAAAGAAAGAACATTGTACATCTGTAAAGTAAAAGGCATAAGTGTAGACATCCAATTATGTCTTAATTACTCTATTATTAATTAAATTATTGATTTAATTACTTCACCTAGCCTTTTTAAAATTAAATAAATTTTATTTATTTAATTTTAAGCCTTTTCCTCTATTATTTAAATAAATATTACTTATTATTTTAGATTATTCATTAGTCTTTTCTCTTTTAAATTAAATAAATTTTTTTTATTTAATTTTAAGTCTTTTCCTCTATTATTTAAATAAATATTACTTATTATTTTAGATAATTCATTAGCCTTTTCTCTTTTAAATTAAATAAATTTAATTTATTTAATTTTGAGCCTGTTTTTACTCTATTTATTAAATAAACATTTTTGTTTATTTTATAAATTCACTAATATTTTTTTTCTATTTTCCTAGCCAATCATGTGCAATCACATGGATCAACTCCAAAATTTTGAGCTTGTGACACTTGGCACTTGTCTCTTCATTTGGCTTTTATTTTAAAATTCAACCGCTCTCTTTAACCACTTAATCCTAGCCACTCGTCCCTTTTGCCTCTTAAACTCCTTCACCCAAGTAAAACCCTACCTAACCTTTAATCTTAGCCACTCATTTTCCACCTCTTAATCCTAGCCCTTCATTTTCATGACAATTCTATAAAAGGAGGCCTGACTCCTCATTTGCAAGTAGGGATTTCATTTTAGAGCATTTTCCTGAGCATCTTGAGCACTTATTAGTCTTCATTTTATTTAGTTTCTTTGAGGATTAGATCATATAGATATTACATGTTATGTAATGGAATAAATCTAGTGTTGTTTCAATCTTGCATTTTGATTATTAGTGTAGCTTTCATTTGAATCTAGTTTGGTAATCTCTTGCATTTGCATTCTTAGAATAGGTCTTGCATTTGCATTCATCATTGTGAGATTTGGGGCAAGTTTCACATACTTGTGTTCAAATTCATAATTTCTTTATCATTTGGAATCTTGCATAATAGTGGGATTATTAGTATTGTGTTGGGAGAGCACACCCATAAATTCTCTAAGAGAAAATCAAACAAGGTTGATTAGGTGCCATTGTTTTAGCTCATTGGAGGTTGTGGAAAATATTTCTTATTTTGTTGCATGCCTAGGTTGAAAATGTTTATTTTAGGTTGAATCTTTATTTTTCCTAAATCTTGCATGTTTGTGGCTTGTAGCATACATGTTATATTTTTACTACATACATTTTAGCATGCCTGGTGGGACTCGTGTCCTAGTTTTTATATTTGTTGCATTTTTTGCAAGTTTTTCGGATGGACTAACGGATAGGCATCTCCACATCTATAGAGGCATCTCTGATGGACAGGTGTCTCTGTCTGTATGTAGGCATCTCTGACAGAATGAGATTTTCCCCTTTTTCTCTATAACTCTTAATCATTTAATCTATATTTTTATTTATTTTAGGGTTATTCCTTAGTGCATTTTGTCATTAGGAGCACTTTTGTGTATTTGCAAGTTTATTATGTTGCAAAATCTTGCGAAGTTGAGTCATCATTTTTCTTTCTATCACAGATAGGCATCTTTTCTTATAGATAGGCATCTCTGATAGAAAGGTGCATCTATTTGTACACAAGTGTCTCTAATAGAAAGGTTCCTTATTGCATATTGCTTCATATTTTAGGGTTTTACTTTCACTCTTAGGAATTTTTAGAGATACTTGCACTCTTGTTTTTCATAATAGATAGTGTTTTAGAAGATTTATCTCTTTTATGTTTTAGTTATTTGCAAATTTTAGTGTCTTTTTGCATTATGTTCCAGACATGTGTCTCTACCTGTAGACAATCACCTATGACAGATAGGCATCTCCTACTACAAATAGGTGACTCCACATAGTTTAGTTTCATTTCATTGCATTTTGCATTTTAAGCATTGCCAATCGGGTTTTCTCGCAAGTTTTTGGTGTTTTATACCTTCTAGCAGTGGTTTTGCAAAATGTACAACCAAGATCAAAGTGTTTTCAAACTACTAATCCATTTTGTTTTGTAGGACATTTGTAGAAGGCTTGAGCATCGAAACTACTAATCAATATGTTTTGTAGGTTACCTTGGAGATACAAATAAACCTTGTGTTTTTGGATTATCTCACATTGTTTAATTAGGGGGATTTTGTGATTATGGAAATTGGTGGTAGGGGTATGCTCTCACCCTTCTTAGGGTGATCAAAATACTAGACCCACTGAATTCCCCCTAGTTACAAGAAGCCCAAGGAATTAATCAAGTGTCTTGTGCGTTTGTAGGATCACAATTAGTAGGGATATGCTCTCACCCTTTTAGGTTGATCAAAACACCATACCTACAAGTGTGTCCTTTTTATTTTTATTATGATTTGGTACCCCTTTTATATTTCCTACCTCCCAAGAGCTTTAGCATAATCGGTGAGAGGGATTTCCCAAGTGGGAACAAAGCGGACCTGGCCTCTTCCAACCCACTATAATCAAAAGCTCTTGAGACTAATCTCTCAAGGGACGTAGCTATCTTGAGATTTGTTCTCATTCATGATAATTTTAGGGATGAAATGCCTAAATCCTGCATGTGGGACTACATTATCTAAGTACTCGTAGGGCTATACGCCTCAATCTTTCTTGCAGGACTACGAGAGATAGTTGTGAATGGAAGTTTCACTAGACACTTTAGGATAGAGGCCTACCTGGTTCACCTTTTAAAGTGGTCATTATCTTTGTGCAAGGAGGGGGAATAATATCTCTTAAAGACACTCACCATAAGTATTCCCTTGGGTGCTTCAAAGTAAAGAATATTGCACTAGGGGAGCATTGTGTCTCCTCTTTTGATCCACAGCATGCATAGCCCTTGCAAATTCAAAAACATGGGTGCCCTCTAGGGGGTGATAAGACTATGTGAGATGAAGGAATATCAATCTATGGGAAAATATTTTAACCACTAAGCTATTCCTTAGATAGCTTGTGTTTGAATTGTGTTCGATTGTGTTGAGACCAGTGGAAATATTGGTCTTGAAAAGGTTATTAGAACATACACATTGCGTTATAATTTGACCATCATTTTAGAATTAACAAGTGTTTGTATCCACAAGGTTGCTTTGTCCCTTGTTGGATTGTTTAAAGATAATTGTTTGGTCACATCATATTTGACTTTGATTTATTCTTGAATTTTTCTTTCCCATAGATAATTTGACTACATCATCCTTCAACATCATCATACAAACCAAGTCAAATCAATTTCTCAAGATTTTAGATTCAAAACATCAACTTTCTGTCCAAATTTCTACATAGGCATCTCTCCCTGTAGATGGGCGCCTTTTCACATTGGCATCTCCACCTCCACATGGGCATCTCTACCTAAACCCAATGAGTCTTGAAATTTTATAGAGATTCTCTGTCTTCATTCCCCTATAGGTTCTCAATGTGATCGACACGTTGCTTTTTCAAACACCATTTTCTTTCACCTTTCTATTATTTCATCCTCTCATTTCATTTTCCCAATCTTGGTAACCTAGAGCACTATCATCTACATTATACTTCATCAATAAATATCAATCCTTATCTTCCATACCTTCATCAAAATTTCCATCTCAAATCTAAGGTATAAATATTTATCAAAGTGTTAGAAGGATCCTTATCATTAGAAAACAAAATAATCTTGTCACTTGAGAACATCAGTTTGTCTTGAGTAGTCAAACCAATCTTATCTTTCTCAAGATCATAAGTCTATCTTTGAGTAGGAAAATATCATTAGTATTAATCCTTATTTTTGCACCTCATTGGATCCTATTTCACTAAGGTTTTCTGATGCAGCAGTGGCAATGCGGAAGCCTTCAACAATGAGCCAATGGTGGAGTTTGAATCCTTCAACACCCCAAGGTGAGGGGCAGGTGCTAGATACCTATCACAGGTATGGTAAAAGGACTTGGAGAAGTTTATCTCAACCCTACAAGACAATACAACCTAATCACTAGGCTTGTCAAAGTCCCAAGCACCAAGAAACAAGAATTCACTAAGAGGTCTCCTTAGGAAGATAAGTACTTCAAACCCCGAAAAATGGATACAA
>MU226976.1:300079-324367 GCA_018584345.1 Thuja plicata | reverse complement strand
CTAGTGATCCAACATGGATCTAAGACCCTAAAAACATGAAAAAAACTAAAATCCTATGATTTTAGGCCTATTGACCATTTTTTACCATAGTAAGCCAGGGGCTCATAATTCTGCCAATCCTGGAACTAGGCCTCACAACTTGGTCTAGGTGCCTAACTAGAGTAAACTAGACATGTTTTAGGACTCTTAGAGTCATTTCTTGTTGGGTCTAGGGTTGGTGCTCCTGCACCATTTTCCTTAAACCTTCATCATCAATCCTTATCAAATCTAATCTTGAGACTTTGTCTCCTAATCCTATCAATAAAACCATCCACTCAATTAATCAATTAATCAATTATCCAACCAATCAATTAATCGCATATCCAATCCATCAATCAATCCTTTTATCAATCAATTGATCAGCCTAATTGATCATAAGTCCAAATCTTCCCCTAGTCCTAAGTTCATTATTCATTCATCATCAAGTCTTTCACTTCATCCATTCTTAATCTACATATTCATCCACCTCATATTCTAATCCAATTCCAAAACCCCCTTTCAAATAGCATGAACCTATATTGGATTCACAAAATGGTCAATGACATTCAAACACAATAATCTAATCCTCCCCCTTCAATCCAACCAACCTATCAAACACCCCCTAATCATCCATATCTTCTTCCTTAATCCAATCCTAATTTATCTCCATTTTCTTATCCTTCTTCCACCTTTGACAAGGGAAATCCATCTCACTAGCCTCCTTCCACATATGATCACCTTTCCCAAGAGGTCCAAGAACTCCAAAGCACTATCCTTGACATACATAAGAAAAATTTTCCCTCTAAAGAAATATCCTTTTCCTCTTTTTCCTAAATTTATAATCCTAATCCCCCATCTATTCCCTATCTTCCATATAATCCTATACCCCCATACAATCGCAATCCTCCTAAGTCTCCATTATCCTCAATTCCTGTAAACTTCTTTAGTGATTGGATAGATGAAATAGAAAATAAGTATCAATCATCAAATCCAAGCAAAGTCATCCAATCCCCTCAAGTAATTAACCCATGTCCCAAGAAAATTCATATGTCTCCCTTAAACAAAAATATATCCCCATCTCCTAAGCCCCATGCTTCTTCCATCCCTCCAGCTACCCCAGTCAAGTATCTTACATCCTTCCATTCTACCAAATCTAAATCTTTTACCCCATCCATTACACCACCACGACAAGTCCAAATACATCAAGCCCTTGTTCCAAAGCATGTTAACGTACAATCCTCTCCTCCTCTATATCTTAGCATTCCTCCATCTTGTGACATTCCTCCATCTCATGATCCCTCCCCATCTTTTGACATCTTTCTCAATGAAGATCCTAGCCTTCCATATCAAGATCCCCTTTCCTTTTTTAATCCTACTGATGACCATATTCCTAATCACGAGAAAGACCTCTCTTACAATTTTTCATTCAAAGATTATTTCCTTCCATCCCAAGATTACCCTCATGATCCCATCCCTAATCAAGCTCAAGGCATCCCTTTTACCTTTCCATTTGAATATTCAATCCTTCCATCTCAATATCCTACCCCATCCAATGCTCCCAATCTATCCAATGGTCCCTTTCATGTCCTATCCCTTAATCCCTCTCCATTTCAAGAGCAAGTAACTTCATATCTTGAGTCCATATCCTTTCATGATATCCTTCCATCCAAAGATCCCATCATACCTTCCAATCCACCACATAATACTCCATTAATTCAAGATCAAATTCCCCTTTCACTTCCATATAATCCTAATCCATCTCAAGATCCTATTATCCCTCCTAATCCTCCACATGATCATAATCCTCCACAAACTCCCATCACACCTATCCAATCCATCCATGAACCTCATACATCTAAGCTCAGTTCCTCCACCTCTATCCAACATGTCTTCCTTCAAGATCCTATCATTCCTTCCACCTCTCCGCCTCATTCACATGGACTTGCATCTTGTGTTCAAACTTATAAGTATCCCCTTGAAAAAATAAATTTTCAATAAGTTGGTAGACCTTCCACCCATTATATATCCAAAATCCCTCCATCTACATTCAAATATCTCCATCACCCATCTTCCAAATCCATATTGGGCCCTTATGTTACAAACATCATCCCTCCCCCCTCCAAATCCATTTTGGGCCCTTATATTCCAAACACCATCCCTTCCTCATCCACATCCATTTTGGGTCCTTATATCCCAAAATCAAACCCTTCATCCCTTCCATCCATTTTGGGTCCCTACATACCTACATCACCTCAAATCCCTAATAAAGATCAACAAAGACACACACCTTTTCATTTCTTCCTTTATTCATCCTCCATTCTTTTATCCATAAACTCTTCAAACCATTTATCATCGTACACCCATACCCTGGCTAATGGAAGCAAATATGATGTCAATGCTAAAGTGCATACAATTCAAAATCCACAAAAATTCAAGGACCATCATGTCCCATCTAAAAGACATGTTCAATAAAATAAACATATGATCCAAAAGAAAGAAAAATTCAAAATTCCACAAAGGCCAACAAAGAAAAATTCAAAATTCATGTGGATTCCAAAGATACTCATTGAAGCAATTCATATCAAAGAAAAATCAAACTTGGAATCCAAACTTTCTAATCCAAATGCTTGCTTCACTCGTACATCCTCCAATCCTCCATTTCCCACCTCTATTTTGGGTCTTTAAATCCTAAAATATGCATCTTCTCTTCCATTTCCTTCAAAATATCCTCCTCCAATACTATGTCACCCTTCAAGGTGTTTTCCAATAATGATCTTTTCAACTCCTCCATCCATTTATTCACAAATCTTTCAACCTCCCATCCATTATCCACCAATCCTTCCCCATCCTTCCATCCCATCTTATACATAAATTCTTATCCCCCCTTCATATCCCCCATCCATTTCATCTACTCTCCCCCAATCCCACCAACATCTATGAACATATATCTAAAATGCCTTGATACGTTACAAAAAAGTCTTAAAAAATAAAAAAAGTTCTAGAACAAATCTACAAAAAAATCAGCAAAAAATACAAAAATATTATAAAATGTCCTCAAAAAATTATCATCCTGGTGAAAACCTAGAAAATAGGCACCTTGTTGATATAAAAAGGGGGGGGGGCATATCAATAGATATCATCCATGGAACTAGATTCTTGGGTTCTTTCACCATCTTCCTCGTCACGTATCCATTTTCTTCCAAATTCACTCATATATCCATTCTCTTATCCTCATCCCCTTGCACTCTACAATTGGGGGCAAGCTCCATCCATAATGTTCTACCATGCACATCATCCACATCCCTATCCACATACATCATCCTTTCCCCATCTTTTATCTTGACTATCATATTCATTCCATCCATTGTCTACATCCACTATATCCCTTATGCATTATCTATTCACTATCCATTATCCTATCTATGTCCATCCACTTTATCTTTATTTTATCTTTACATCATATCCATATCCTCCATCTCATATTCCTTACCTTATTTATTTCCTCCACCATCCATAACCCTATCTAAGTCCATCCTCCTTTCCATGTCTTTGATCTTGGTTATCCCATGCATTTCCTTCATACATTATCCATTATCCATTATCCTATTCCATCCATGTCCTCTATTTCATTATCCCCTATCCTATTCATACCCTTCATCTCATATCCCTTTCCACCTTTCCTAAATTTTATCTTCATATAAACTAGAGGCACTAAAATATCCATGCATGTTTTGGACAATGCAAGCCTTTATCTCCCTCATTCACATCCTTTACACACTATCCATCCATCTCATATAGCCTTAATCCTCCATCTCTTCATTCTTTCTCCTACCACCTATATTATGGGGGCATCTTTTGCCACATATTCCTTGGATCCTACTACACTTATTCCCCATCCTTTATTCTTCCACTCACATCTCTTATACATCATCCTTCTATTTCATACATCCTTTATCACCCACCTTCCCATCCTTCATTTTCCTACCTTTAGTGTGGGACATTTCCCTCTTTTTCCACATAGCTCTCAAATCTCCATCCTTTTACCTATCCATCCATTCCATCCCTTTATCTTCCATTACAATCTCTCCATCCCCCTTTCTTTTACCATTCCTTGGTTCTACCTTATCATTGGACCCAGTCCATTCTACCTATGCATCTAATCCTTTCATATTAAATCCATTTATCTTCTACTTAAATCCATTTATCTTTCTTCCATCCTATTCAATCCATCTTATCCTTCAATTTAATTTTACCTAATCAAGTTCCTACTTCATCATTCCAGCCATTATACTGAGCTTTATCCCATCAAACTGTGCTTTCCTCCATTCCACTGAGCTTATTTTAGCCACTTTGGCCATGTGAGTTTTAACCAAAATAGTTCTGAGATTGAATGTCCTAGCTACTCATTCATTTCACAGCTATTGCCAGTAAATGCCCATTTGACATCAATCAATCTTTTCCTGTTAGGATGTATCCTTTTGGTGTCAGATTATCACTCCTACATCATCCAATCCTCTTCATGGAAATAACTATGGATCGAATGACTACTTGGTCATGAGGCCTTTTTGTTGATTTTATGTGTGTTTCACTACGCAAAAAAATCATGTCATCCATGCTTTCTAGCCTGTGACTCATACCTCTTGTTACAACATTAAACTAGGGTGTGCTCTCTGATATTAACACAATATAAATCCCATTAAAAACATCTCTTTTGCATTTTTAGATCAGTTTTGCATTTTTGCATAGATTTTTTTTCCTTTCTATTATCAAAATTGGCATATTAATTAGTTGCATTTTCATTTTGCACTTTTCATTGTGAGGTCTTCTATTTATCCCCCATCCTCACCTATCTTTGTGTCTCCCCCAGATGATGGATAGGTCTCTGCTGCCCCTCACACCTACATGGTCACTTGGTTCTTCCCTTGTCCCCCTCAGTGGGTGGACCCTTTTCCCATTCGGTGTAGATGTCCATCCGAGGATGAATGGGTGGAGATGCCCATCCATGGATGAATGGGAAGCTCTACCCTCGGCGGAGATGCCCATTCGTGGACGGACATGGAACTTTGCCGCTACCCCTTTCCCTCTCATCCCTATCTATTTTCCTCTCCTTCCATACTCCTATCCATTTCAAGAGGACTTCCATGTTCTCTGAACCCGCATGTCCTCTTGAGGGGGCATACCACTACCTCCTTGTCATCCTTATTCATCCTTACATGATTGGGGCATCTTCCTTTTCTTTTCTTTGACGTGATGTCAATTTCAACACTGCATCAAAGAGGGGCAAAATGTACACATCCAAAAATGCCTTAATTCATCTATTAATTTAATTCATTGACTTAGCCTTTTTAAAATTAAATAAATTTTATTTATTTAATTTTAATCCTTTTCCTCTATTATTTAAATAAATATTATTATTTATTTAGATAATTCATTAGCCTTTTCTCTTTTAAATTAAATAAATTCTATTTATTTAATTTTAAGTCTTTTCCTCTATTATTTAAATAAATATTATTGTTTATTTAGATAATTCATTAGCCTTTTCTCTTTTAAATTAAATAAATTTTATTTATTTAATTTTGAGCCTTTTTCCTCTATTTATTAAATTAACATTTTTGTTTGTTTTATAAATTCACTAATCTTTTTCTTCTATTTTCCTAGCCAATCATATGCAATCACATGGATCAACTCCAAAATTTTGAGCTTGTGACACTTGGCACTTGTCTCTTCATTCAAATTTTATTTTAAAAGTCAACCACTCCCTTTAACCACTTAATCCTAGCCACTCATCCCTTTTGCCTCTTAATCTCCTTCACCCAAGTTAAACCCTACCTAACCTTTAATCTTAGCCACTCATTTCTACCTCTGAATCCTGGCCCTTCATTTTCATGACAAGTCCATAAAAGGAGGCCTCACTCCTCATTTGCAACTAGGGATTGTATTTTAGAGCATTTTTCTAAGCATCTTGAGCACTTCTTAGTCTTCATTTTATTTAGTTTCTTTGATCATTAGATCATCTAGATATTACATGTTAGGTAATAGAATAAATCTAGTGTTGTTTCAATCTTGTATTTCCATTCTTAGTGTAGCTTTCATTTGAATCTAGTTTGGTAATCTCTTGCATTTTCATTCTTAGAATAGGTCTTGCATTTGCATTCATCATTGTGATATTTGAGGCAAGTTCCACATACTTGTGCTCAAATCCATCATTTATTTATCATTTTGCATCTTGCATAATAGTGTGATTATTAGGATTGTATTGGGAGAGCACACCCACAAATTCTCTAATAGAAAATCAAACAGGATTGATTGGGTGCCCTTGTTTTAGCTCATCGAAGGTTGTGGTGAAGATTTATTGTTTTTTTGCATGCTTAGGTTGAAAATATTTAGTTTAGGTTGAATCTTGATTTTTCTAAATCTTGCATGTTTGTGGCTTGCAACATATAAGTCATATTTTTACTACATACAATAAGAAGTGTAGGGTGACTCATCATTTCCTGATGACAAGTTTGTGTTGAGTTGTTGTGTCTATCCCTAGCCTTATCTCTTGCCTTGTGCTCATCTTTTGTGTTCTCATTGTTCCTAAAATACCTATATTTGAGAGAATAAATGACGTTAGATCTCATAGATCTAAGAAATGTCGGTTCATCACACACTACATATACCCACATCTGCAAACATACAACATGCTCCACATGTACATAATAATTGTTAATCTACCACTGATGTATGACAAAACCAGAAGTATCAGAGTAGAATTCATTGGCCAATATTTTTTTTATCTAACTTGTTCTCTTCATGTGCAGATACAAGTGTGTATCCTGTAGCACATGGGGTCAAATGGGCTCTGACAAGGGTTGAGCCTAGTGTGCTATAGGATAGAAAATGAACTACAATGAGACAATAACATCAAGTTAGTATACAAAACAAGATAATGGAATCATATACCACATGGAACAAACCAAACAATGGATAAAATTAAGTAGCCATATCAAGATGTCATTCACTAATGATATCAAAAGGAAAAATAGAATAACATTATAATAATGTAGTCAAATGATAAAAATGATGTGCCTTAGTGTTAAAGAGCAGTCAACATGGTTATCACTATCATTTATCTATATAAATGTGTATCATCTTAAAATGGAAGCACTTCCTTGTTAAGAACATTTAGCCCTCCTTAGGGGGTGTTTTTTACCAGCATCATATTGTCCCCTCACTTCTGCACCCTCTCCTAATATTGTGCCTGTTTAGGACCCTGATGGGGCCTCTCCAGGAACCATCCATCCCATCTAGCATATTTTCTAGGGGTTCTGACTCCCTAGGTCAAGATAGACCTTGACCTTGACCTAGGTCAAGTTTGACCTTGATTTTGACCTAGGTTCCCCTTGCCAGTTTGAATTTTTGTTGGCTCCCGGAAGTCATTAAAAGTTCATTTCCCACTTCTGGGTTAGCTGTTTTGGGTTCCAAAGCAATGAATCTTAAATTATATTTAATATAAGTCCTCTTCTAGGGATATAGGTCTAATTGGAATTAAATTCTCCTATGTAGGCCTCTCTAGAATATTGTGCCCTAGATTCATATATAAGGAAGTTCTCTCCTCTCATTTTCTCTAAGTCTCACTAAGTGAACAACCATCATCAAGAAAACAATTCAAGCATCCATTGTTCTACATGTTTTTAAGCTTTAAAAGTTTTCAAGTATTCCCCTCAAGCATTCAAGTTCTCCATTGAAGATCAAGGATTCAAGCATTCAAGCCTTTGAAGGGATTTGGTTCAAGTATTCAAGATTCATCATTCAAGCCCTAGATCTATCCATCATGATGGTGTGATCTTCCTTTAAGATCCTTTGTGCATCCTCAACATTCATTCATTCTCTCTTCAAGGTGGATTCTAAGAATACAATCATGGAGGTTTATGGTTTCTAATATTGAGTCCAAGCTTTCATATTTAAATACTTGTTTACATTCGAAATACAATTGCATATCTATTGAATATCATAGCTTCATTATTAGATTTATTTCTACTACTTGCTAGCATTATTTATTTCAATTATTGATTTCAAGGTTAATTCCTAAAGGGTTTGACTAAGGTAAACCCCTCCCCCCCAACAAACAAACCATTTTTCTTGCAGGGACAGGTTCAGAACAGTGATTTAGAGTGCAGATTCGGATACCATTTTCAAAAAACTATCGGGATCTAGAAATAGATTTTTTGTTAGATATTTTAGGTTAGAATTGAAGGTCGAGTCTTCCTTAGGTTAGAATTAGAAATTCTGGGTCAATGGTGACATTGAATTGAGGGTCAAAATTGGAACTGTGCCAGATCGGAAAAAGATTTATGGGTTTTGTTCATCTCTTCATTTCTATTCTAGATCTGGTTGCATATTTTCCAAGAACTCAGTGCAGACCCCCAAAAACAACATTCTTTAGATCTGTAACATTTTGAGGTTAGTACTTTTATCCTATTCATTTCAATTAAAGTTATTAATCTTTCTAAATCTATCACACATTATTTTCTATAAACAGAATCTAAGGTCTTCCTCTTTACTCTCATTTCCAATAGATTGATTCATTTATGTATTGATCCTTCATTTTGGTTAATCAATTTGGATCCTTCTTTTGTGTATTTGAGGTTAAAAGGAACATCTTATCTTCCCCTCACATTTTAATAAAAATTCTAATTTCAAATGTAACAATTCCTATAAATGTAAATTTCCCCTATTACAAAATTCTATGAACCAAATTTCATGAAGAAGCTTTCATTTAATGGAAGAAATATAAAAAGTTTCAAGAGTCATTTCCAGCTTGAGCAACAATGATAGAAAACCTGAATATAGTGATATGGTATCCTTTTAGTTTACAGAGTTCAAGGAAAATTTTTGTCTTCTTATTAGTGAAATACAATGGAAACATATCAAAATCATGATAGTGTAGTGATCAATGGGAAAATGATACAGATATAGAGAATGCCTCAAAATCAATGAATATAGTATTGATATAATGTCATTATTAGTTGCAGAGCTATAATAATGGAAGTCACAGTAAGACAAATCAATCAAAGAGATATCATATTAAATATGGATAACCCCAATATAATGTATCAAAGGAGTAATAATGAATGAGTTTCAAGAATCATGGTGAATCAATGCAATCATTTCTACATGGAGTTAATATTCAACTACAACAACATAATATGGTAACAATCCCAAGAAAATAATGTCATCAATAGAGCAAAGACAATAAGGGTATACAATGAGAAATGATGATAGTAAAGGAGGTATAAGTTGATGCTCTATTGAAACTACAATGAAGGAATGCATGAAAATAACAACGATGAAAGATGGGGTCTAATCACATTGTGTATTTCATAGTGAGAATTAAGATAGAAATATGATCACTCAATGAGATAGTGACTTGTAGGGTTGTAAAATAGTGAGTATTGTTTAAATAGTGATATCAAAATGTAAAACAGTGCCATAGTGCATCATAACAGTGAAGTTCAACGCTGAAAGGTGGTGATATCTATCATAGGGATCACGAAGGGCCAAAGGTTATATTCAGTTCATAACAACCATGAAGGGAAGAAGTACGGGTATTACATTCTCTTAATATAGTGAATCATTGATTATAAACATGAATAAAAATTGTGGAACAAACATAGCATGTCAATCATGATATGACACATTTCAAAAATCATACAAAGGTTCTAATGTTGTTGCAAAGTGTCTCATAGTAAATGTTTTAGAAGATAGATCACATACTAATGTAAACAATAAGGGGTAACTTCTATAAAATAGAGAGGACAACCATAGTACATGCTAGTTGAAACAAAGATCATGGAGCCATTTCAAAAGAAACCAAAGATATATGAAGGTAAGGGTTAAGATATCAAAATCTATAAAATGATATTCTATACCTCCTCAAAAGTCAACAAGTAGTGACAATGGAATTTCACCAAAGTGTATGGGTAGTTATTAGAAGTTTGTTTCATATAAACCCTTTCTAGGTAAGACAGACCTATAAATAATGATAGTACAAGAAAAATTCCATACATAATAGCTACAAGATCAATCACAACACACCCAAGATAGAGTGATCAAGGATCCACAATACTATTGCAATATCAAAATATTAAAGAATTTTTTTATTTAGTGTTCAAAAATTATAGTGAAATAGATCAAAGATAAATGTCCCCATAGGTCGACCACAAGCCTCTAAAAACTACAGGAAAATGTGAAGCCGCGGTTTCAACCAAAGGGGAAGAGAAAACAAAATCCCCTTTAAGTGATTCAATGAATCAGATGCAGATTTACAAGAAGGAAAAAAATCTATAGTTTATTTATTTTCTTCAAGGAAAATTAGAAGCATTGATGCACAAATATATAACCTACAAAAATAAGTTTTATAAAGCCCCCAAAGAGTTAATTCATTTCTTTACAAATTTTGAAGCACGAAATATGAAGAAGGCTATTACAACAAAATAACCCTTATGCATTTTTTAGCAAACCCCATGTCCCAACCAAATAATACACAAAACTATAAAGCCATTCTACTACTTTCTAAAGGAAATAAAGCTTGGAAACACACATTTTCCTACAAGAACATGATCATACTTGTGTATGTACATAAAAGCTACAAAAATTATCTTTAAAAGTTCAACCTCAAACCCTGATCCAATTCTACTGGTGGCAACAATAGTCATGAATGGAAAAATAAAACAAATGATTTTGTTTTAGGGTTTGATAACACTAATATCACCGCCAACAAGGAATTTTTGTGCCTTTTGTTTTTCTTAGTTCCTCCCATTAATATCCTCGTAGGTTGAGGTTTTTAGAAAATGATGGAATGTTATAATGTTCATTTTTCTATATTTTGCATTATTAAAATAATGTAAAAAACAATATCAATTAAATGATATATTTCTAGATCATTTTATTGATATTGTTTAAAAACATGCAAAATATAGAAAAAAGATGGTATGTTAGTGTTCTTGTTTTTACTTTTTGCATTTGAACAGCATTGTTAAATATTCAATAAAGTGATGTACTTATGAATCACTATATGAAATATTCATCATAATGCAAAAATAATTGTCTTTAATTCTTCGTCCAAGGGGATAGACTGAAAATTTATGAGTGTCATTTATCTAGGGGTGGTTGAAAACAAGTTGCTAGACTTATGGAGGGGATATAGGTCTGTTTGATTCAATTTAGGAGAATTTGGAAAATTTTGAGGGGTCTTCATGCTAAACAAGGTCAAGGGTTGAATTTTTATCCATTTTGGACCCCTTTTAGATTCTTTTGAGGGCCTAAAAAATATGCATTTTTGTTACATCCAACTAAGAGGTTTATGGCCTATTTTCATGCAACTGCTTCTTAGAGAAGCATAAATATTGTAAACTTCATTTGATTGAAGCTAGCTCTTCTTATGCAGCGTTGTCTTGAGTTACTTTTTGAAGTCCTAAAAAAACTTCTTGGATACCAGTAGTTAAGAGTTTTGCCTTCTTTTTTTCTGCATTATTGTGTATTATCAAATGATTGATCAATTTTCTTGTGAAGTATCTCTTATTTCCTAGTGACTTTGTCTCATTCCTTATACCTTTTCTACAAAAAGTGTGTTTATGCAGGTTGCTAATTGTGTCTAAAATGCATATGGCTTTCTATTTGTGAAGTTTTTCTTCCTTTTACAAGTTAATGTGTGGTGGCCTTTTACTGAAATATTTATGCAGAGACATACTATGAGGAGTTGTGCAAATTTCATTTTAGTCATTTTGGAGTCAAGTGTTTTGGTTCTAATTTTCATAATCCTTATCAATTTTGGTGCATCACCCTATAGGTTAGTTTTAAAATCCAAGTTTCCTTCTAACCCTTTTATTAGAAAAGTTTAGTTTAGGTGAAGTACTAGCTAGGATTCGGCCTTCACCATAAATTCTCTCCAAGGTTTAGGTGACCCACTGCCTAGGAGTGTTTCCATGTTTCTCCAGATAGATAAGTTCTACAACTTGGAATAGGGTACATTTTTTAGAGATAACACTTTTTGCACACTCGGTGGGACTTGTTCAAATCAAATAGGTAAAAATAAATTACTTGTTTTTTCTAGTTTTGATATGCAACCAATGAAATTCAGACCTTTCAGAGGTTAACAACAACATATCTGTTGACTCTATCTCTGTGGAAGTAGCAAGAGAACCAGTGCATCATTGAAAATATCTTGATATTGAGAAATTTGGTGTTTCTCTCAGTATTATTTTCATTTTGAGGCAACACAAACAACACCATCGTGACTCCAATCTTATGTTAGCCAGTTTCAGTAGTCCAAGTACTTGCTATCAAATGAGGTTTGTTGTCTAGGCTTACCTATGTTTCATAATTTACCTTGAAATGTCCAATTATCAGTAGAACAATGGTTTTTTCCTCCTTTTTGTGAAAATCAAGGTTTTTGGTCTCCTAATAATTCTTATCCTAATTACAACCAACATTACTAGTAGTAATTAAAGGCAAGTTATGCGTCATTATCCATCCTTATTAGAGGAAAGTTCAGGGTCATTAACCCCCCTGATTAGAGCTAAATGCAAGAGATTTCATTAGTTCATTATTATCTAAAGAAAAATATTACAATTGGATTGATGTATAGAGGTTTCTACTTAGGTGTGAAGATAAAGTGCAAAAGAGATGAGTGGATGAGAACAAAGAGAGAAGATAATATGTGAAGAAATAAAGAAGAGAAGATGTGAAGAAAGAGAGAAGAGCATATGTGAAAAGAAAGTTTATATACTTTAGCATATGATAGAGTTTTAGCCAAGAAGAGAAATATACATCCAAGGGGGGGAAACTAATGGAGAGAAGATCATGTAATCTGATTGGAATCGGGGCGAGCTTGTTCCTAGGGGAGCAGTGACAGAGCAGAAATAAGGTAGAAGAGAAGAGTTAGAGATACTTCAAAAGATATTATGGATATTTATGGTAGTACTGATGGTTTATGATTGCATTATTGTTTTTTGATGTAGGAGCATCTTGGGTCATTGGCAATCCTGCTCAACCAAAAAGAAGTTTACTTTTGTTTCTAGTTTGTTTCCTATCTTTCAAGTTCTAGCTTTACTGACAGATATCGGTGACCTCTTTTCCTGACATGTTTTCTATTTTTGGAAATACTTTTCCCGATGAGTTTTGGTGATGCCTTACCGACGATTTTCTCTGTTGCTCAGGTATGCTTTACCGATGGTTTTCTAATTTTTGGTGATGCTTTCCCGCGATGTGTTTTCCTGATATGGCCAACTTCTACAATTAATTTCCATGGATGAATTAATGTGAGGTCTCTCATTGGGATCTATGTGGGCCTAAATCTAGGTCTCACCTTTGTATTTGAATGTCTACCTCTCTGTTGGACTCCTTTATATATTCTTTTGTATGTTTTTAGTTTCGTATCAAGTCTTAGAGCAAGAAGGAAAAGGTTAAGATATTGAAGATCCGAGATCTCTATGTAAGAAGATCATTTGTATTACATTATGATGTATATGGTCATAACTAGGAAGGCCTTACAGCATGGCATATAATGAGTTTGATGATTTAATATAAAGGATCTCTACATTTCTCTGCTCCCACAATGTTGTTGTGTTAATTCTATATTGTCTCTGCAAGTTGAATGGTTTTGGGTGTGCCTTAGGCCCCATCATCATTTATCCTTGTGTCAGGTGGTATCAGAGTGAGTCAAGATTCATGGTTCCTTCTTGTAAACTTTGAAGATATTTGTTGTAGGGTGGCAGGTTGTGAGCTGAACTACAATTATAGAGAGTTTCAAGATGGTTCATGGGAGAGGAAATGTTGATCAAGGTCTATCTGATATCCTTAGACAGATGGTTGCAAGATTGGAAGTTGTTGAGACAGCCCAGCATAGTGGAAGACATCTTGAAGATGTTAGTGATGATGAATTTGAATAGGTTCAAGGTGAAGCTACACCTGCACCTATGATGGATCAAGAAGAGGAAAGATTCCTAAGAGCTTTGACAAGTTTGAAGTCTACACCTCAGTTTAATCCTCCTAAGTATAGTGGAAAATTATATTCTGATGAACTAATTGACTAGATCACTGAGATGGAAAAATATTTTGAATATGAAAATGTTTCAGAAGATAAGAAGGTCAAGATTGCAAGAACAAAATTAAAAGGTCATGCATCCTTATGGTGGGAACACCTGCAATTGGATTGAAAGAATAAGGGTAATGAAAAAATCAAGGTATGGGATAAGATGGTGAACAAATTGAAAGGCAAATTTCTTCCTTGTGATTATCAAATTAATCTAGTTTGGAGAATGCAAAGTTTGAAGTAGAAAGATAAGTCAGTCAAAGACTATACTAAAGAATTCTATAGATTGGACATCAGATCTAGACATGTTCAAGATGAGGTGGAAAGAATTGCAAGATATCTAAATGGATTGAGAATTTCCATACAAGATGAGATCAATTTGGTCAAGATGGAAGTTATTGAAGAGGCATACCAATTTTCCCTAAAAGTTGAGGAAAAGTTGAACAGAAGATATGAGCAAAGACAAAGAGGTAGAGGTGGTAGATTTCCTAGACGAAGAGGGAGATCTCATAGTGAAAATGGTATATCTAAATCAGACAAGAAAAATGTAGACACATCTCAAGACAAAGGCAAGACTAAATGGAAAGGTGGAATTTCATGCAGAGGAAGAAGTAATTCCTCCAGATGTGGATACAGCAGTTGAGGGTTCCAAGTAACTTGTTACAATTGTGGTGAAGAAGGACACAAATCCTTTGAATGTACACATGCAAGAAAGAAGGTTGGTAGTAGAATAAATTCATTACTACAAGAAGAGTCATCAAATGAAGTTGAGAATCTCATGATCCAAGGGATACTATGGAGTGAGAAGGATAAGGAAGATTCGATCAGGGAAATTTTGTTCAAAACTAGATGTAGAGTTGCAGACAAAGTTTGGAAAGTGATTGTTGGTAGTGGAAGCTCAGAGAATATGGCATCTGAGGAGATGGTTACTAAATTGTAGTTTAAAAGGATGAAGCATCCAAAGCCCTATCAGATCTCATGGATTAAAGATGAGCATACATTAATGGTAAGTGAACAATGTTTTGTGAATCTAAAAATTGGGAAATACTATGATAAGGTGTTGTGTGATATTATGCCAATGGATTGTTGTCATATTTTGTTGGGAAGACCTTGGAAATATGATAGAAATGATATACATGATGGGAGATTGAATATATACTCTATTTGGGTTGACGGCAAGAAGCAAATTTTATTACCTTTAATTGAGGAATCTGCTGGTGAATTATGTACATCTATGAAAGTTTGTCTAATGGAAGATAGACAGTTTGTTAAGGATTTGAAAAGAGATGATATTTGATATGCTTTGATTCCTAAAAAACTAAGTAAGAATACAAAAGATAAGGTACCTGCATAAGTTGAGAAGCTACTGACTGAATACAAAGAAATCATTTCAGATAATGTACCTGATGGTTTGCCACCAATAAGAGATATCAGTCATTGTATGGATCTGATTCCTAGAGCTAGTTTACCAAATAAAGAACCTCATTGGTTAACACCAATGGAGAATGAATAACTTAACTGACAAGTTCATGAATCATTGAACAAAGGCTTAATCAAAGAAAGTTTGAGTCCATGTGCAGTACCAACTATGTTGGCACCTAAAAATAATGGAGAATGGAGAATGTGCACTAATTCCAGAGAAATCAACAAGATTATAGTTAAGTATAGATTTCCTATACCAAGAATGGATGACATAATGGATTGTTTGAGTGGAGAAAAGTATTTTACCAAAATTGATTTGAAGAGTGGGTATCATCATATCAGAATTAGAGAAGGTGTTGAATGGAAGATTGCTTTCAAGACAAAGGAAGGTTTGTATGACTAGTTGGTTATGCCTTTTGGTTTAATGAATGCACCAAGTACTTTTATGAGGTCAATGAATGAAGTGTTGAACAAATGTGTAATTATATACTTGGATGATATTTTGATATTCAATAAGACTAGATAGAAGCATTTGATACATATAAGGCAAGTGTTGCAAAGATTGAAAGAGGAAAAGTTGTTGATAAATCTGAAAAAGTGTTCCTTCATGAAAGAAGAGCTTGTGTATTTGGGTTTTGTGATTTCATCCGATGGATTGAAGATGGATCCTAAGAAGGTTGAATCCATACTGAGTTGGCCTACACCTGAAAATATCACAGAGGTAAGATCATTTCATGGATTGGCAAGTTTTTACAGAAAGTTTATCATAAATTTTAGTTCTATTTGCAATGCTATGCCTGAGACAATGAGAGGTGACAAGAGAGAATTCAAATGGACACATGGAGCTGATAAGAGTTTTGAAGATTTGAAGTTGAAATTTACTAAATTACCTGTGTCAACATTACCTGATAAAAAAAAGGTATTTCAAGTGGAATGTGATGCAAGTGGAAGTGCAATTGGAGTTGTGTTAACTCAAGAAGGTAAACCTGTCGCTTTCTTTAGTGAGAAGTTAAATGATGCAAAAAGGAAATATTATGTCTATGATCAAGCGTTCTATGCTATTATTCAAGCTATGAAGAAATGGAGGCACTATTTGATGCCAAATGAATTTGTGTTGTATACTCATCATAAGACTTTACAGCATTGGGGTAGTCAAAATAAATTGACTCAGAGACATATGAAATGGGTTGAGTATTTGTAGAGTTTTACATTTGTGATTAAGCATAAGAGTGGAGTTTCTAATAGATTTTTTGATGCATTGAGTAGAAGAAGATCTTTTTTGACTGAAATGAGAATTGAAGTTCTTGGTTTTGATGACATGAAGCATTTGTATGAAGATGATCTTGATTTTTTAGAGTAGTGGAGAGTGTGCAGAGCAACTAATTCAAATCAATCAAGTAAGTATGAAGACTATTTCATTCAAGAAAATATGTTGTTCAATGGTATTCACTTGTGTATACCAAGAGGTTCAATGAGAACAAATCTGATAAAGGAGAAACATAGTACTGGATTGGCTGGACATTTTGGCATTGATAAGACATTAAGTTTACTAAAGGAGATATATTTTTGGCCTCAGTTGTATAAGCATATTCAAAAATTTGTGAAAAGTTGTGGAGCCTGTCAAGTTGCAAAAGGAGTAAGTCAAAATACTGGTTTGTATACACTGATATTTGTTCCTGAGAAACCTTGGAGTGATATCAACATGGATTTTTTTCTTGGCTTGCCAAGGACAAAAAGAGGTAATGATTCCATATTTGTTGTGGTGGATAAGTTTTATAAAATGAAAAATTTCATACCATGTAGAAAAAAATTAGATGCAGTACACATATCAGATCTTTTCTTTAAGGAGATTGTCAGATTGCATGGATTACTAAGGAGTTTCATCTCTGACCGAGACAGTAAGTTTGTTAGCTATTTTTGGAGAACACTTTGGAAGAAATTGAATACTGAGTTGAAATTTAGTTCTACATTTCATCCATAGACTGATGGATAAATAGAGGTTGTAAACTGAAGTTTGGGAAACTTGTTGAGATGCTTAGTTGGAGACACACCAAGTAATTGGGATTTGATGTTGGCAAAAGTAGAGTTTGCATATAACATTTTAGTAAATAGAATTACTGGAAAGACGCCTTTTGAGATTGTTCATGGCATATAACCTAGAGGTATATCATATTTGAGAGACATTGTTGGTGGAGAGAAAAGAAGTGTTGAAGGAAAAGAATTTGCAAAATTTATGAAGACATTGCATGAAGATGTGAAGCAGAAGCTGGAGAAAAGTAATCATAAATACAAAGATGATGCAGACAGATCAAGAATACATAAGACATTTGAAGTTGGTGATGCTGTGATGGTTCATTTAAAGAAAGGAAGATTTCCTATTGGAACATATGGGAAACTAAAGATGAAGAAATTTGGTCCTTGTAAAATAATGAGAAGGTTTGATAGTGGAAATGCTTATGAAGTTGAATTACCTGATGACATGGATATATCACCTATATTAAATATTTCAGACTTGTATAAATATCATAAAACTGATGAATAAGTGATAGTACCAATTTATTATCCTAAGAAACAGGTAGAGGAAGTTGAGAAGATCTTGAAACAGAGAGTTGGCAGAAGTACAAAAGGAAAGGAATACATGGAATATCTAGAAAAATTAAAAAAACAGACCGATTGAGGACTCATCTTGGATTTCTCAATCTAAGTTGGATTTATTTCAGGTTGGACCTGATACATGATTGGTGGAATCATTTCTTTTCAACCCCAAGTGTCTAATGTAGGAGCATCTTGGGTCATTGGCAATCCTGCTCAACCAAAAAAGAAGTTTACTTGTGTTTCTAGTTTGTTTCCTATCTTTCAGGTTTTGGCTTTACCAACGGATATCAGTGACCTATTTTCCTGATGCATTTTCTTTTTTTGGTGATTCTTTTCGTAACAAGTTTCTATGATGCCTTACCAATGGTTTTCTCTATTTCTCGGGTATGCTTTACCGATGGTTTTCTCTATTGCTCGGGTATGCTTTACCGACAGTTTGCTAATTTTCAGTGATGCTTTCTCGAGATGTGTTTTCCTGATCTAGCTAACTTCTACAATTAATTTTTGTGGATAAATTAATGTGGGGTCTCTCATTGGGATCTGTGTGGACCTAAATATGGGTCTCTCCTTTGTATTTGAGCATAGACCTCTCTGTTGGACTCTTGTATATATTATTTTGTATGTTCTTAGTTTTGTAGCGAGTCTTAGAGCAAGAAGGAAAATTTTAAGATATTGAAGATCTGAGATCTATGTTTAAGAAGATCATTTGTATTACATTATGATGTATATGGCCATAACTAGGAAGGCCTTACAGCCTAGCATGTAATGAGTTTGATGATGTAATATAAAGGATCTATGCATTTCTTTTCTCTCATGGTGTTTTTGTGTTAATTCCGTATTGTTTCTGCAAGTTGAATGGTTTTGGGTGTGCCCTAGGCCCCATCATTATTTCTCCTTGCATCATTTTTCTGATCACTTATTTCCATAAATGCCAAAGGGGGAGATTTTTGGCAAGTTGGATGTCTTTTCATCGATGTCAATATGTCTATTATGTAGTTTGGATATTTGTTGTGCAGTTTTTCCAGTAACACAAGATGATAAAAAGAATGGTGAAGAAATGTTACTAATTATGAGGAGTCACACACCTCATGGGATGGTGTAGAGTTTGTCTACATGGTTCATGTCCAATTATAGTTTCTGACATGATGATTTGATCAAGTTATGATGTCAAAGATGAAGACTAGTTATTTTATTGTTTGCTAGTGTAACAGAGTTGTAGAGAATGATCTCATGCACGTACTCAAGGTGAGATCTTTGGTTGTGAAACTAGGAATGTGCTGAGGATATAAAAATGTGTCTATCATTCAAAAGGTTTGTGATTATGACGGTCTATAAGGCATTTATAAGTATTTCATTTGGGGGTAATAGTGTTCTTGAGGTTTAGCATGAAATGTTGATAGATCTAATGATTGTAATGGATTTGATTATTTGTTTGAGCTTCATGATGCCTTAGGATGATCTAGGAAATTGTGCCTAATAAGTTGGCAGCTTACATTGCTCAAGGTGATCAAGTTCAATGGATTTAAAGATGTTTTAATGTTCTTAGCCAACATGTCAAGAAAAGTTGATAAATTGGTTTATGAGAGATCGGTAAAAAAATTTAGTGTTATGATTATGATCTCGAGGTGTTTGTGAAGGATCAAATTAATGTTTGGAAAACATGTAGTGATCCTGATGCTTGATTTTGGCACTAAGAGTTGAATATTTAAGGATTAGGTTTTTTTGACCTAATACTTGATAAATATGGTGAATTGGGGTTTGATTTGTGTTTCCATGTGTGTGTGCTAGTGTTTGGAGGATTGAAGAAGGAAAAGGTTGCTATTGAAGCACTTTACAAATTTAATGAGGTTATATTTCCCATCTAAGTGTGACAAAGAGAATTGTAGCAAGGGATCTGATTGTACTAAAAGGGAACTAACTAAGGCATAGGTAGATGATATCATACAATTCAAGTATTCTTATATCAGTGTCTGAAGTGTGATTGTAAGTCAGCGAGACTTCCTTAGGGTTGTAGATTGAGGCTTTTCATTTGAGTAGTGAGCTCTAGGTAATGAGATTTAATTCATGTGAATTCCCCATATTTTATTAAGTCTATAGTTCTAACAAGGTATTGGTCTTATTATGGGTTTCACTCCCACCATGGTTTTCACCTTAGTTTGGGTTTCCACGATAAAAATATTTGTTTTATGTGGTGTTTATTTTTTCTAATTTATGTTTACATGCTTTACATTTTGTAAATAAATAATAAAGGTTAAATTGATAAAGGGTTTCAAGTTTTAAAGGTTTAAGGGTTTGAAGATTTAAGTGTGTTAGGAGCCACTGACTCATATGCCTCTTAATTTCTTGCTACCTATTTCCTACACCATACTTCCATCTACACACCCACTAAAGACACTTGGTTTTCCCTTGTTTATGGTACTAAAGACGTTCTCCCCATCAAGATTTAGATCCCCCTTTGAATCTCCCTAAATAATTTGTTATCTGATGAATCGTACTGAGTTACCCACTTGCAAGACCTATAAATCCTTGATGAATGCCCTAATGCCTAAACCACCTTTGTGTGAATCAAAATCACCTATGATTACAGTATAAAAAGAAGATCAAACCTTGTTATTTTGAATTTGGTGATCTTTTCCTATAATAGAAAAAGAGGAACCTCCAGAACTATGAAAAGAAAGGTAAGTTTGATCCTAATTGGTTGGGTCCCTATATTTTTATAGCTAAGTTTGGATCTAGATATTATCATCTCACAATTCTAGAAGGAGATCATATACCTGATACAAGAAATATCAACATCTAAAGTACTTATATGCATAGTTCATCAAGGATTTCTCTCCCGCTCAATCACAAAATACCAAAAAAAAATCAAATATGCCAAAAAAATAGCAAAAAAAAAAAAGTAAATAGAAATAAACATCCAATGGTGAAAACTTGGTAATCAAGTGCCTTGGAAAAGTACCATGGTGAAAATATTCCTAAGGAGTCATGTTTTGCAAATTTGGATCCACCATTTATCAGGTTCACTTTTCATCCTTTCCACCTCATGGAAAGATATCCTTCTATCCATTCACTTCATCCCACCCATCTAAAAATTCTTGTACCTTACCCCATTTACATGCAAGAATTCTACCAGATCCATTCCACTATCATCCTACAGTTTCACACCTAATTACCCCCATCATCTCTATTACCCCTTCATGATGAGGAATTATTTACCCATGTTCACAACAAGGATCCATGTAATCTTATCTGATCACACTAAACTTAACCCCATCATAGTAAGATTATCATAGACACTTTAACCACATAAGTTTTATTAAAATCAATCCTAAGATCGAGTTTCCTTGCTATTGTTCTTTTCATAGCCATTTCCTATTGAGTGCCCAATTTTCATCCATCACTCTCTGCCCTTAGGATGCATCCTTCTTGAGTCAGCCTATCAAATCCATCATTCACACGAAACTATTAATTGCAAGAACTATGGACTGAATGTCTTCTTGTTCATGAAATCTTTTTTGTTTATTTTATCTTTGTGTTTTAGTAGGGCCTACTCAATATTTTCTCAATCTTCCATATCTTGGTTTATCTCGACTGGTGTATAATGTTACATGTGTCATTTTATGATATGATATGTTTGTGGATACTTTTGTGCATTTTCATTGGTTACACAATTATGGTTATGTATGCCTCACTGGGGGTAGGGTATTTTACACTTCCACCATGTATCTAATCAACACTCAAGTGTATTAGGACCTCCTCATGTGTGTCACTGCATTAGTTCCACCATGATTGTTAATGTACATCTATATTCCCAAATCTACCTTGTTTGTCTGAGGGTCTAGTCCATGCAAAGGAATCATGTCATCTACATTGTCTAACATGTGATGCATACCTCCTTTTGCAAAATAAAACTAGGGTATTCTCTTTTCTACCCCATTTTTTTTTCTCAGGGTAAAAGTGAGTCCAAAATTGAGTCACCTTTTGACAAAAATTCTAGATGTTGATGTGTTTTGCCTTGTTATTCTTGGTCATTCAAGATCTAGTCTTAGTTCAGGAATGATTGTCAGGATCCAATGTGTCAATTGGAACTTGGTCTTATTTTTATTTTCTTTCGAATGCCATTTTCATCATGTCTAGTGAATTCCAAAAACCCCTACAGAGTCTCATCAAGAGTCTTCTCAAGCCCATATTTTAGTCAAAAATTCTAGCAGCAAAAGTGGAGCTGAGTTCCATAATGTTCATCAGAATTTGATAGATGAGATGGAACTCGCCCATAATCAAGGAATCAAGTGTGGTAACCACAAATCTTACAAAATGAATGACTTTGATTATTTCTTAGGATCTCATCAAGATCTAAACAAGGGAACATAACTAGAAAAAAAGGAAAATGAGAAGGCACCTTGGAGAATCAAAAAGAGGCATCACTTCTGGAACCTTTGTCAGAACTCGACAAGAGAAGAAGAACAACAAATGTTCATAATAAAAGAAAAGGTGGAAATATATGATAGTTCAAGAAGTTCCATTAGACTCTGAAAGCAGAAAGGGAACTAATAAAGGTTTCATGAAAAATTCTTATTTTAAGAAGGAAAGTGAATAAGTATCACTTCCAGAAATATTATCACAATCTTACGAAGGAAAGGAAACAAGAAAGTACTCATAAGCTCAAAAATAAAAGAAGGTGAGAAAAATATCTAGTTCTATAAGGTTTTTCGGGACCAAATGGTAAAGAAGGAAAATGTAAGAAGGGAATAATAATGTTTCCATATCACTAAGAGGAGGTTCTCTTTCTAAGTTTGATGTCTAACTCTTAAAAGAAGAACATGTTGCAAAATCAAAATTATTGACGTTGCTTAATGACAAGTTGGATGACCATTTAATGCATGGAAAGAACTACATTAATGACACAATTGGTGAAGTTTAATTGGTGATTTGCGTGGCTGATTTATTCATTTTCAAAAGCTAAGAAGACAAGAGCTGAGGCAAGCTAGGGAATCAAGTGGAATCAACCTATTATCAGTAGCCACCAAAAATAGTGAGTCTTTTCTAATTCTGGTTGCTACCATATTCTTAATTCAAATTTTGGTTTCCTAAGTAGTTGCAAGATTATGGTCATTTTTAGAAAAGAATAATAGAAAATGTGGTTCAAACACCCTAGGTATGAGCATTTGAATGGGTTGGAATACACATTAGCATATATAGGAGATACCAAATTGGGACAAGTCAATTCAACAGAATTCTGGGATAGAATAAGACAACAAATAGGCATCCTATTACTGAATCGCTTGTTCAAAGTGGACTAATAGAAGTCATTGGTTTCCTGGTAGCCATACAATGTGTATACTAGATTATGGGTCATGTACTAATAGATATAATTACGACACTAGGGAAATAAAAACACAAGATGAGAGGGTTCTCATCACACTCAACCAGGAAATAATTCAGAACTATTTCCAGTTTTTGACAAGAGATGTATACATGCCCTAGAAATTCATGCCATGAAAAACTCACTTCATTGAAAAGAGAGAAATCAATAGAACAAAGATAGCTAAAACTTTATTTTCTTCCTTCGAGAGAAGGACAATCATAAATTCCAAAAACAATCATCTACACATCTATAAAAGGAGAAATAGCAGACATAATTGTGTTATTACACCTGTACTGTGAGGAATCCTTCAACCTGTTGGGAGCAAGCTCAAATATGCAAACATTAGTGGGTTAGCACATCAATTCAAAACCACAAGAAAAAGAAAGCAAGCAACAAATGACTCAACATAACATCAAATTGAGCTTAAAAACAAGTAAACAATGCACCCTATTCTACTCATTTTGATTTTCTCTTTTAGACAGGATGTAGGTGTGCTCTCTCAAACACTCAAATGACATGAATCACCAAGGCAATGCAACTATGGAATGAAAGCTTGGAATCAAAGGAGAAATTCAAGAACTAGCATAGAAAACTAGTCTTAAATCCTTCCTAAAGTTGATGCTCAAATTGGTATGCAAGACATGAGATTAAAAGCTATGGTGCAAGAAATATGCTATGAAATGAGAAACATGATTCATTTTAACCAAAAGGAAACTAGCATGTAACATCTAAGTGATTTAAGCATAAACTAAGAGCATATGGAAACATGAAATCTATAGCTATGAACTTCTAAATGCAAAATAACATGATA
>MU226976.1:288100-299840 GCA_018584345.1 Thuja plicata | reverse complement strand
AAGAGGAATGGGTGCCCATTTTGGAGAGAATTTTCCCATGTGGGTGAGCATTCCATTAGCCTTAAAAAGGTTAGGAATCACCCATTAAGCATAGTTAGAGGACAGTTAGGTGTGGAAGCATACTTAGGAAATGAGGTTATGGGAGTAGGGTAGGAATAGGGTAGGCTTGAGGGTAGGATTAATAGGTTCCTAGCTAGGGTTTAGATTATAATCCAAATTAAATTTGATTAAATCATGCTTTTAGAAGAATTAGGAATATGGAGGATTTAATAAATATAAATTTATTAAAAGGGGATTTTGTGGAGGCAAATGTATTTAAATAAAATACATTAGAATATTATTTAAACTATTGATAAATGAAACTATTTAATTGATTGAATTAAATAGTTAGAGGAATAAGAGGGAAAAAAATGTTAATAATAATATTAATATTTTTGGACGTCTAAATTTTTCCCCTCTTTGACATGGTGTCACAAGGGACGTTTCATCAAAGACAAGAAAATGATTTGCCCCAGAGGAAGAGGGTTTCTAGGAGTCGTGTTGAAGCAACGATGGTATGGGGTTGTCCCCCTCGAGAAAAGAACACAACAAAGATGACATTGTGAAATTTTTTCAAAAAAGGATGCAACATGAGAGAGGAAAGGAAGGAGGGAATAAATAGAATCCTTCTAAAATGCAATTAAGAATGTAGCTAAGAATGCAAATGCAAATGAGATTAAATGTAGCTAATGAGCATTGGGGATCCATTTGTGTGTAAAAGTGTGGACAGCGCATCCAATTTTGATATTGCAAGAGGAGGTATGCATCAGGTGTTAGAAAATATAGATGAGAAGATTCCTGTGTGTGGACTAGATGCTCAAACAAAAACACACTACAAAAGACACATGTATTAGTAGCAACCAGTCACAACACACCAAGATATAGCAGATTGAGGTAGTGGTGAGTATGTTTTAACAGACACAGAAAGATAAAATCAATAAAGAAGGCCTCATGACCAAGTAGTCATTTGGTCCAAAGTTCTTGCCATGAATAGGATTTATGTGATGAAGGATTTGATAAGATGACACTGAAAGGATGCATCCTGACGGGCCAAGATTGGATTTGATTTGATAAAAGAAAGTCACTGGCAAAAGCTGTGAATAAGATGGAGAGCAAGGATAGTCGGTCGCAAAATTGATTTGGTGAAAACTAGTGTCGCAGTCGCATGAGTCAAAATGTGGCTGAAAACTAAGATCTAGAACAATGCAGAAAGAACAAAGTGTTTATTGCATGATTTTTGAGAATATTTGATGTTTGTGGGATTTTTGAAATATTTTGAATTTTTCACGATTTTTAAATTTTTTTGAGATTTTACGCATATTTCAGCTTTACAACATGATGATATATACAAAAATATACATGAGCGGGGTGAAACAGGGTTGGGAAAAAAATTTGGGGAAAACGGGAGGTATAAGAGGGGCTGGGATGGTAAAAGAAGGTCATTTGTGAATAGTGAATAGTAAAATCTGAGCTCTAGAGTGAAAAGATGGTTGATGAGAGGATGAAGGGGTCTATTAGCGGTAGTAGGGTTGGACTATGTGCCCCATTGGCCTAGGCTATGGGCGCATAATGGGATGATGACCGCACTGATCAAGCAGTGGCATAGTGATACCACCACTTTTCATTTGCCTACTGGAGAGGTGACCATTACTCTAGAGGACGTCTAGAAGATTTTACGGATACCTATCTGAGGGGTGATTCCTTGATACAGGTTGGACGATAGCGACCACTACATGAAGATTTCTTTCAGGCAGCCGATGAGGTATATCCCGACATACCAGACCTGGATGCCCTGGTAGCCAGCAGTCGACAAGAGACTGAGGTGGATAGCTCTATATATTGTCAGATTGATCGGGGGGCGGATGTTAGCAGATCTGGCAGGACATGTTTTTGGCATGGGTTGGTCATGGGAACTAACTCAGATGTTGGAGGAGGGGACCTCTTATTGCTGGGGGTATGTTGTCCTAGGATAGCTATACCATGATTTACATATGGTTGCGTACAGTGAGGCACGCAACATGGGTACAGGGGTGAGTTTGCTGTTAGTGTGGGCCTGGGAGCACATTGCAGTGTTTCGATCGATGAGGGTTAGGGAGTCACATCAGCCTAGGGAGCCCTATCCCTACAGATACAGGCTCCCTCTGAGATACACCTCTGTTGGCTAGATTGGATACTGGCAGCGACTATTAGATGAGGTACAATTTTTCTACTGGACCCCATACAGGCTATGCGAGCCATGGGGGGCTATGGACTGGGCAGTAGGAGTGGAGGAGGGATTTGAGGACTTTTTATACCTCTCATACATTCAGACTAATTGCTTTCTACTGGGGAGGACTATCCACCAGATAGAGAGGTACAGACTGTCCAGGGTCATGCGGTAGTTTGGGCTGCAGTAGGGAGTGGTGGCAGAGGATGCCTTACATCCTCATATCACCAAGGAGGTAGGGACATGGGGCAGGTATATGGATGCTCTCACAGTGAGGGCATCTTGGAGGGATATGGTACAGCTAGATTTTGTGGCATGGCCAGACATTAAAAATGCGGGGATGACCCTGGAGTACATAGCATGGTGGGCAGCGCACACACCAGTGAGACTGACTAACCCAACTCAGGTGGCTGCTCATGAGCATCCTATAGGGGACCTAGATGTGGATGATGCTACAGATATCAGGGATGTCCTAGAGACCTTGATATTAGGTCAGAGGAGGAGGCCGCAGAGATGGGTGAGACCTCAAATAGGGGCACAGGTATAGGATAAGGGACCACAGGGGCCCCCACCAGCACTAGGATAGGATCAGGTATAGGCACCACCAGTGCCACCACAGGTTCAGGTGCAAGCACCACTAGTGCCATCATAGGTACAAGGGCCATAGGGGCCACCCATAGGGTACATAGCATAGGAGATCTATGATACTATCATCACAAAGCAAGACAGTCTCTAGATAGAGTGCACTACATTGCGAGGTCTATTAGATATGGCGGTGGTGTCTGACGTGAGCCTACATGCAAAGATTTCCTAGATACAAAGATTATTGACTATAGAGACAGCATGGGTTGATAGGGTAGAGGGTGCACTAGACACCTTATAGGGCCGAGTGGACGCAGGCGAGTTTGTGATGGTGAACCTGACATAGGATGTGGGAGACCTATGTGCTGAGATAGATACACTTACGGGCTAGTTGGATACGCTGACCCTGCAAATGGAGCAGGTGACTGAGAAGATCTCTGCATTGATCTTAGAGAGGGATGCAGCACTGCGATGGGTAGAGGTGTACTGAGCTAAGCATGACATCACTAGGTAGGCAGCAGTAGTAGGTGGGGTTGGATAGGTGGTAGCCAAGGCATTCACAGCTCATAGAGATGCGAACTGGGCAGGTAGGGAGGCATCCCACTACAAAGCACTTTATCATCAGCTAGTTCTCGAGGGATAGAGATGAGACTACTTAGAGAGGTCACGTTCTCAGAGCACAGTACAGACTTCAGTGTCGCAGGGATCAGTGGGGATGCCACCATGTCCACCACTAGGGTAGGGAGGTGGGTCATCACAGCCACCAACATGACTCATCAAAGGATCAGATGACACACAATTTTGTATTTTTGAGATTATACATGTATATTGGCACCGAGGTGCACGTGATGTATTTTATTGACAGACATGGATATATATATATATATATATATATGATGAGGACTCTTATGATGCTTATGATGTATGATCTATATGATGTGTTGATGCATACTATATGATTACTGACATTTGATGCTTGCAGAATGTGATATATATGGATGGCTTGATTATGTATATATGATGTATGACTTATGCAGGATGGATGATGCTTATATGTATATGATGTATTGATGTGTGTGGATGCAGGATGTGATGTGTTTTTATGATGTATGCAATATATATGCTGATGTTTTATGTATATGTATATGAATGCCAAATGAATCTAAATGATGTTTTAACAAATGCAAGACTAAAATGAATCTAAATGAATTGATTATGCCAGTGGTATATGAATCTAAATGTTGTAATAATGAACCTAAATGGATGAACTATGCAAGATGAATTAACAATGCAAGATAATGAACCTAAAATGGATGATCAATGCAAGATGAATTAAAATGAATGTGCAAATGAGTGAACAATGAAATCTAAATGAATCTAATGACTTAACTATGCAAGATGTACATGGTTTTAACAATGCAAGACTAAAATGGATTAACAATGCAAGATGATAAAATGAATCTTAAATGAGCCTAAAAATGGAGTAATAATGCAAGCTAAAATGAATTAACAACACAAGCTAAAATGAATCTAAAGTGAATTGATTATGCAAGTTAAATAATGGGTTAATAATGCAAAATTCTAAATGATACCAACTATTGACATGATGGTTAATGCAATTTACTAATTAACAATGTTTCCTGAATGATGGATCTAATGCAATCTAAATGATGAATGTAATGAGTCTAATGAATAGATGCAATAATGATATGAGAGGTAATGGATGCAATGGGACTTATATTTTTTTTGTGTGTGTGTCACAACCAATTGATAAACCAGATAGGTGGACTATGGAGGATCGGGCATGGAATGTTAGTAGGATGATGACTCAAGATGTTAGCATGATGGTGGGAAGATGGAATGGGTTACGAATGTAAAAGGATCAAACCAAGTGATTAATTACAAGTGATTAGTTACAATGATTATGTACAAAGGTTGCTACCGAGATTTGATTGGATCATGTTACTTGTCTCAATGCACATGATAGTTGTGTGTGCTGATTGATTAGTTCAAGAGGAGAGATACATCTTGCAAGAACCCAAATATGATGATAATCTAGATTTAAGTTGACGAGAGGAAGGATACATCCTCAAGACTCATTTCCAGAAGGATGGGACTTACCAAGTTGATTGATCAAATGGGCACTATAAGCAAATTATAGAACCAACGTAGGATCTTACAAGGAGAAACTCAAGACATAAGAAATATAAAGGACTGACACTCAGGGTTTGGGATAGTACAACGTATGGACAATAATATACAAGATTATGTGTATAAAATCTCAAGATATGAGATAGGGAAATCATTGCAGATTAGTGCATATGATATGCGAACACCCAGGGAATATAGGGAATGTGGAGATTAGTGGATATGTGGTGCTGGTGATGGAGGGAGACAAGATTTTGATAGATAATGGAATGGTCCATTATGTGTGAAACCTATTTCTAGGTTTTCATCACGCATGCTTGTCCAAGGTGCCTGATTGCCAACTTTTCACCACTGGATGAAAGTTTTTCTATTTATTTTTCTTTTTGATTTCTTTGGATCTTTTTGATTTTTTGATTTTTTTGATATTGCCCAAGTGCTTGTTTACCAAGTTTTCACTGGGACAACCATTTTTTCAGCTTCATTTTTCTGCTTTTTAGAGATTTTTTAAAGACGGTTTTTCATTGTTTTTGTGCTTTCTTCGGGACTTTTTATACTTTTTCTTTTTTGTGGATTTTCTCAGATAACTGGAATGAACAACTAGCCATCAAGCATAGAAGTGCCTGAGATGAATGATGTTGATAGGATCATTCAATAGTTCTCCTTTAGGAGTGGAGAGTTAATATGCCCTAGAACCAAAGTATGTAGTGACAACATATGGACCTTGCTAGGTGACTTCAAACTTGCCTTTCTTTTCCCGATCAGTACCCACTTTCTAATTTTCCTTTAGCACAAGGTCCCCTACCTAGAACTGGCATGGGTGGACCTTCTTGTTATAGTTCCATTTAAGTCTATTCTGGTAAACAATTAGGTGATCATAAGCTTGCTGGCACTTTTCATCTAAGAGATCCAGCTGTGTGAGTCGTGCTACCCGGTAATATTCATCATCAATCAGGCCTCTTAGTGATACTCAGAGGGAAGGTAGTTACACCTCATTTGGTAAGACTGCTTCAGCACCATAGACTAGGGAGTAGGGAGTAGTGCCAGTAGGATTACGATAGGAAGTGTGATATGCCTAGAGGGAAGGATTGATCTGGAGATGCCAGTCATGACCAGTATCATTGATAACTTTCTTGAGTATTTTGAGGATGGTTTTATTAGTTGCCTCAGCTTGGCCATTACCTTGCAGGAAATATGGACAGGAGAAATAGTGATGGATATGGAGGCGAGCATAGAGATCACTGACATGTTGATTTTTAAATGGTGTACCGTGATTTATGAAGATGGTGGAGGGTATGCCAAAGTGGAAAATGATGTGGTAGAGGATGAATTTGGATATCTGGAAACCAGTAGTAAGTGTGAGCAAAATTGCTTTGACCCACTTTGTAAAGTACTCTGTAGCTGTGATTATATACTTGTGGCCTTCAAAAGAGAGGGGAGTAATCTTACCAATGAGGTCAAAACCCCAACAAGAGAAGGGCCAAGGAGGTGCAATAGGTCTGAGGTCCTGAGCAGGAGCATGGATCAAATTAGCATGTTGTTGACAAGGTAGGCACTTTTTGATGAATTCACAAGCATCATGTTCCATTGTAGGCCAATAGTACCCTGTACGTAGAATTTTCTTGGCTAGGACCATGCCACTCATGTGGGCACCATAGATTCTAGCATGTACCTCTTGTAAAGCATGGGCAGCTTCATTTTCATCTAGACATCTAGAGAGCGCGTTGTGATAACCTCGATGATAAACGGTATTGGCTACAAGGGTGTAACAGGATGCTCTACGGATGAAGTTTTGGCATTGGTTTGTAGTGAGATGAGGAGATATGATACCATTTTATAGGTAAGATTGGATATCATGGTACCATAGGGACTGGGGACCAACCAAGACACATACACGATTTGATTCATCGTTCTCATAAGCGGGAGCATGTAGTTGCTCAACTAAGAATTCGTATTGTGTAGAATCATGGGGAATATTGAGAAGGGAGCCAATTGTGGCCATTGCATTAGTATCCTTATTCTGCAAGTAGGGTACTTGTGTTATCTACAAGTGGAGGAAGTGTTCTTTCAACTTTTCCACCATCTACTTATATGGCATCAATTTGTCATCTTTGGTTTGATACTCATTCAAGACTTGTTTGATGATGAGTTGGGAGTCGCCAAAGACCTGGATATCTGTGATGTTCCATTCTATAGCCATGCAGAGTCCTACAATTAGTGTTTCATATTCTGCAATGTTTTTTGTGCAAGGAAATCCCAATTTGAATGACATGGGGATGTAGTCACCTTGAGGTGTGACAAAAAGTATTCCTACCCCTATGCCATGAGCTGTGTAGGACCCATCAAAGTAGATTTTCCATGTTGGTTGTTCTTCTATCATGTACAAATGCTCATCTAGAAATTCTGTGACCAAAGGATATGCATCTACCAATGGTGCTTCAGCTAGCTGATCAGTAATGGCTTTCCCTTTAATGGCTTTTCTCTCAACATATTGAATATCAAATTCACTTAGAAACATAACCAATTTTTCCATTCGACCTGTAAGTGTAGTTCTAGAGAGTAGGTACTTGAGAGGATCCACCTTTGAAATGAGCTTGGTTGTGTGACTAAGCATGTAGTGGAAAAATTTTTGAGTGGCGAAGACCACTTCCAGACATGCTTTTTCCATAAGAGAGTAATTAAGCTCATAACCCACTAAAGTTTGACTTATATAATAAATAGATCTTTCTTTGCCTTCATCATTAAATTGAGCAAGGAGTGCCCCTAGTGCTGTAGTAGTAGTAGAAATGTATAGGATGAGTGGTTGATCAGGTAAAGGTGGTACCAAGATGGGTGGATTAGCCAAGTATTCTTTGATTTTTTCAAAACTCTTCTGACATTGAGGATCCCACTTGAATGTATTATCTTTGTGTAGGAGATGAGTGAATTGTTGGCACTTGTCTGCTAGTTGAGAGATGAAATGGCACACTAATTGTAGCTTTCCTTACAAGCTGTGTAGCTATCAGAGTTTTTTTGGTGGAGGCATCTCTATGATAGCTTGTACTTTCTTTGGATTGATTTCAATGCCTCATCTAGATACAATAAACCCTAGGAGTTTTCCTGATGTGACTCCAAAGACACATTTCTTAGGATTGAGCACTAAGCAATAGTGTCCAATTCTATCAAAGACGCATTCTAGAATATTTAGGTGATCTTCCCTTTTTACTGATTTTGCCAAGATATTGTCCACATAGTCTTCAAGGATCTTGTGAATCATGTTGTGAAAAATGAAAGTCATGGCTCTTTGATAGGTTGCCCCAGCGTTCTTTAAGCCAAAAGGCATCATGTTACAGTAGAAGGTGCCCCAAGGGGTTGTGAATGTAGTCTCATGTTGATCTTCTTCTACAATGTAGATCTGATTATATCCATAAAATCCATCCATGAGTGACAACATCTCATGTCCTGTTGTGAGATCTACAATCATGTCTATGTTTGGCAAGGGGAAATCATCCTTGGGACATGCCTTTTTGAGATCTTTGAAATATGTACATATCCTGATTGATTTGTTAGGCTTAGAGATAGGCACCATATTAGAGATCCAGTTGGAATAGTCAATGGGGTAGATGATCTTGGCTTGGAGTAATTTTTCTAGCTCCACTTTGACAAGTAGTGCCACTTTAGGGTGCATCTTTCTGAGCTTTTGCTTGAAAGGTTTGATATTTGGGTCTACTGCTAGATGGTGAACCACCAAATTGGGATCTAACCCTAGCATGTGTGAGTAAGAACATGTGAACTTGTTGATGGATTCCTTTAGTAAAGTGACAAGATCACTTTCTTCTACTTTAGTCAGAGATGTTGCTATGTATGTGATGGCAGGATTTTCTTTGGTACCCAGATTGACAGGTTTTGCTTCTTCAATGAGAATTGATGACTGTTCAGGCCTGTAATCTCAAATCAGAGGAAAAGGAGGATCTTCATCCTCTAGTGCCTCAGAGAGGTTTTCACCAGGGGATACACCCTTTGTTTTTACTTTTTTATGATCAGATAGCACCCTAAAGGGGTTTTCGCTAGGAGATCAATTTTTCTCTTTTTATTTTTATTTTCTATGTCATTTTTGCAGCTAAAGTTCTCCTCTTCCCCAAATTATGCCTTTGGGTCCAATTTGTAGACATATGTTGAGTCTTTCCCCTAGTCACTGCTTTGCTCGATTGCTCCCATAAAGCTTAGGAGCGCATCCTCACTTTGGAACTCGTCAACATATACGACACTTGGTTGGTCCCAGTCTATGAGTTCAGGATAGCAGAGGGGAAGGTCAATGAAGAGGATGGAAATTTTTTATAGGGAATTATTGCCCAGAAAGGTTTCATCGTCAAAACATCATCATAAGCTCTCACAACTTTCTCTTCCGGGATATCTTCGATGTCAGCAATTTCACCCAGGGATGGACAAGAGGAATAGTTAATGAAATCATTGGTGCCCCCATGCATGTCAGAGCCCATGCCAAGGCCCAAGTGATTTTCTAGTCAGGTAGGTATAATGGGATCTTTCATTTCTTGCTCTTCATAACCAAGGCCACCTCCTTGGTAGTTCCATTTTTTGTCACTAGTTTGTGTGTTGCGGGATACTTATCTTTGAAGTAATTGAGGCAACTTGTGTCCTTGGGTGGTGGATCTTTATATAGCCATTGGTTGATGTTTGGTGTCATTTCCTAGCTAGTCAAAGTACCTTTTGATATAAAAGTGGTAGAACCAAATTGTAGTGCCTTGGTTTTCTCTGATTCTATTTTGCTTAGATTAGGCTGGTGGCCTTGAGTGTGAGGATCAATTGGCAGTGATCCAACTACGAAGGCATCAGATAAAGTGTACTAACCACAACCTTTGTTGTTGATCTTGACCATGGACAAGGTGGAGGAGAGGATTGTTTCCGGGTCTGAATGGATTTGAGATGAGCTGGCGATAGAGGTGCCAATATCAATCCTAGGATAGTAATTGGAGTCTGGAAAGGATGTCTCCAACGCATTGCAATATGTGAAGGGCTTGGGATCTGTGCAAATTTTGATCTCAGTGCCTTTATATGGGAATTTGATGCACTGATGGTAGGTTGATGGGATGGCTTGCATAGAATGAATCCATGGGCATTCGAGGAGGATGTTGAAGGGAAGTTCAAGATCAACAACATGACATAATGTATCCTGGATAATTAGGCCCACTTGAATGGGTAATGATATTGTGCCTTCAGAAGTATGCTCTAGATTTTCATATGCTTTTATTGTGATGACATAATTTGTTATATCAGCCTTAGTGCAACCCAAATGTTTTATTAATTTTAGAGTACATAGATTTAGGGTCGATCCATTATCTATCATGACCCATTTGATGGCAAAATATTTAACCATGACAGCGATACAGAGTGGGATATTATGATCAGTTTCTTCTAAGGGTATGACTGTTGGTCTAAAGGAGACCCCACAAGATGTAGACAAGTGTCTGACAAGGTTTGGAATTTAGTGAGGTTGATGTTGTTGGGAACACAGGATTCTTGCAAGGCTTTATTGAGGATCTCTTGATAAGTGGGTGATGTGCAGAGAAGATCCAGGATGGAAATTTGGGATGGAGTATTCCCTAAGTGTTCCAAAATGTTGTATTGGGTCCCAGTAAATGGGGTGGGACCAGCACCTACAACTGTTATCCTACCTCTATGAGTGGTGATTGTGCATTGGTTATTGGCATCCTTGACATGGATGACATTGATAGAGGACTGGACTTGGGATATGTAGCCGATGAGATTATTGTAGTTGATATATGCATTGGTATAATCTTTTCTATTGGCATTCTCCACTTGTTTACCCTTCCCTTGAGCATAAGACTGAGTAGGATTGCCTGGGCCTGTATCGAAAGTGTGTTTAGGGAATGCATTTTGATAAATTTTAAGGCTTGCATTTGAAGATGATTGGGAAGGAGAATCCACTTCGATCTCCTTGCGGTCAATGAGATCCTGGATATAGTGTTTTAGCTTCATGCATTTGAGAGTGGTGTGTCCCTTAACATGATGGCATTCATAGTACTCGTTGTCTTTATACCAAGCTATCTTAGGAGTTGAGTCATCAAATGGCTATGTTTTAGGATATACGACTTGGTTAGCTTGGACCAGCTTGCAGAACATGACATCTATAGGTTCACCTAGAGGGGTAAACGTGCATTGTGGTGCATTTGAAGTGTGAGGTCTTTGTTTCCCTTGCGGGACTAATATAGCATTTGTCTAATTCATAGTGTTATATGCTGAATGTAGACCTTTGAATTCAACACAAACACAACATAGTCTTTACACAATTGTTCAATTCACAAAGACAAACATGAATTGTTTATTCTGCAAATTCGATTGAGGCGACCTTTTTCCTCCTAATTAGTTGTGGATGTTGATTTTACCCTCAAAACAAGAGCCAACAACCTGACCATTGCTAACGTAGAGGATTTTTAAGAATGCAAGAAGAGAAGAATTGCCATTATTCTATGATAAAATGCTCTTAATCTATGAATTGAGAAGCAATTTAAGCTATGAAAGCAAATGACACTAATCTAAGAATGAATCGCAACTACTCTATGGAAGTAAAATGAAATTAATCTAAGAAAGAAAGTGCTTTTAATCTATAAATGAAAAGCTTTTAATCTATGAAAGGAATTGCTTCTAAGCTAGAATTGAACTTGAAATGGATTTAAGAAGCTTGAAAGCACCAAATTGAGATGTTAGACATATAGATAAATCATAAATGAAAGCTAAACATCTTCAATT
>MU226976.1:264593-283752 GCA_018584345.1 Thuja plicata | reverse complement strand
ATAAATGCTATGTATGATTCAATTTATGCTTATAATGGATGCACATGTTTTATGGATATATGTATGCAAATGAATGTATGGAAATGCACTTCTTGAAAATGAATGTAATGCAATGAATGCAATGGTAATAATCATCTCATGCAGGATATTCACAATATACAATAGGTACTAGCCAAAACGACACGCAGAAAGATCAAGAACGAGGACCATACACTCATGTAGTCAAGAAGAACCATGATGAAAGATGAGGACCTTTGAAGAATGAGAAGATAATGAAGAGAGCACCAAACTACCATGATGCAAGCCTAAAATGGGAATGCAAGTCTACAATGCAAATGCAAGCCTAAGCTAAATGCAATCCTAGGACTTTGGTTGTTGGACTCATCATATTTATCATCATTGGGTGCTTTGGATCATCAGAGTCAATACAATCCTTACTGGTGCCACTGCAACCATAAGAATATGAATATGACTTTCATCGGATAAAATATAGGAAATGAACATAAGCACCGAGGCACAAAAGCCAAGGTGACCTGAACATTGTTTCCAGTTTGATATAGTAATAATTCACAAGTAAACAAATATAGCAATAATAGTCAAGGAGATAATTCTTACCACCCCTTGGCATACAAATAAACAAGATTGAGGGATGTGAGGCTTTTTAACCTTAATGCAGAAGCTCTTCTCACATACACTTTGTTTATTTGATGTTGCCAGATCATTGAAACCACACCAACAAGCAGTAGACAAAGAAAATATCAATGAAATCCATAAGAACAGACAGCATACTAAGAAAGAGTCAATCATATCTCAGCATGTTTCAAAGTTTACGAATGTGTCTATGTTTAGGGTGTTGAGAAACACCATTGTGCTTGTGGGTGCAATGTGTTTGATCACTAAGGAGCATGACCCATTTAGCTAGTCTACCTGTGAAGGTAGCTTTACTGAGTAAGTATTTCAATGGATTGATCTTTGCAATTAACCTTGTAGTGTGAGCCAACATGTAGTGTCATAGCTTCTGGGAAGTGAACACTACTGCTAAGCAAGCCTTCTCAATTACTGAATAACTCATTTCGTAAGAGACCAATCTTCTTCTGATGTAGTAAATGGATCTTTCTTTATGATTTGGATCTTCTTGGGCCAAGAGAGCACTCAAGGATGTTTCTTTCACTGAGATATATAGGATCAGAGGCTTCCCTTGAATGGGAGGCATCAGTATGGGTGGATTAGCTAGATACTATTTAATCTGTTGAAACCCTTGATCACACTCTTTGTTCATGCAGAGTTTTGGTGAAAGGTTGTGACTTGTCAGCTTATTGTGAGATAAACCACCTGATAGATTGGAGTTGACCTTGAAGACCCCTGATTTGTCTAATATTATGGGGTGGTGGCATTTCCATTATAGCTTGTACCTTGTCTGGATCCACCTCAATTCCTTTTGCTGAGATAATGTAGTTGTTATGCCCTGCATCCCCGTCCCTACATTTTGTGTGAAAAATGTTGGGTCCCCCTTTTTATTTTTTCTTGCCTTGTCTTTCTTTCCCTTTTTGTTTTCTTTCTCCAGGGTTTTCTTCCCCAGTGTGTCATTTTGCTGTTTGGTTTTCTCCTCCGGGACTCCGGTCTCGGAGCTCGTCTTTTGTTGGGAACCAGATTCTGGACTCTGAGATTTGTTTTGTCATTATGTTCTTAAGGATATCATCATGAGGAATCCCCGGGCCCAGAGTCCGGAGGTTTTTTCCTGTCTGGAGATCACCGGAAGGAGGAGGATTACCTTTTACCGCGGGTATAAATAGGTGTCATCTGTCATTTTCATGATTACCGCGATTAAAACCTTCGAGCACTTAGAGTGAATTAAAGAGCAATTTCCAAAGAAATTAACAGAGCATTTGTAGGAGGTTTATGGTAATCAACGTTAACGATTTTCAGCCATTCTCAGATAGGTGCAAGTGCTTTGTGGTGTGACTCTGACCGATTGACAACCTAAGCTGTTGCATTGCTCTCGTGGTAACCCTATTTTTTTTCCTTCACCTTCTGCGTTCTCAAGTTGGTGGTCCTATTTTCCAGCTCTCTGGCTTTTCTTTGTTTTGTTCTATTTTCATTTGTCTGGCTTCATTTTGTTTCTGTCTCATCTGGTTCATCCTATTTCTGGCTTCGCCGCCCATTGCTGGGTCAGCTCTGCCAAAGGGTTGTCCACCCTCTGTGTAGAAGTTGTTTGTCTGTAAATAATGTAAATAGTGTAAGTAGTGGTCTATTTGTAAATAGTGTATATATTATGCATATCTGTTTCTGCCTTGTCTGGTTTTCCTGCTGGCGTCGTCCTGTGTTGTATATCCATGCATATATGTACATCGTTGTAAATAGTCTATGTATATATCTCCTCATTTCTATGTGTATATCCTTCAACTTCATGTATATCCTTCTAGGTGACTTGACGAGCTGGTTGAGTCGCCTCTGTGTCTAGTTTTCTGCCTTCGAGTTTGCTTCGAAGCAGAAAACCACCTGTTTGAAACTCAGCTCCCTGCCGGTTTCAAACAGGCAGTTTTCTCTCTCCTCCATAAAGGCTGTCAGAACCTCATTTACGTCCCATGTGCGCAATCAATTCCAGCCAAGTGGCTTTCCCTTTTTGTGTGTTTGAACAGTTGGCTCTGCCGTCATCGCCATCACATCCATTTAATGCCAACGCACGTGGCGTCCACGTGGGCTCGACAACTTGCCTTTTCATGCATCTTAGCTAACGGTCATTTCTCCAGGCTTTGGGCCTCTTACCACCATCCATCCTATGTCTTCTCCAAAGCGTGATGAAATTCCTCAGACCCGGATGTGTTGATATCTTAAGTTTACTATGTGTTTTGCGTTTCAGGTATCTTTGCATAAAACTAACTTTTCAGGGAAGGAAAACACCACGGTGGTAAGATTTCCCAGACCCCAGAATGATTATTTTGATAAACATGTTCTGACAATTGCTTTGTCTCATAGGTTTTTGAATTTATCTTCCAAACATGTCTGAAGCGTCTGCATCATCTCCTCCCGGAAGCCCGGAATTACCAACCACAATAGAAACCAGGGCAGCAGCAAAGTCAAATATGGAGAAAGCCCTGGAAAAACTTCCCCTCACCATGAAGTATGTACAGGATAATGGAATCATGGGCTCAAAGATTGAGTCCAAGGTAAAACTGATAACCGATGCCAATGTCGGAACCTGGGCATAAATGTAGGCCCTGGTAAAGATAATGCACATCCAGCGACAGGCTAGAGATCAGCTCACAATCAACATCGGGGGTTCCGGAATCCTCCCCGCAGCTTTCTTCCCATGCTCCGTGCAGTCTCCAGAGCTTGTCCTAACACTGGCTGCCAACTAAAACTCTTCTATCCGGGCCGTCATGCTCACATCTGCAGAACCCACAGGGTACCCCACTCCACTAGTGTCCCTCGACCCAGTCACATTTAAGGAAGGCTTGGGTATCCCACAATTTGATAGAGCCACAGTGGTTACAAGGAATGATGCCTTGAAACAATTTACACAACTGGAAGATGCAGCCCAGGTGTACATGAACACCAATTGGCTCAAGGCCCCGAAGAGGGACCCAAAGAGAATGAAGATAGATATCCCCCGCTCTGAATTCAAGGACAGCATCCAAATGGGGATAATAGCATTAGCACGGGTATTTGGGCAACCTTCCGCCCAGGAGTTTGCCAAGTGAATGTACTATTTCCTCCTCAGCATCTCGACTAAGGGAGAATTCTTTGACTGGGCGACAATAATCTCCAACCATGTTGACTCCCAGTTCCTCAAAGCGAACAGGAAGAAGAAGTTCTACATGTCTTCTTATGTTTTTTGGGCCCTGGCCCAGCAGAGACCCCACTCCAACGGCCTACTTACAGATGGCATTCTCAGGATTGGCCTGGGATAAAAAGCACCGTGGGACCATTTCCCACAGATTCAATGGGAGGCCAGCTTCCCCAGTTTTTGTCGAGTAAACAATTCGTTCATTTACTATCACCTGCTCACACCCACCCAGGACGCTGGATACCGCCTATCTACTGAGGTGATGAAGTTAGTTAGTAGTTATGGACACTACTATATCTAATTCCAGTAGCATACATACATTAGGGTCGTCATCTTCTCCGGGAATCCCTACTTGTTGCTCAAGCATTGTGGGGACAAGATCGTGCTGCTGGAATACTGCCGACAGATAATGGAGCTGCATGCCTTCTTGGCCCTCAAGAAGGTCCCCAACGTCTCATTCCCAATCACCTGTGGGAACTACACCTGTAGTCTGGCCACCGCAAAAGAGGTAGACAATGAGCTGAAAAGTTATAACTTGCAGGAATTCTATCTGGCACGGAAGAACTTTGATCCGCATGGCAAAATTGCAATAGCGCTGCCCCGGGCTTCGGAGCCCCATCATATACACATGGAAGACTTCTGGGTGAACTGCCAAGATGATGTGGATGTTTGGAGCAGGAACTATGACAGAATGATAGCTAGAATGATGCAAGAACTGAAGCTCCGGAGGTTCCCCCCAGGCTTCTCTGACACCGCCCCCACCACAAATCCCCAGTACAAAGAAAAGGGGATCGATAAAATGGCACTGCCGGCAATGGATTGGGCCACCCAGGAGGGACCCATGATTGAGGACTTCACTCAGGATGTGGTCGAGTGAATTCACACCTATTTCAAAAGGGTGTGCCCTGGGAGTATGCATCAGGCTCCCCGACCGGTGCCAAAATTAGCACCACAGCCGATACCTAGATTGACCTCGGCGGCCGAGACTTCTTCATAAGGCGCAGATAAAGGAAAGAAAATAGCTACAACCCCCTCCGCGTAGGAAGTCCTGATACAAGAACATATCAAGTAGTCTATGGCAGCCTCCTAGCAGATGAGGCAGAAGTTAATAATGAGGCTGGCCACTCCCCCGCTCATGGCCGGACCAATTCGTCCTCCTTCCTCCCCGTCGCTGGCAGCCCTAATGATCAAGGCAACTGGGGTGGATCCCTTGGAGGCAGCACCAATAGCTGATGCGGGGCCACCTTTGGTCACCCAGAGGAAGAGGAAGTACATCAAGCAGGTCAAGGCAGAACCAATGCCCAGGGCATCCCTCCCCTGAGAAGTAGAGATCCTTTCTTCCAATTCCCCAGAACTGGAGAAAGAAGCAGAGCCCGCAGAGGTCCCAGCCAGTCCCCCTCTGTAAGAAGAATTTGATGATGTATTTGCAGCCGATGAGTTCAGCAACTTGCAGGGGGATGATACAGAAGCCAAGACAGAAGTCCCAGAGAAAGAGCAAGAGGTTGCGGACCCAGAAGACTGGGAACAGGAACCTGCACAAGAACAGGAGTAGGAAATAGAAGAGGAGCCAGAGCCGGAGATTATCTCTAGGGATCAAGAGATGCAAGGTCCAGGAGTGGACCAACTAAAGCTAGGCAAACAAATGGCATCCACTAGGGGAACCAGACCTCCTGGAATAACCATAAACCTAGCCACCACGTTCCCAAGGCCACTGTCGGGGGCAACTTTCAGGCAGGTTATCACAACGGCCCAAACTCTAAATCTTGGCCTGATACCTCCCCTACTGCCAATAGAGGAAGAAGCCCTGGCAGGAGAAGAACAAGAAGAAGAAGAGCAGCTTAAATAATAAATCCTCGAGGAAGCCTACCAAGGTCCAGACCTAGAGATTGATATACAGGACCAGGCTGAGGAGATAGAGGTCGAAAAGGATGTTTCTTCAGAAGAAGTTGAGGCAGGGAGGACGGATGAAGTCCACGTCACTAGGGAGCAACAGCCACTGGATATAGGAAAAGAATCAGGAGAGAAAACTCTGGCAGGAAGGCCACCCCTCCCCCCTCAGTGGCTGGTAGAAAGCAAAAAGAGAAAATTTCAGTCCGCTCTGGTGATTCCTCTCTCCCTGGCTGAAATGATGGCCCAAGTTCAGGCCCCACCGAAGGAAAAGAAAGCCCAAACAATTCACACTTTGTGAACTATGCCGGGCGGAGAAACAATTGCCGTTGTGGCAACACCTCCCCCAGATTCCGATGAAGCAACTGCAGACCCTGCATATTACAATTTTGCAGAGGTGTCCCTGGGAAAAAGAGGAAAGCAAGGCGAGGTGGACTTGCTTAAGGAGGTAGCACGGGCAGTGGAGGCCCGATACAAAAAGGAGGCCCAGAGGCTCAAGGCTGAGAAAGAAAAGAATGCACACCTTATGGGGTTGCTTACTGAGCTAGCCAGACCCATCAATGTCTCCCCTCTAGAGACCTCCACATCAGAAGAATTACCGCAGAGTGACATAGACTCCCTGTGAGTAATGAAAAAGAAGGCCCAAGCAGTAGACCAATGGGTCACCCTCCAAATAAGAAACACCTGGTGTTTCCTAGCGTCCACTCTCCCAGATTTATACACAGCCCGGCAAGTCATTCATCAAGCGGAGGTGCTTGAGCAGTGGGAGAGTGACGCCAAAAATTACCAAGCGTGGAAGGTAGAGCTCAAAGAGCTCCTCACCTTGGGATAAGATATAATTTCCAAATCCAGAATTCTGGGTGAGGAATCATTTGGTTTTGTAAGAACTCAGCACTCCAGACTTGACCTCACATTGGAGGTAACCAAGCAACTTGTAGAGTCCTTGCAAGAAAAGGTAAATACCGTAAAGTATTCTTCTAATTTATACAAGTATTTTGTGATAAAGGCTTCTGGGGCTGATCCCCTTAGTATAGATACTTATACCCCCGAAGATTCAGTTTTGGGGAGTTTTAATGAAATAACAAAATCTTGGTATCAATCTTCAGAGGGAATAGATGGGGCCCAGATGACGAAACTAACCAAGATGATACTTAAGGGTCATGACACTGCCGAAATGGCAAATGAATTCAAAGGGAATGTTCCGGACCTGGGGGAACAATTTGAAGTGGCCAGGCACAGAAGGGCCAGCCTAAAAGACATAGACGAGGATGGCATTTTTTCCTCCTCCAGGCCTTTAGCGATAACAAGCAACCTTGAGCTTTCTCCAGAGGCCGGGGAAGAACTCACATTGAGTATTCTTTATTCTTTTGGGGATGTAAGTTCCCAGATCCCAGAGTTTCGGATCCAACAATTTTGTATTCTTTAAAGTGATCCGTGTCCCGGTCCCCAAAGCTGACCGGTCATTTTTAGAAGTGGTTAATAAAGACTGCCAGAAGGTGGTTTGCCACATCAAGAGGCGTTGGCTTGGCAGTTGGTCTTCTGACAGGGTGGTCTTCTCAAGGCACTGCTCAGAGGTACATCTAACACATTGGAGACAGGGTGCCGCATTTCCCATTTATGAGGCATGTAGCCTCGATCTTCGAGGGACCTACTTTCTTCTTCATCCTTTCCGGTTCTCTTCCCGAGACTGATTCTTTCGATGTATATTCTTAACTTATTCTTCTGATGTGACAGACCTATTCTGTCTCCAAGTCTTTTGTAGGGTGGCGCAGGTAGTACCGGCCCCCGGATATTGTATTTTATTAAGACATGATGTAAATAGGGTTAGGGTTAAGAGAGTTGTATAAATAGGCAAATCAGCCCATTTCCAAGGGTGGGACAAATTGATGATTTTGTTGTCCATAGCAATAGAAAAGTAATTTCTCATTTTAGTTGCAGAGCTCAATGCTCCATTGTTCTATTCTCAGTAGTTAGACACTCCCCTAGAGACGCCATTGTATCACGCACCAGTGCTTGCTGGACTGAATATTAATGAAGAAGGAAGAATTCTTGGCAATTTTATTGTTGGCATTCCTACTTCTGAGTTAATGGTATTTTATGTTTTGATGTTCTTTTTCTTTTACTCTGGTATGATAAAGTCGATTAACGACCCCTTTATTCCCGCTACTGATAAAATGCTAGCTGATGGTTATGTGTTTCTTCAGTATTTAGTGTAGTTTACCAGAGTATTATTGATGTTTTAGACATTTCAACATGACTATAGTTAGATGATATACTTCTAACCCTGCAGGATCTTTTTCATTTTATTTTCTAAGTATAGAACGCTCAGGAAAACCTTACTTTGACCGAATCTCCAGAGAAGATGAGTTGAAGAAACTAGTTATCCCCCTCGAAAATAGTCACCTCTCCCAACCGAGCCCCGCACCGTCGTGACCCGACACCTAGGTTCTTGAAGGCCCGAAGGATTTCTTTCCCCGGACAACCTTTGCAGGTGGAGTTGGCCGATTTCCCCGGAACCCGGTGACAACTTATGACTGTTGGAGGACCCAGTCAGCAAAACCCCGTCAATAGTAGCCAAGTAACTTTCCATAAGTAACCCCAAATGCACATTTCTTAGGGTTTAGATGCAACCTGAATTTGTCCATATGATCTAGTATAGGACCTAGATCAGTGAGATGTGTTTTTCTATCCATACTTTTGGCAAGTGTTTCATCCACGTAGTCCTCCATTGTCCTATACATCATGTCATGAAATATTGTAGTAATGGCTCTTTGCTAAGTAGCCCCAGCATTCTTTAAACCAAAGGACATAACATTCCAACAAAATTTACCCCATGCACAAGTAAAATATGTTTTCTCTTGGTCCTCTAGAGAAATTTTGATTTGATTATAGCTAGAGAAGCCGTCCATTAAGGAATACATCTCATATCCCGCTATCATATCCACAATCATATCAATATTAGGAAGTGGAAAATCATCTTTAGGACATGCCATATTTAAATCTCTAAAGTCTGTGTAGACCCTAATAGATTTGTCACGTTTAGTCAATGGAACTATATTAGAAATCCACTCTACATAATCAATCGCTTGGATGAACCCAGCTTTCAGAATTTTTTCCAATAAAGCTACATGCGGATGCATCTTTCTAAGTTTTTGTTTGACAGGTTTCACACCTAGTGCTATTGATAAGTGATGCATAATGAGATCAGGAACCGCACCCAGCATGTCAAAATATGTCCATGCAAAATTTATCTTTTTCTCTTGGAAAAATTATGTAAATTCCTTAAGTTCCTCTGTAGATAATGACTTGGCCACATGAATGATATGTGGATGTTCTTTTATTCCCAGATTTATAGGCTGAGTAGGTTCAATTAACATTGATGAGCGTTCTTGAAAGTGACTCAAAAGCGCATCAAGTACCTCACCATCAGGCACCTCAGAGAGGTTTTCACCTTCGGGTACGTCTTTTCTTTTTACTTTTTTTTGGCTTTGATAGTGCCACAACATGGTTTTCACCATCAGAGCACTTATTTTTTCTTCTTTTAATTTTCTGACTAAGGTACTTGATGCCAGCCTCGGTCATGTTGACACTTTCTTCACTAGTGGACGACATTACAGGCTCAATAGCATGAAGGTAGCAGGCTAAAGTGTAATCATTCTAGAATGTAAGGACTTCACTAGATGAAGAAGGGGAATTCCAGTCTATTAATTCTGGATGTTGAAGGGAAAGAGATGTGACAGGTTCAAGTGCATCCATAGTATGGTCATCAAAATCATTAACTATCAAGATGGGAGCTAAACTGGTCTCGTCCAAAGGTGTGTTCAAATCCTTTTGATCCCTAACGATCAAAGTAGAAGACATGTCAACACCTATAGACTCAGACTCATTAGGATTTTCACTAGACTCTTCGCTTACATCGAGAAGTCTTTCACAAGATCCTACTGACAAACTATCAAAATCATACTCATGAGAGTCTATATCTGAACTCTGACTTGGCTGCTTGCACCATGAAGGTTTTTGAGTTCTTGTAATAATAGTCTTCTCTTGTGTCCACCATTCTTGAAATTATGGTGGTATGTACTCTTCTCCTTTGAAGTTAGGATCCTATAAGTCTTTCCATTGCTCATAGGTGAGTGACTCAAATTGAGTAGTTTGATCAGAATCACTGTATGTTTTTGTAGTATAGGTACATGGCACAAAGTTATCTGACTCAGCAAAGAATGCTGCCAGGTCTGGAGGGATGGGATAAGAAAAACAATCCTCATCTGAGCTATCTTGCATAGTGTCAGCTGTAGTTGTACTTTTAGGTTCTGGTGTAGGCTCTACTTTTGGAACAAATTTATTGATCCCTAGATGAAACGGGACCTTTTTGAAACCTAACCCAGTGGTATCTTTTGTCTTTTGACCTATAGCTTGAATAGGCTCTACTAACCCATTGTCATTCACACCTAGTGGGCCACTTCCTTTGTACCCAAAAAGCTTCATAATATTAAAACCCTTGTTGTTAGGATTTAATTTGTGAGCCATGGTAGTTTGTTCAGCTATGTTCTTTCCTTTACAAAGCCAATCTTTGATAGCTCTGTCCTTTTCTTCATCTTCCAATGGTGTATTAGACCTTACAAATGTACCCTCATAAACTATTTCAGGGGTAACGGAAGATTTGTTGTGTTTAGAAGGTCTCCCATAAGATCTAGGAGATAGGGGAAGAACCACTAATGATAGCACGATCTCCATTTGATATCCCCCCATGCCTATATCTATGATTTTTAGTGTCTATTCCATGTCTTTGAGTCTGCAATCATAGAGTTCTATGTATTCTCTATTAGTGGGAACAAGACTGTCAACTGATTGAGTGAGAGCATTACAAGAAGAACCCATGCTAGCGGGAATGGTCACCTCTGTGCCTTGAAAAGAGAACTTGATACACTGATGGTATGTAGATGGAACTGCTTGCATCTTGTGGATCCATGGTCTTCCTAGAAAAATATTATAAGTGACAGGAAGGTCTAGCACCTGACATATGATGTCTCTTTCAACTGGGCCAACCTGAATGGGTAACACAACTAGACCTCTAGATGTTCTCTCTTCTTCATCATAAGCTTTTATGGTAATTATTTTGTGGGAATCTATGCGATCCTCTCCATAGCCTAGTTGAGCAAGAAAATGAGCGGAGCAAATATTAAGACCAGCACCATTATCAATGAGCATGTAGTGGACTAACTATTTGTCTATCATGACTTCTATGTGTAGGGGAGCATTGTGCGGGTGACTAATTGAGTGATCATCTTCTTCACAAAAGGATAAGTAATGTGGTGAGGTCAAATGACCCACCATGGATTGAAACTGATCCAAGTTGATATCTTTGGGGACATTAGCTTTAGTAAGAGCTTTCTCCAGAATCTACCTATGAGCAGGCGAGATTTTTAATAGCTCAAAAATAGTTATCTGAGCATTGGTCCTTTGAAGCTTGTCAAGAATTCTATAACCAACAGTAGGAGGCCTAGGGACCACCTTCATGGTCTTTTTGGTAGAACCAACAATAGTCTTATCCATAGTTTGTTTTGGCATGGACGTAGCAGTAGCAGGGTTAGGACCCTTGATAGAGATTCTAGTGTTAGACTGAGTAACAATATTCGCACAATCTTGAGATGTTTTAGATTTAGATATTTGAGACCCAGGGCCTCTCAAGACAAATGGGGTTCTAGGTCTAGAAACATTCCCACTTCCCTTGCTAGTAAACATATTGCAATATTCCACTCCCATTGGTTCAATCATGTTGATCACATTATCGTAAGTGGTATTGGCGTAATTAACTTTGGCATTATTATTCTGAGCGTTGGAGGATTCACCTTTCTCATGACGAGGAAAGGGGTCTTTGAATGCTTGATGATCCAAATTCTTGTTATGATTCTCCACAACGATGACCTGGTTATCAATCAAGTCTTGAACTTTATGTTTTAATTGGAAACAAGTAGTAGTCGTGTGACCTTTGTTCTAATGGTAATCATAGAAAGCATTCTCATTCCATCAATGAGGTCTTGGTTGCGGATTGTATAAACATTTCTCCAAAGGAGCAAGAATTTGATTTTGCACCAAAGTTTTGAAGACCACATCAATTGGTTCTCTTAGAGAGGTAAATTCACGCTTGGTTCATGGTGCCCAAGGTTTGTTGCTAGAAAATTTAGAAGGCTATTGAGTTTTGGTCGCAGCCTTTGTGATAGCTTTGGTCGCTTGCATACCCGAGGTGAGATTAAAGACCGGTTTTGAAGAATTTGAATTCACGTTATCGACCACCCCATCATTCACAACATCTCTATTTTTGTTGGGAAATTTACCTTTGTCTTTGTTGGATGATGAGGAATTTTGCTCATTATCTTTATACAACGTCAATTCTCCCTTTTTAACCATGAAGGCTTCTATTCTCACAACCTTTTTTATCATACTATCAAAGTTAAGGGGACCTTGAAGTTGGACTTGATACCCAAAGTCAGGGGTGAGATTATCCAAGAATATATCAAGTTTCTCAAACTTGGGTATTTTGCAAGGGTACTTTGTGCAAAGTTGTCTCCATCTTTGGAGAAACATCAAGAATGGTTCCCCTTGCTTCTATTTAAGGTTGCAAAGATCCCTTATGTTAACAAGATGTTGAATGTTATGAGAATAGTGTTGCATAAAAAGATTAGCAATCTTGTCAAAAGTTTTGATGCCAGTGGGCAATCTTGAGAACCATTCCATAGCGGACCCACCCAAAATTCATGGAAAAAGATGCATCAAATATGTTTGATCATTTATAAACTCCATTGACAAGGCACAAAATTCTCTTAAATGATCCTAGGGATCAGAGGTACTTAGGTACTTGTCATATTTTGGGAGCTCTACACCTTTAGGAAAAGTTTGCATAATAATACTCTTATCAAACAGAAAAGGACATATACTTTCCATTGTGCACTGTTGTGTAGGTTTGTCCTTATCTTTCATAAGTTGGCTGATTTATCCTTGCATGTCATGAATTATCTTATACAACTTGGAGGTTTCATTTTCCTCTTCTTTAGCGATAAGCATATCCAATTGGAAGTTTGCGGGTAATTTGACTCCTTGATTTGCTAAATCTAGGAAATATTTTTCTTTGTCTTCCGCAAGGAGTATCTCCATCATTTTGGTAAGAGCTTTATTAGACTTCACTATTTCTATATCAATCTAAGTTATAGGGTCATCGTCATTGCCAAGAATTTCATAAATACTTTGAGTTTGATCTTGACCCTAGTGTTGCTCTTGACCTTGTTCATGTTGAGATTGGTCATGACCTTGTGTGTAATCAAAAGGAGATGTCATGTTGTTAATGTGAGATTGTTCTGTATGCACTCCTTCAGTATGAGAGTGAGAACTCATAGCCAATGTGCTCTTCAGTGAATCAAAAGGATTGAAATGTAAAAAAGGATCACTAAGGCAGCGAGGGTCGTTAACAAGATCGATCCAAACAGATGGCTTCTTTGAGATAAATGGATTATGTTGATCTTGAAACAATGGATTAGAACAAAATTGAAGCACTGGCTTTAGATTTGGAGTTGGGTCCACATTGAATGGGGAAGAGGAATGTGATGATCCCTCTTGATTATCCACTTGAATAACAGGTTTAGAATGACCTTTGCCTTGATTGCAAGGTTTACTTCTACCTACTTCAGAACCGCGTATAGGAAAGATATTACTACTCCTAGTCATAACAGGCATAAACAAAGCTGATAGGAGAGGAAACTTAAGATCTGACTCAAAACTCTATCTCTAAAGGTATCCAAAAAGATGAGGTAATAGGCTAGAATAGCCAAGGCATGAGATGCACCTAGCATGAATCATTGGAGATATGGCAACAATAGCTGAGATATGACTATCGTGTCACAAGGTACAAAACATAAGAAAATAGGATGGAGACAAAGAGATGATACAAGTTTGAGTATGAATTAGTCAATTTGCAACTTAGAACAACTAGTTTTAGTTTGTAGACAATGAAGGAACAAGCAATCAAATCCTAGACAAGAGGGAGATAAGGCAGATAAAAAAACTCAGTTTTCAGGGTAAAGACCAAGTTTTAAGACACAGTGAGAATTTTTCTCTAACAAGATATCAAGGCTTGTGATAGTTTTAAGATGATATAAATCAGCAATCTCTATTTCAAGGTGACAAGCATTCATTTAAAAACACAAAGTTTTAATCAGGTAGTGACGCAAATAGTAGTCGAAAACAATTCCACCAAGGACAAAGAAACTTGGTAGAAACATGGGAGTCTTTGTTTGAATGATAGAATGGATAGTTTAAGACTCAAGAAAAAACACTCAATTATCCCTACAAAGAAAATTGGTTGAGAAGACAAAATTTGTGCCCCGTTGTCTTATGCATATGCGTTCACCTCACACAGTAGTGTCACCCTCGAAAGAGCACCTATGTTTTCAGTGTTTCCAAGGAATAAGTATATATGTTTGAAGGTAACCCTTAAACAAGGGCTAGTGTCATATACCACTTCAAACATCCAATGCATACCTATGTCGAGAATCTAGGGGAGAGATTCTTCCCTTTCCCTGCGCATAAATTATGCCTCCTTTCGGAGGTGAACTGGGTAGGCATATAACTAAGAGAGTGTTTAATAGGCTTCCATTCACAATAACCTCTGGTGCCTCTGATACAAAGCTAGGGCCTCACAGCCACACCAACACTTGTAAGTCACACACCCTTGCAAGCAAGGCTGGGAACGGCGTCGCTCAGTATGACAAACAAGGCTTTCTCATGATGATAGTCTAAATCAATGAGAAATAATTTACTATGGATTTAGAGTCTTTAGACTACAACAAAGAAGACTTTATTAGAGTGAGGTGGAATCACCGGCAAAAGGTGTGTACTCACTTGGGTCATTCCCAGAGGTTCAATTTTTGGTAGGCCTCTAAAGGTGGCTCAACTTGGTTTGGATTCAAGGGTTTGATTTTCTGATTCTCTCAATGAGAGAAGAGCATACTTCTCTACCTTTGCACCTCACCCAAACACATCAAGCATGTTCCTCACCGAGATAGTTTCACTCCACCAAATCCACAAGTCTTAGGGTTTCTGATTCTCTCAAAGAGAGAAGAGCATAATCCCCTAACAAGTAGAAGTGTTAAAGATTTACTTATCTTGCTTTGCTTCCCCAAGTATCTGTCACGCTAGCAACATCTGGGTCTCAAATTCATCCATGGGCATCACTTCCATGTAATGAAGAGCCTATTACCCTACTTTTCTATCAGTATCCTTATGAAATTTTAACAAAGCCCTATTTAGACTATGTGAATGAAAAATAGTAAACAAACATGACATTTAATATTGTCTTTGACTATCGTCCTGCAAGTAAACTGTTAGAATGTTTTAATCTTTGACAAGCAAACCTGCAAACCACTATTATGCTGCAGCAGAAAACCAGAAATAGAAAAATCAGAGCATAAAACAGAGGTCAGAACATAGAAATAATAGATTAAAAATTCTGAATTTTAAATGCATGTCTGTAAAAGTTCACGTGAGAAAGTACTTCGACGCACGTGAGCAAGTGCTTCGACGTGTGCGAGAAAATTGTTTCTTCATGTGAGAAAGTGCTATAGGAGAAAATCTTCGTGTGGCTCGATGCAAAACTTCACACAGCTCAAAGTAAAACTTTGCATGAGAATCCATACCAATGCAGTATGGACGTACAGCAGAGCTTAAAAAACACAGTCAACAGATTTGAAAATGAGGCCAGAAATTGTTTTTCTGCCCCACGGTGGGTGCCAAAATGTTATATGCTAAATGTAGACCTTTGAATTAAACACAAACACAACATAGTCTTTACACAATCGTTCAATTCACAAAGAAAAACATGAATTGTTTGTTCGGAAAATTTGATTGAGGCGACCTGTTGCCTCCTAATTAGTTGTGGATGCTGAGTTTACCCTCAAAACAAGAGCCAACAACCTGACCATTGCTAACATGGAGGATTTTTAAGAATGCAAGAAGAGAAGAATTGCCATTATTCTATGAGAAAATGCTCTTATTCTATGAATTGAGAAGCAATTCAAGCTATGAAAGCAAATGACACTAATCTAAGAATGAATCGCAACTACTCTATGGAAGTAAAATACAATTAATCTAAGAAAGAAAGTGCTTTTAATCTAGAAATGAAATTCTTGTAATCTATGAAAGGAATTGCTTCTAAGCTAGAATTGAACTTGAAATGGATTTAAGAAGCTTGAAAGCACCAATTTGAGATGTTAGACATATAGATAAATCAGAAATGAAAGCTAAGCATCTTCAATTCTAATTGAAATTTAGACTAATTATGCAAATTGAGCTTAAAACATGAAACTGATGAAATGCAAAAATTGCCTATAAATTTGATGCTCTCCCAAAATCCTCCCCTCTAATGAAGAAAAGAAGCCCAATTTATAGAAAACCATGGAAAGAGAGTGAAGAGTTTCTTGAAAAGAAACAGTTGTCTCTTAATTCTCTTTTGAGACAAATATGCAAAGATTATTTAAATAAAAGAGTGAATTATTGCCACATAAGTGTCCTTTCACATGGAATTATGGAATTCCTTTTTTAGGATAATTCACCCAATAATTAAATAACCTTTCAATTCCTTTTATGTATATTAGCTAAAGGGGGTGGAATTAATTTAATTAAAAGCACTTAGGACTTTAGAATTAAATCAATTAATCATAGGGGTTTTTAGCTAATAACCATTGAGAATTTAGGAATTAAATATAATGTTAGATTTATGCAAATTTGGGTTTTCTGCATTTGAAACTCAGTCAATTAAAGTCAATAAGGAGAAGAATTTTCCTAGTACAATAGGACTTTGAAGATGAGAAAATGGACCAAAATTTATTAGATTATTAGGTGCCAATTTTGGGGTGTTACACATAGGACCTTGATAGTTGTGTTGATATGATTTCCCTGGAGGGGGATAGATAGGCGCACCTTGAGGATGCATGTTTTGCTGATATGTTGGTTGAGGATACATGGGATTGGGCTATTGATACATGGAAGGAGGTTGACGGTATGTTGGTGGTGCTTGTTGATAAGTCTGGGTGGGCGCATTAGGACTAGCCACCACAACTTGAACGTGTTTGGTGTTCGTGGCTCCATCTGTTACCATGTTTTTGTTCTTGTTCCAGTATCATGGTCAGCCATTTTTATGTTTGTTAGGTTGGGATTCTTTGTAGTGCTTAATGGTACCTTCTTCTAAAAGACCTCGTTCAAGGTCCATACCCTTGATTCTGATGTCATGATAAGTTTGTATATAGTTCATGAGCATGTGATAGGAAAGCTTAGGATGAAGGTTGTTAATGAAGATTTTGATAAGATGTTGCTCTGGAGGTTGGTAATATAACCTTGTAGTAAGCCCTTGCTAGTGCTAAAGATAATCAGCTAGGCTTTCTCCTCCCTTTTGTTTGGAATTGCATAGGTCAAGGAATGAGAGTTCATTTTTGACATTATGTGCGTATTGGGCCACAAACTTTTTAGATAATTTCGCAAAAGTAGAGAATGTGTCATAAGGGATTTTGTAGAACCATTCAAGAGTGGTGCCTCCCAAGCTTTTGGGAAATAGTCTCATGTGGAAGTTATCACTATAGGCCACTTCTTGACAAGTCATGTAGAACTCTTTTACATGACTCACAGGATCGCCCTTCCCCTGATATTTATCAAATTTTGGGGTCTCAAAGTGTTTGGGGAAGGGTATGGTAGTAATAGATTGATCAAATGGATAAGGGCATATCTCTTCGCACTTAAATGTTTTAGCTTCTATCCCAGCCTTTAGCTCCTTGAGAGCATTCTTCATTTCCTCCCATTCATGATTGATTTGCGAGGGAGGATTATTGATCGTGATTGCAGGATTTCCTTGAACCTGATATGGATTGAATGGAGAGTATGGAGGATTCTATGGGGGATATTGTGGTGTTTGGTATGGTGGTTGTTGGTCAACGTATACAGATTGTTGTGGTGGAAGATGTGGTTGAGGGGAATATTGCAGTGGAGGAGGTGTTGGCGCTTGATAAGATTGTTGCAACTATTGGAAATATGCTTGTATTTGTTGCAGCATTGGATAGGTGGGATGAACCTAATGCACACCTGCATAAGTGTTTTCCGGCGGAATGCCCCTAGTGACAACTTGTTGTGGAGGGGGAATTGTTTGTGATGTAGCAGAAGATTGTATGGCTATGTAGTTGGCGGAATGAGTTTGTTGTTGTTGCATGGGTTGGATAAAACTATTACAGTGGTTTTTCCATGAGGGGATTTACCCCCTACGTTTGTGGTTGTGGCTGTTGTGTAGTTTGGATAGTGGGTTGTGCAGCTAGGAAGGGGTTGATTGGGTGTTGTTGCACATGGTATGTGAATGGGTTGGTGATTTTTTGTTGCAATTGTTGTTGTTGGGATGGTTGTTGGATGGATTGTTGTTGCTGAATAGGTTGTTGTTGCTACTATTGGATAGGTTGTTGTTGGATAGGTTTTTTTTGTTGTTGGATAGATTGGATGGGAATTTGGGGTATGATGAAGGGATTCATGGATGGTTGCAGTATGGGGGGATTTTGGGTGAATAATGTCTGAGGTGGAATTGTTGGCATCCGTTGCGATTGTGTTGCTAATGGAGCGGGAAAAGTGGACCCTTGCGGAAATAAGGGTTGGTTGTAGGCATTGGTAGGTGGCATGCCTGTGGTGAAGAAAGGCAGAATAGGCATGGAGGCTTGGGTGCTCTAATGCTGTGAACTAGTTGTAGCACTTTGAATGGGTTGAGTAGGAATGGATGGAATGGTGGTTTGTTGTGTGCTAACTGGTGGTGGTGGTGGAAATTTTGCAACAAATGTTGGGATTGCTTGCAAAAGAGGAGCGACTGTGGCTTGCGGAGGTGCTTTCATAGTGATAGGGGGTATTGCTTGTGTTGCTGGTGTTGGTACTCCTAAATTTGGAACAAATTTGGAGTGACCATGTTAAATTTTTCAGTTGAGCAAAGTAAGTACCCTTGAAAATTTTGTGTGAGAAGGCTCAGTTCGAGTGATTGAAAAAGATGCCCGGATGATTTTCATGAGATAAAAATTGGGGAGAAGCTTTAATGCTTTTTATTTGACATATGCAGTGGGTTCCAGCTCCTAAATTTCAGTTCTGACATGTTTAGGGAGTATTCATTATGAGGGGGTCACCTAATTCTGCATTTTGCTAAATTGTCAATTTGTTGTCCAGAGCCTACTTTGCTTCTGAGTATCTTACACCCTGTTGAATTTCATAAGCCATCACTTTGGGAATGTTTAGCATGCATATCAAAGAGCTTATGTTTTAGAGCTTAGGTCATTCTGAATCCATTTGATAAGATCTCATACTTCCCAAAGTTGGTTGCTCAGAACTGTTTGCATTTTTGTTCTGCCTAGAAATCTGAATAGCCCATTTTGACATGTTACAACTTTTGACCAATTCACCCAATTGAGAAAATTCCTTTTGTAC
>MU226976.1:211912-260266 GCA_018584345.1 Thuja plicata | reverse complement strand
AAGGAGAGAGTTAAATTTTGTAAATGATTTCAGAGAGCAGGACATAGTTGTGAAGATCTGATGAAGAAGTATTGAGTTGAGTAGATTGTTTGTAAGGCATTCAATCTAGATTGCATGAAGTTTGTAATGCATCCTTTAGTATTGCATTAGTTTTGTGTTGTTGACATATGTTTTCATTGACTCTTTGCCCAAGGAATAGGCACTGATCTAGAGTTTGCTGAGCAAGTGTTTTCTCTATTCAGTCATACACAAATTAATCAATTTCATCTAGTTTTTAGAACAAATGAGCTGAACTCATTGAGGACTTATGTCAGTAGGACAGTGTCCATTTTAGTGATTACTTAAAGAGTGAATCAATTAGGTTATCCCTCCTATAGTAAAAGGAAGAAGGATGAAAATCCTTATATCACTGATTTTTGTTATATTTAAGACCATAAGTTTGTATGGTTAAATCTTACATCTAGTTATGCTTGGTCATTTGCAAGGTGATTTATAAGTTGGTTTAACAAAGGTACATAGAAAATCAGTGTCCACACTATAACATACTGTGTAAATAGCAATCATAAAAGGTAAAACCTACCTGAGTATATGTGGAGCTAAAAAATGAAGAAGGACCTTATCCAGTCCTTAGCAATTAGGCTTTTCTTGTTCCTGAATTAGTATTAGAAAGCATAGTGTTCAAATATACATTTCAAGCACTATGGTTCATACAAGAAAAATCCCTAATAGCTGGTGTGGCAATAGGAGGTGGGGCTCCTGAGGTAGGTGAGGGTGTTGTGTGTATGATGGAAGGTGGAATGGAGGGATGAACTACTTACACGAGAAGAGTTCCCACTTGTAGGGCTCATTGAAGTGGATCAAAAACTTCATTTCTAGTGGGATAAGGATGTTCCCCTGGAAGTTCCATAGGTCATGTGACAAGTGTGGGTATAATCCAAGGTGGAAGTTGAAGTCCTTTTTGTTGGATGTCCAAGAGTACCTGGTTATTGTTGCATCCACTCATGGCATTTACCATGTGGACAAGCGTTGGGTGGTTGATAAATGTTTCCACGACACTTAGAGTGGGAGTTTCATTAGTGTCTACCCAGATATGTTAAATTTGATAATTAGGCTAAGGCACATAAGTGACCATGGTGTTGGTATTGTCAGTCGTAGGATTAGATGAGCTAGTGGCAAGATTAGGATCCATGTTCTTCCTCTTCTTAGTGGCTCGTGTAATAGGTGGCATGAAATGATTATCCTAAAGGAATATGAGATGCAAGATATATGAAACGATGATGATACTAGGATTAGGATGTGCTGAAGATGATGGATATGCTTCCACAGATTAAGGATGACTTGATGTATGCAAAGATCAAGGATGGCTTTCCCTAGTGTAATATCAAGTGGATATGATTGTCTACCTAGGACAGACTTGTGGTCTTCGGCGGACGAGATTATTTTCTAGTGTGAACCAACCTTTTGATCAAGGTGATGGGGCTGAAAAAATACAATGGGGATTATCCTAAAACAATGCTTATTTTAAGGAAATTCAAGGATGGGGTTTGATTAAGATGTAGGTTTTTAGCAACTCAAAAATGTATGCACTACCAAGTGAGGGGGTGTGATCAAGGATGCTTTGGATGATGATTAGGATGATGCTAGGCTGATTAGGATTGATTTGATTAATGTAAGATCATGCTAGGATGAGTGTGTGATGTGTTCCTAAGGATGAAAACCTAAGTGAGGTCCTAAAATCCAAGCTAAGTGAGCTTAAGAAGAGGAGGAACTTGTGTTTGTTGTGGTAAACCGACTAGTCATATTGTTCAACTCTAACAAAAGAAGAGTTTAGACAATATTTGCCCATGAAATGAGTCACCTTGTTGTTGTAGATCACTTTTTCAAATATTTCTCATTTATGGACTTCTTGCTTGACGGAATCGACAATGTGTTGGTACTTGGTAGACTCTCGGGGTGTGTTTTTATATTCTCTTTGCATGGGTGGTAATAGAGTTTTCACCTTCTTATGTTTTTTGGAATCGGTCACGTCCTAGAAGTAGATTTGATCTTGGATGAATAGTTTGAGGTTTTTAGGACATATCTCATAAAAGACCAAATTTTTGCAAAAGGATGTTGTCTTGATAATCTGGCAAAAAGCTTGATCGTGTTCTAATTTTTCAATAGATTCGTTCCATGGTGAGAACCAATTTCAACATAATCAAACTAGAAAATAACAAGCATGTGTCTGAAAACAATCCAACAAGGGACAATGCAACCTTGAATGATACAAGAACGTGACAAATTTGAATGTTGGATATTCTATCTGTATTTTGGATTTGTCAATTTTTTCAAGCACTTGAAGCACAAAATCTACCTAAGGAATTCGGCATAGCATGAAAATACTTTCTTGTAAGCTTAGGCACACACACAAGAGCTAATCAAAATACGGTCATCACCAAGCATGCAATGGCTCTAGTCATGATGTCGTATTATCCAATTCCAAATGCTCAAGGTGGCACAAATGTACGAGTGATCTTGGGGAAGTTACTATCTTCCTTGCACAAGAATTATCACCTTTCCAGGGTGTTCCAGGTAGCTTCTAAGCCTAGAGTGTTTAGTATGGTTCTCCATTTGATTGTATCCTTTATGTCCATGCAAGCACGATTCAGGCGTATAGCCCCATAGAGCATATTGACAAAAGTGGTCACGTAAACGTGATTGAGACTGCGAGGCCACACTAAAGTTAGACGAGAGCCGAGTATAAGCTCAAATGTCAATTGAATCTTGAGGATTTAACCCCAAAGAGTAAATTTAAATAATGTGAGTTAGATTGGTGTGGCTTACACCTCGTTCTCACATGGGTCATTTCCAGGAGATTTTTTCCTCAACCAGCAGGCCCATCTAAAAGATTCATAGTAACCTAGATTGGTGACAAAAAGGAGTCTGGATTACTAATTTTCCCACAAGGGGAAAAGAGCATAATCTCCTATCCAATATCATTTTCTCCACAAGCACACAAGACACACTTTGTTCTTTCCAAAAGATTCAATTGTTTAACACTAAGTAAGTGTGTCTAGGTTTTTGATCTTCCCAAAAGGGAAGAGAGAATAATCCCCTAACGCTCACTTAGGATTAGAAAAAAAAATCTAACTAATTAGTCTAGGTGCCTAAAAAATATTAATACAAACATGATTGTTTGGTTGATGTAGATCTGAGGCAACCTGTAAGACAAATGTGAGTAGTTTTGAATTTGCGTCTTTGACAAGCGATGTTGCAAAAGAATCAGTTAGTAGTTTCAAGTTTAGCCTTTGGCAAGTGTTAAAAATACAAGAAACACTTAACACTTGTTAGTACATGATAAATATCACTTAAATAGAGTGCAGACACTAGTTCAGGGCGCAGACGTTAATTTTGGTTTTTGCCTAAAAATGACAGAAAGCAAAAAAATCTTCAAAAACATAGAAAAACTAGAAAAAGGCTATACCAGTCGGAGACGTCAGTTTACAGAGCACACACACCGATGCAAGGCATAGACACTAGTCTATGAATCGCAGATGCTGGTTCATGAACCAACATTTACGCAGACACCGATATACCTGCAAATACAAAAAGACAGCAAACAAAGTCACTTTTCTTCTTTCTAGTCTTTAGTTAGATCAAATTTAGCCATTTAGAGAGTATTAACACAACTTAAAAGCTAGTGTTCTTTGAACTATTATCAAAATGTATTTTCCCTAATGAAAATTCAGCATAATCTCTGCTTGTAAAATGAGACTCTGCTAAAAAATAGAATGATAAGATGCCAAAAATCAGCAGGAAAAACAAAAATCCAAATAAGCCAAAAAGTGTTGCTAGCAAAGTCTTGAATTAGCTCTTCCAGGCGGAGACACCAGTGTAGAGCGGAGACGCTGGTTCAGCGTAGGTGCCAAATAGAATTTTAGTGAGAACTGGCATTTTCCCAGATGCCTCTGCGTGAAACGCAGACGCTGATTTATGTTTTGGGAAAAAATTGTAGACAATTAAGACAAGAAGTGAGAAAATTTAGGGACGTGGGTCCCACCGGGCGTGCAAGAATGTACTATGATAAATCCTTCAATCTATTGGAAGCAAGCTCAAACATGCAAACATTAGTGGGTTAGCACATCAATTTAAAACCACATGAAAAAGCAAGAAAGCAACAAAGGACTCAGCATAACATCAAATTGAGCTTAAAAACAAGTAAACAATGCACCCTATTCTACTCATTTTGATTTGCTCTTTTAGATAGGATGTAGGTGTGCTCTCTCAAACACATAAATGACATTAATCCCCAAGGCAATGCAACTATGGAATGCAAGCTTGGAATCAAAGGAGAAATTCAAGAACTAGTATGGAAAACTAGTCTTAAATCCTTCCTAAAGTTGATGCTCAAATTGGTATGCAAGACATGAGATTAAAAGCTATGATGCAAGAACTATGCTATGAAATGAGAAACATGATTCATTTTAACCAAAATGAAACTAGCATGTAACATATAATTGATTTAAGCATAAACTAAGAGCATATGGAAACATGAAATCTATAGCTATGAACTTCTAAATTCAAAATAACATGATAACAATGCAATATTGAGAGATGAAAATATGAGAGGAGAAGGCCTCTATTTTTAGATTTTTTGGAGATAAGAAGAGGCTTGGATGAAGTGGCACCTATGTGGCATCCACATAAGAGCCACATAGGAGACACATGGATTTGAAAAGATGGCCAATTTTGAGTCAAAATTGGCATTAATATTGAGTAGCTCAATATTTCAAAAGGGGAGACAAAGTTGTAAGAGGGACTTAAAGAGGAATGGGTGCCCATTTTGGAGAGAATTTACCCATGTGGGTGACCATTCCATTAGCCTTAAAAAGGTTAGGAATCACCCATTAAGCATAGTTAGAGGATAGTTAGGTGTGGAAGCATACTTCAGAAATGAGGTGATGGGAGTAGGGTAGGAATAGGGTAGGCTTGAGGGTAGGATTAATAGGTTCCTAGCTAGGGTTTAGATTATAATCCAAATTAAATTTGAGTAAATCATGCTTTTAGAAGAATTAGGAATATGGAGGATTTAATAAATATAAATTTATTAAAAGGGGATTTTTTGGAGGCAAATGTAATTAAATAAAATACATTAGAATAGTATTTAAACTATTGATAAATGAAACTATTTAATTGATTGAATTAAATAGTTAGAGGAATAAGAGGGAAAATAATATTAATATTTTTGGACATCTACAACACCAACTAAGAGGAGACGAAGATGAAATCACCCATGATGAATGGATGTTTTACTTTGTGAAAGTAATTTGTTCTAGGTCAGGTTATGTATACTGGGTGGGCATCATCAACAACAAAATCCACCAGCTCATAAATACTTTTCCTTTTAATGGACTCTTCTATATGTCTTCGTATTTGATTTATGCCCTAGCTTGCACGTGGTACTGGATAGGGTTAGAAAATATGGTATAATTTGATAACAATATTAAAATTATGATTTTTACCCTAGTTTGCAATTACATAAAAGTTATGCAAATTTTTGCAAGGTTAATGATATATTCACTATGAAAGTGGTGTGTGAATTGCAAGGATGCCCTCACAAGAGGATTTCACTCGAAGCCACCACTCTGATTCAGTCATATGGCAGTTATTTTATCCAATTCTCAATATTTACATATATTATAACTGGTAATTTTGATGAATTCCCATGGAAGCTACCTTGGTACATTGATGATAATATTATTATGGTAGAGCTATGCATACAAATATGTGAATTTAATAAGTAGTGTGTAGAGAGGCATAAGGTTAGTGTCCATTTTCCCCTATTTCACTTAGAGTGTATACATGTGCCTCTACCTCTAACACTATAATATTAACTAGGCTACAACTAAGTATCATATGGACACATATGATGTTTTGAGGACACATTTTGATCCTAGTAATTTTGTTTAAAATAACCTGCAATTGGGCACCTCCTTCGATCATGTTCCAGCATTGGAGTATTACTAGGAAAATTGCATCAATGATTATAAAGTGATAAGAAGTTCATGGTCTAGGTTGACTATAAACCAAATCAAAGAGTATCAAATTCAATTTTATGTACAAGGAATTGTGGATGATGAGTCAAATTTAGTAGATTCCAAATATTACAAGAAGATACAGGGTACTCCTTTAGACCCTATTATTTGGGAGGCTAAAGAACTTGATGACCTAGAGGTTAGGATAGCTCTCACCTTGAGGAGAACCACAGCATGGCTAACAAAGAAAAGAGGAAATGGTAAGGATTCCACTACATCACCATCAATCCCTATAACTCCTCCATAAAATATGCCACCACCAACAACACAGAATGTGACAATGTACGGTATTTCAGTAACAGGTCCTTCAAATCCTACCAGAGGGAATGATGAGCCACCACAATAAAAATGAAAAGGGATCAATACAACATGTGGGTCTAGCTTTGTACTAAGCATTGATTTAACACAAGATGAGGAGATGGGAAAAGGAGAATAAGAGGATAATTTTGAATAGGAAAACCAAGGGAATCAAGAATAAGGGCCAAAGGAATCATAGAGGAATGTTGACAAGGGTGAGGAGATGATCCAATATTTTTAGCAACCTAAACTTGATTTCGGTAAGGTACTAAAGTTTCCTTTATTTGCACCAACTCCAGGCTCTACTCCACCTTTGAAAAGATCACTTTTTCTTTCTTTTGAATCTCTAAAGAGTGCGACTCAGGTGTAGGAAACACCATTCTGGTAGCAAGAAAGCCTAGATAGAAAGAGGAAAGGGGAAGAGGAAAAACACCCACCTCATGATGTCATTTCTCAAATCTTGTAAGCGTCCCTTGCTCCCAAGAAGAAGAAATTGAAAACCACTTCATGTTTTGTAGAGGATGAACAATTTAGGCATGTCTTCCTAGAATTTTTTCAACCCAATGGTTCCCAAAGATCCTAATGCAGTTACACCAAATGACTTCCATGTGACTAGGATTGATACAGGTGATCCAAAATTTGATCAAGACATAGGGATGTGGTAATTCACTAATACCAAAATGAAGAAGAGGATGGAAAACACTAAATTGGACAAAGATCGATTAAAATTTATGGTTGAATTATTTTCATATAGTCTTAGACAAATATTGACCCCCTTATCTTCTCAACTAGAAAGTTCCTCTGGCACTAGCTTGGATCAAACAATAGATAAAAATAGAGAGATAATCATTCAACTCCATGTAGATAGTAAGTTCAGAAAAGTGACTAGAGAATAGATTGAATATTTAAAGGTAAGGGGATTACCATTTATTTCTAGGATGAGTGAATCCTATGACGCCCTTATAATAGCTTAGAATTCTATCTGATCAGTACTTATTAGTTGTCAACACCATAGGGCCAACCTCTACCAGAACTCATCAACATCATGTACATTCACAAGCTTTAGACATAGCTATTACAAATCACCTTTTCAAAATTTTAAAAAGTACAAAAATATATAATAAATACTAAAAAAATGAAAAAAAAAAGTTATAAAAACATTGTCACCTTGATGAAAACATGGAAAACCATTTTGGTGGTGTCTTGGCCAAATACCATGGTGAAAACCTAGAAAATCAAGCACCGTGTGTAGTGATTGTTGCTCCAATATCTGCCTTTAATTCATCTGAGTTTTTCACCCTTCCACTATCATATCATATCCATTTGCAAATTTCCATAATAATTTTCTTTTCCAACAATTCTTGTCTTGAGATTCATTAGTATTTTATGTCACTTACACCTTCCATATCATCTTTAGTCATTCCAACATGTCAATCCCTTAATAAATTTTCTTATGTCCTAATTGGGGTAAGAACTATGTCACAATTCCCTAAAAAATCCTAAAAAAATTCTAAAAACTTAGAAAAGTCCTAAAAACATCTATTAAAATAAGAAAAAGCCCAAAAAATCCAAAATTACAAACTATTATTAAAAAGTACATAAAAATTTAAAAAAAAGCTTTAAAAATCCAATAATAATATTTTCTTTGTCATTTTCAATAAAATATTTATTTTTACAATTTGACAAGCATTGAACACATGTCAAACATAGCATGAGTTTGAATTCAAATCACACATTAATTGACAAACTTATCAACTAGTCCTTAGTCAAACTAATCATCGTGTCTTATCAAAAGATCAATTGTAATTAATCCTTGTGTCACATGGTCATTATGTCTTATACAAAGGATGAATATGCGCAAATTTATACATGTCAGTCTTATACGAGCTACCTCATTCCTGAAACCAGACATCATCATCGTCATCATCATCATCATCATCATCATCATCATCATCATCATCATCATCATCAATAGCAACAACATCAAATAAACACATTAAAAAGACATAAAAACCAGTATGGTTGCTAACTGCTTGTCCAAGTGAACCTTATCTTATTTTGATTTATCTTAAGCCATGTTCCTATATTTATTCGGGATAGATCCACAAGTGATTAGAGAAGTTGGGATGGTTTTGATGAACTATAATTGATTGAATGTTTGAAAATGATAATTTGATGATCACCGATATGCAAAATTGAATGTAAGACATTAAATCAGTTAATGTATTGTATTGTCATTGATGTCAACTTGATATAATCTGATTGGTCATACACATATTGTCATAGACTTCAAGAGTTAAAGAGACAAAGTTTATTTTATCGTTAAAACATATAAATCTAGTATACACCGAGTGAAAGTAAACACCGAAGGATAGTGCACGCTGACGGACACAGAAAACTGAGTAGCTCACAGTGTATACCGAGCATCGCAGTAACTAAGCATAACTAAAGTTGGTACCGAGGACAACTAGAGTCAATGACCAAGCTAACTAAATTTGATCACCGATCAGAACTAAAGATAGAGAATGACAAAAAAAATTAACTGGTAGCACCTATATTTAGAGTTAACTAATTGATTGCTTTATTTTCATTGATCAGTTGAACTAAAACAAAGAAGAGTTTTAAAGCACAGATAAGAAGGAGAGATTTGTAGAATAAATCTAAAGGAGAGCTTTATGGATTAAATCAAGCATGGCAAGATTTACGGATAAAGAAGTGATCTACGATGAAAACAAGAAGGTTGAATGGCTAAATCATGTCTATGTAAAGAGACAAGTAAATCATTATGAAAGAAGAGGAATGTTGAATATAATTTTGGTGAAGATAGAAGTCTTCATGTAGATCTGATCATACAAGATGAAGAACATAGCCAAGAAACTCTGCAAACATCGAGCAACAAAAGCAAGAGCATTCACCAAGCAGAAAAGAACAAAAAGAGGAGGAAAGGAATTGAAGAGAACATTGATCAGAGAGGTATTATGGACTAACAATAGATCTGAAAATCTGCAAGTTAAAGTTGTATTGTTGAATAGATCATTTACTGTTTCTGTTTAACCATTGTTTTAGAAAATCTCTTAACTGAGTGGGATTTAACCATCCTTATTGTATTGAGATACTCAAGAGTATCAAAAGGTTTTCTTGTTGACATCATAGTGAATGCTAGGTCAAAAGATAAACTATTAGTTTTGAATACTCTAACAAGCTCTTACTTAAAAATGTGTTTGTAACCTTTAACAGGGTTGGATCTTCACCGAGCTCACTTCAGAAGAGTGAAAATTTTGGGTTGTTGGTCCCAAGTGGTTTTTCCCTTAACAGGGTTTCCACATTAAAATTCATGTGTTAAATGTGTATTTCCTTCATTGCATTAATAGTTTACTTTACACATTACTAAAACTAGATTGGTCAGTAAATACTAAGTTTAATTGCTACTACTCGGTAAAGCCTAGAAAAAGATAAACAGTATATATTACCGAGCAGTATATATTTGTTAATAATATTTAAATGCATACATCTTGTAGGAATGAAAGATAACAAGAGGATATCATATCTTTGATATAAGTTTTGGTTGATTTTTTGGAATTATTTCTAAGGCTACTAATTCACCCCCCTAGTTATTCTAACAATTGGTATCAGAGAGCTTTGGTTCTTGGAAGAGAGTTTAAAGACTCAAAATAAAGATCACAAGATGAGTAAAAGGGACGTGCCTAAGTTGAACAAAGACAACTTTGCATCATGGAAAAGAAGGATAAGACTCCATCTATCAGGTATTGGAAATGATGTCACACAATACATGGATGTTGAATATGTTGTACCTACTGGACCTCTAACTATTGATAAATTGAGAGACAAACATGAACACAATTATATGATGATAGAACTTGCTTCTTCACTATCTGATGTTGAATTTGAAGATGTCAAATCATGCACCACTTCAAAGAAAATGTTGGAAAAACTCAAGCTAGTACATGGAGGAGACACAAATGTGTTGAGAGCTAAATTTGAAAGCCTAAGAGAAAAGTTTGATGACCTAAGAATGAAAGAAGGAGACAACATCACTTAGTACAGTAGCAGAATCAAAGAATTTGTCAATGTTATCCATGAATTAGGAGGAGTACTTGAGGAAGAAATAGTGGTAAGTAAATTTCTGAGAACCTTAACACATGTTTATTCTATTAGAGTATTTGCAATTCAAGAAATGAGAGCAGTAGAAAATAACAATGTTACTCTTGATATTTTGATTGGTAGACTTATTTCATTTGAGATGAACAACTATCATAATAGTGTCTTACTAGCTATTGAGTCTGCATTCAAATATTCTCTAAAAATAAGCAAATCTAGTCATAAACACACTATGAGAAATGGTAGTGAAAGTGATAGTGATGAAAAATAACTTGATGAAATTGAAGCACTAATGGCTAGAATATTGCATAGAGGAAAAGGTAGATACAAAGGTAAATTACCATTGGTCTATTTTAATTACAAAGAAATTGGAAATTTTGCTGCTAGATGTCCTCACAAGAGAAGGAATGAAAGAAACAATGATAGATCTTATGAAAAGAAGTTTGACAGAAGTGATGACTGAGACTACAGAAGAAATAGACACTCTGACAGAAGAGATAACCAAGACTACAAGGACAAAGGCATGAAGGATTGTTACCTGATTGAGAACAAAGCTGAAAATACTGACACCGAGTCTGATGAAGATGTTGAGGTAGTATTTGTTGCTATGAAGGATGATTAAAATGAAGAATAAAGGTATGTTGAAACTACACTCATATCTAAAGTTAGAAAAAATGATGTCTAGATTATTGATAGTGGTTGTAATCACCACATGATTGGAGATAAGAAAATTTTTGAAACTTTTGAATATTATAATGGTGGATCAATTAAGATGGGTAATGACTCACCTTGCCCAGTTGAAGGAAAAGGAACCATAATGTTGAATAATCTAATCAGATGTGAAAATGCATATTGGGTAAAAGGACTTAACTATAATATATTGAGTGTTTCACAGCTGAATAACATAGGGCACTGAGTTGCATTTAAGAACAAAAAGGCAAAGATCTATAATAGAATAGGAAAGTTGATCGGTACTAGTGAACAAATAAATGGTAACCTATTCTATCTTGATAATATTCAGACCACTTGTTTATTAGCTAGAAATGAAGACATTTGGTTGTGGCATAAAATGTTATCTCATGTGAATTTTTACAATATGGTTAGGATAAGAAAAAAAATAAAAGTAAGAGGCTTGCCGAGTATGTCAAAACCTGACCATGTCATGTGCAAGAATTGTCAAAAAGGAAAAATGACAAAGTCTAGTATCAAGACAAAAACCTACACATATAATGTTATTCTAGAGGTAGTCCATGTTGAATTATGTGGACCAATAAGAATAAAGAGCTATTATGGTGATAGATACTTCATTCTATTTGTTGATGATTATTCTAGGATGATGACTGTTATGTTCTCAAAAGAGAAATTTGAAGCATTTAAGATGTTCAAATGGTATAAAGCTAAAGTTGAAAAGAAAAGTGGAAAAGAATTGAAATGTTTAAGGTTAGATAGAGGAGGAGAATTTATTTCTGATGAATACACTAACTTTTGTAATGAGCATGGGATTACAAGATAGGTTTTTGCACCGAGAACACCACAACAAAATGGGATTGTTGAAAGAAGGAATAGATCAATTGTTGACTGTGCTAGAACACTGATGATTGAAAAAGGCATCACAAAAATATTCTGGAGAGAAGCTCTAAGTACTATTGTCTATACACTAAACTAAGTTCAATTGAAGAAAGACACCAATAAGACACCTTATGAGCTATGGTATGGATACGCACCAAATGTGAGTTACTTTAGAATTTTTGGAATTCAATGTTATCTATTGAAAGATACAAATGTTAAAGTGGATGAATTTGCTAATAAAAATGATAAGGAAAGAAGGAAGGAACCAGAATATTACAACATATTTGTCTACATTAAAGAACCTGACACATTTCATGAGCAATGGTGTAATTCTACCAAGCAAAATAACAATGCAATTGAGCAATAGGTTGCACACACCGAGAATCATAAAAATGATCACATTGATGAACCGAGTGATGAAGATCAAAACGAAGGTCAAAATGATGATCAAAATGATGAACATAGATCTGAACCTATACTTGCTAAGTATGTCATAATACACCATCCATAGGACTAGATCATTGGATACAAAAGAGTTGGAATGAGAACAAGAAGTAATTCACTTAATACTAGATGTTTGATTTGTGATTTTGAGCCTAAATCTGTTAATACTGCACTTGAGAATAAATAATGGGTTAGTGCAATAAATGAAGAGATTGAATAGATTGAGAAGAACAAAAATGGACATTAGTACCCAAACCGAGTGACAAAAATTTCATTAGTACCAAATGGATATTCAGAAACAAACTGAATGAGAATGGAGAAGTCACAAGGAACAAAGCAAGACTGGTATGCAAAGGGTATGCACAAAAAGAAGGTATTGGCTATGGGGAAACCTTTGCACCCGTTGCTAGACTAGAAGGAGTAAGAATTATATGTTCTTATGTTTCTTTCAAAGGATTCAAAGTATACCAAATGGATGTTAAATCTGCATTTCTGAATGGAATACTAGAAGAGGAGGTATACATTGAAAAACCTAAAGGGTTTGTTGATCCTAACAAGAGGAACATGGTTTGTAGACTACACAAAGCTTTGTATAGATTGAAACAAGCACCAAGAGCATGGTATGAAAGGCTTCACTCTTATCTCATTAGTATTGGATTTGTTAGAACAAGTGACAATAGTAATCTATATTTGAAAGGAGATATTGATGATAAGATTTTGATTGCTGAGATATTTGTTGATGATATCATATTTGGAGGTAATGATATGCTATGAAAATCATTTGTTGATGAAATGAGAAAAGAATTTGAGATGTCAATGTTTGGAGAGATCAAGTTTTTTGTTGGTCTACAGATTCTACAACAACATGAAGGCATCTACATCACACAATCCAAATACATCAAAGAAGTTCTGAAAATATTTAAAATGGAGGATTCCAAACCAGTTGGAACACCTATGGCAACCGGATGCAAATTGACAAAGGAAGACAAGACAACCAAGGTAAATCAGACCTTATACAAATCTATGATTGGAAAACTAATGTATGTTGTACACACAAGACTAGATATAGCACATGCAGTTGGTATAGTTACAAGATTCTTTGCTAATCCTAAGGAATTACACATAACTGCTATCAAAAGAATTTATAGATATCCAAAGAATACTGAAGACTATGGTTTGTGGTACAATAAAGAAGGCAAATTTGAGCTACAAGTTTATACATATGTTGATTTGGCTAGAAACATAGATGATAGAAAGAGCACAACAGGAAGAGAATTCTTTACAGGTGATAGACTTGTCACATGGATAAGTAAAAATCAAGGATGCATATCAAATCAACTGTAGAAGCAAAATATATGGCTACTGCTACAAATTTCTCTAACATTGCATGGATCAAGCAATTGTTGAAAGGTATGAATGAAGAAATTCTTGAGCCAGTAATTATCTATTGTGATAATATAAGTGCTATAAACATATCAAAGAACCATGTGATGCATGCTAAGACAAAGCACATAGCTATTAAGTATCATTACTTAAGAGAACAAGTACAAGAGAAAGAGGTGATACTGGAATATGTACAATCCAAAGAATAATTAGCACACATATTCACAAAACCACTACTAAAAGATACATTTGAGTACTTGAGGAATAGACTAGGGGTTTGGCCCTTGTCTACTGGTCACTAAGCTGACTTGGAGGCTGCATCAGCCTACAAATTATCAAAAGATCAATCATGTTGATGTAAGCTAAAATATGAACTGGAATGATATATCAGTACAAGAAGGTACTTATCTGAACTGCACACCAGAGATATTGTTGGCTACTACAGAGTTGTATTGTTGATGGACAGAAGATTAAATAATATATTTTTGTTTGGCATTGTTGTCAAAGGGAGAGAAGTATTCAATGAAATATCTATCATGATCATACAAAGAAAGAGAAGAGAAATATCAATCGGGGAGAAGAACATCAGTCAAAGGGAGAGAAGAGATCAGAAAAAGAAGTTTATACAAAGGGAGAGAAAGATCCAAGAAAGATTCAATGAAGTAACCATTCATCAAAGGGTGAGAATTGAAGAAATTTAACACTACATATCTATCCAAAAAAGGGAAAAGAGATTCTACAACAAAGGGAGAGAGAGAGAGAGAGAGAGAGAGAGAGAGAGAGAGACGGAATTGCTACACCTATCCATTGAAGGGAATGGAGAAAGGGAAAGCACTCTGCAAGAATCAAATCTAAGCTAGAAGAGCTTACCAAGAGTCATATATTTGAATTAGTTATAGAACAATAAGTTTGGTATGATATGGCATGCTTCATACTACACATTTCATAGTATGTTTTCATCAATGCCGAAGCGAGAGATTGATGAACTATAACTGATTGAATGTTTGAAAATGATAAGTTGATGATCACTAAGATGCAAAAGTGAATGCAAGACATTAAATCAGTTAATGTATTGTATTTTCATTGATGTCAACTTGATATAATTTGATTGGTCATACACATATTGTCATAGACTTCAATATTTGAAGAGACAAAGTTTATGTTATCGGTAAAACATATAAAGCCAGTATACACCGAGTAACAGTAAACACCAATGGATATTACACACTGACAGACAAAGAACACTAAGCAGCTCACAATGTATACTAAGCATCACAGTAACTGATCATAACTGAAGTTGTTACTGAGAAAAATTGGATTCAATGACTGAGCTAACTAAAGTTGATCACCGATCAGAATTGAAGATAGAGAATGAAAAAAACACTTAGCTGGCAGGAGCTATATTTAGAGTTAATTGATTGATTTTTTTATTTTCATCGATCAGTTGAACTAAAACAAAGAAGAGTTTTAAAGCATAGATAATAAGGAGATATTTGTGGAATAAATTTGAAGGAGAGCTTTACGAATTAAAGCAAGCATGGTGAGCTTTACGGATAAAGAAATGATCTATGATGAAAACAAGAAGGTTGAATGGATAAATCATGTCTATATAAAGAGACAAGTAAATCATTATGAAAGAAGAGGAATGTTGAATATAATTCTAGTGAAGATAGAAGTCTTCATGTAGATTTGATCATATAGGCTAAAGAACAGAGCCAAGAAACTCTGTAGACACTGAGCAACAGAAGCAAGAGCATTCACCGAGAAGAAAAGAAAAAAGAGGGGAGAAAAGGAATTGAAGAGAACATTAATTAGAGACATATTATGGACTAACAATAGATCTGAAAATCTGCAAGTTAAAGTTGTCTTTTTGAACAGATCATTTACTATTTTAGTTTAACCATTGATTCAAAAAATCTCTTAACCGATGTGGATTTAACCGTCCTTATTGTATTGAGATACTCAAGAGTATTAAAAGGTTTTCTTGTTGATAGCATAGTGAATGCTAGGTCAAAAGATAAACTGTTAGTTTTGAATCCTCTAACAAGGCCGCACTTAGCAGTGTGTTTGTAACCTTTAACAGGGTTGGCTCTTCACTGAGCTCACTTCAAAAGAGTAAAAATTTTGGGTTAGCAGTCTCGAGTGGTTTTTCCCTTAACAGGGTTTCCATGTTAAAATTCATGTATCAAATGTGTATTTCCTTCATTGCATTGATAGTTTACTTTACACATTACTAAAGCTGGATTGGTTGGTAAATGCTAAGTTTAATTGCTGCTACTTGGTAAAGACTAGAAAAAGATAAAAAGTATATCTTACCAAGCAGTATATATTTTTTAAAAATATTTAAAGGCATACATCTTGTAGGAATGAAAGATAAATAAAGGATATTATATTTTTGATATAAGTTTTGGTTGAGTTTTGGAATTATTTTTAAGGCCACTAATTCACCACCGCCCCCCCTCCCTTAATTATTCTAACAAGTTCATGGATTTATTTTTCTTTATCTACTATTTTTGGGATGTTTTTCATGAAGTTTGAGGATAGGTATTTTGGGTGTTTGTGATTTACATGTTCACATATGAGGAAAACATCTTATGCAAAAATATTGTCATGCATAGAAGTGCTTGTGATTGTTTCACATACCTCAACCTTTAATGCTCACACCCTTGGATGAGAACATTTCTTTTCTATTATAAGTATTTTTCAAATGCAAAGGGAAACATCCCATCTTAATTTTTTAATATCTTAATGTGGACATACTCATTTTCCTAAATAAAATTGGCTCAATAATTTAAACAATTGTTCAAAGCATAAAGATTCAAAAGAAAGTGGTATCTATTAATTTAGGATTTCATATTAGTTTGTCCTTTTGCCTAATTTACCTAATCACTTCTTTACCTAGACATGTCACTAACATTTTTTCTGTCAATCCTCACAGTCATCATGGTGTAGTACTATGGCACAATAAAAATAAATATTTCCTACATCTATAACATGTTAGTAAACAAATCATAACCATGAGAATATCATCTACATCTCATCATATATATAAAAACATGCATGAAAAAATTAAAAAATGTAGGTCATAATGAGTTAGTATAAGCATCACATCCATAACATAAAACATCATAAACATTACATCTACCACATAGAATATCATAAGAAACATGTAGTGACCACCCATAATTTACTTTTCAATATTGATGCTAGAATATTTTGGTTATTTTCATGATGATTATGCATATGTTAGGATAATTTTACTCACCTCATACTTGCATGTGTATGGTTGGTATATATCTTTACATTACTGTGTGGCGTGTTTATCTTACATTTATGTATGATTTGTCTGATATGGTAGAGGACGGAGACATAGTTACTTGCATTGTGAGATCCACATGTTAGACTGATCCCTATCAATATATATATATATATATATATATATATATATATATATATATAATGTACATACTCGACTTTGTGATGCAGGTTTGCAAGTACCAGGCATCGACTTCCCTGAATTGTCAGGATGAGCATATAGCCTATCAGGATGAGCGTACATCCTATCGCAATATCTAAATGGTAAGAAAGGTGAGATAAAAGACATGTCCAAATCCCAACTTAAGTCATTATTGTCCTGAAATAGTGGACAAGTATGTTATTTCCTACCTTCCAAATTTGTCAAGGTGACGTCATTCGTGAACCTTTCCTTTTGTGCTTGTTTGTGGTATTTTTGGTTTTGTCGGTTTTGTCATCATGTTGTATGGTCATGTGGTTTGATGTGGTTTTGGTGTTATTGGTTAAGTGATTTATGAGAATAATTATATAATTAAATAATTAAATCTTATTATTTTGGAAATATTAAATATGATATTTTTTAATTAATAAAATTAATTAAATACATGTGTTAACTAAAAAGACTTAATTAAAAAGTCCAATTTTGGATACAAAGGATTGAATTAATTATTAAATTCAAAATTAAAATTTAAAAGCATAATTAATGAATTGATATTTAATTATCAATTTGCATGTATTAATATGCTAAAGTATTAATTGTTAATTAAATATTATTATGCAATTAAAGTTACACATTCTTTTAATAAAATTAAAATATAAGTGTAAATTAAAGTTAAGTTAAAGTTGTTAACTTAAAGTGCATGTAATTATTAATTATTAATTAAATTAATTCTTTTCACTCAATTTTAAAGTTGAGTTTTGTGATTTAAGTTTCAGTTGAGTTATGATTTGAGTTATTAGTTGAGTTCTCTTTTAGGGTTGCATGAGCTTGGAAACTCTAAGTTGAGTAGGTTTTCCTTATTAGGATATTTTTGGTCATTTTTGCACACACAGGTGGCACAGGTTTTTGGCCCTAGCTTGGTCTGTTGTGTGTTTGTTAAAATTTTAGACTATGGTTATTGTATGATTCTGTGGTTTTTCCTTTCCTGTCAGATCTTTGTTCTGGGTATTAGGGGTTTCTTTAGAAAATTGTGGTATCAAATTGGATAATGGGATTTTTAGATCTGTGATCAAAACAATCTTGAATTGTGTTTGGTAATGTTAGAAAACTTGAAATTTAATCTATTAGGGTTTCATTAAAAATGTCAGTTTCAAAAGGGTTATTATTATTTTCTCAATTAGGGTTTTGGGGTGATGTTCTTTTATCAAAGAAATAGATTTCATATCTTTTTTTCTAAAGTCAAAAAAATTAATGCCTACAGATCTAGATATGCATGGAAATATATGAAAAAGGGGGATAAATTGCATGCTTTATTATTTCAGTAATTTAATATTATTGCATGTAGATCTACAATTGTATAGTAAAATATAAAATAAGGATAAATGCATGTTCACTCTCTTTTATTATCAAAATTAATTAAATAAGATTTTTTGAAGAATAAGTATTTATAAGATATATTTATTTGCATGTTATTTAAGAAAGATTTATTTATTTGTATTAAAATAATTATTCTTGTTGGAATTTACATGTAATAGTATTATTTTTTTAGAAATTATTTTTCTTTAGAAATTTTATTTTTAAGAAATTCTATTTTAACCAAAAAAAATTATAAATTATAAAAAAAAAAACTTTTTTAAATTCGCATGGAGTGGTATTCTATTTTTTATAAATTTTATTTTCAAAAAAAAAAACTTTTTAGAATTCGCATGGAGTGGTATTCTATTTTTAGAAATTCTATTTTTCAAAAAAATATATTTTTAGAATTCACATGGAGTGGTATTCTATTTTTAGGAATTCTATTTTAAAAAAAAAAATAATAATTATGTGGGTGCTATATTGTTATGTTTTGTTTACTTGCATATTTTTCCAATTCGGGTAGAGTGATGCCCTAAGAGGGATTTTGTCTTCTGAAATTTGAATTATTTTATGGATTTTTTTTTGTGCACCTTGGGTTTATGTTGTGGAAATTTATAACCATTTTCATGTCTTGATTAGTTCTTGTATGGTTGTGTTATATATGTTGCTTATGTTGTGTGTTCTCTGAGTCTCCGATCATTATGTTATTTTAACCACGAAAAGGTGACGACCACTACTATGTTGAGTCCTAATTATCTTGGTCACCTTGTTTCTATTGTTATGGTGGTTTTGTGTTCTGAATGTTGATCCTTGTGGATTATGCTACTCCATGTTTGGAGATAGGAATTCTATTAATTTTTTGATGGTCCATGATCTTGTGATGTATATGAGTATTGGTATTGGTTATTCAGATGTCTAGTATGGGATGGATAGTTTGGATCCTTGTATAGGATGTATTGTTCTTTGTTATGCTTCAGCATTTGCTTGGTGATTTTAATGACTTAATGCTTTACGAGAAGTATTTTATGATTTTGGCTTTGTCTTCTTTTTAGTCCTATAGATGGGAGCATTACGTTAGGTTATCTAGGAGTGTAGAGGGGAAGTGGCTTGAAATGGGGGCTAGGGCCCTAAAACGATACTAGGATAACTCATTGTAAGTTGATTTAATAAGTGATAACTTAATGAAATTATTTGAGAGAGACATTAATAAGATAAATATGTGCCTCACCCATGCCTTGAGTGCTAGTACAGGCTAGCATGGGAGTGAGAGAGGATGCTTGTTTGAGGTCTTAATGATTATAATTGTTTTCTATATGAGAGGATTACTGAGTCATATAGAGTCACTTGGGGGTCAGGGCTAGTTGGTGATGACATGTAACTGATTGAATGTTTTAAGATGTTAAGTTGATCATCGAAATGTAGAAAGATAATGCAAGACATTAAATCAGTTAGTGGATTGTATCATCATTGATGTCAAATTGATATAATCTAATCGGTTAAAATCAAAGTGTCAAAGACTTTAGAGAATCAGAGAGATAAGGATTATGCCTTCAGTAATGCATAAAAAGACAAAAATTTACTAAGTGACTTCAGACACTGACAGACAGTGGAACCCAACGGACGGAGATCACCAAAATTCAAGTCATAGTGATGCCTGAGCAAGAACACCGACGAGCATTACCGATGAGCAGAATCACAAGCATAATTGATGGCAAGAATCATAGTGTAAACTGACAGAGAATCCCGAGGAGAACTGGAGTGTTGACCGAAGCTATCAAAGAGTTAAACACTGAAATTAAATTAAGTTTAGAAATGAAAAAATATCTAGCTGGCAGAGCTAAATATAGACTTATCTGGTAGTTATCATTATTTTTAATGACAAGATAAAGCCAGAGATAAGTAAAAAATTTAAAGTTGTTTTGTCCATTTGGAAAGAAGATCTCTACGAGATAAAACATGAGTTTTTCTTTAAATCAAATTGGCTAAAATTATGGATCATGCCAAGATCAAGAAAATCAAGAACCTAACAACGGTGATATCATGTCTATAAAGAGACAACTTAATTCATTTCAAATTAAAGGGAGTGAATGAAAAAGAGGATGTTGGAGAGAAACTAATGAAGAACAAATTCATATAGTCCTAATCAACCAAGCTAAGGAAAGAGCTAAATTTTTATGTGAACACTGAGAAACAGAGCATAGCATCACCGAGCAGAACAAAAGTGGAGCAAAGGTATTAAAAGGACATATTGATCAGATTATTTTATGAGCTTATAATAGATCTGAAAATATACAAGTATAAGTTGTATGTGAATAGATCATACTATTTCAGTTTAACCATTGATTCAGAAAGTCTCTTAACCAAGCAGGATTTAAAAATCCTTTCTATATTGAGATAAATCTCAAGAAGTATCAAAAATTTTGATCATGAAGATAGCATGAGATGCTACATACCTTTTGACAGGCCAAGGGAGTGTTTGATCAAGGAAGGTAGCATAGAGATTCTTGATATCAAGTGACAAACTAATCTTTTAAATCCTTTAACAAGGTCACACCTAACAGTGTATTTATAACCTTTAACAGGGTTGGCTCTTCACTGAGCTCACTTTAGAAGAGTGAAAATTTTGGGTTACCGGTCTCAATTATTTTTTCCCTTAACAAGGTTTTCACATTAAAAATTTATGTGTCAATGTGTTTATGGGTCATTACTTTAGTGTTTTTCATTACACATAGCTAATCTAGATTTATCAGTATACTCTAGATAATTTACTATCTTTTGGTAAATTAACAGACTACTATTTGGTAAACATACAATATAGGTTTTACAAAGAATTCCAAGTAGTAGTAATTTTATAAGTATATTTGGAGTCATTCATCTTATAGGACTGAAGATAGCTAGAGGCTTAATAATGTGGTACTAAATTTTTGGGTTTATTATTGGAATATTTTTTTAGGCCACTGACTCATCACCCCCCCCCCCACCTCTCAGTTATTACTAACAATTGGTATCAGATCTTGTGTGCTTAGAAAATGAGTTTAACAGCTCAAAGAAAAAGATCACAAGATGAAAAGATGAGATGTTACTCAATACCTTGATACTGAATATGTGTTGCCTACAGGACCTCATACTCTTGAGTAATGAAGAGAAAAACATGAACATAATTGTATGATGTTAGAACTCACCTCATCACTCTCTGATGGTGAGTTTGAAGATGCCAAAACATGTACCTCTACAAAGAAAATATGGAATAATTTGAAGCTGGTACATGGAGGAGATGCAAATGTACTAAGAGCCAAGGTAGAAAGCCTAAGAGGGAGCTTTGATGACCTAAGAATGAAAGAAGGATAAAACATCACTTAGTATAGATGCAAAATCAAAGAGGCAGTCAATGCTATCTGAGGAGTTGGAGGTGTACTTGAAGAGGAGACAGTGGTAAGTAAAATCTGAAGAACCTTACTGCTTGTATATGCTATTATAGTTTCTATTATTCAAGAAATGAGAGCAATTGAAAACAATACAGTTGCTCTAGATATTCTTTTTGGTAGAATGATTTCATTTGAGATGAATAACTTTGATAATAGTGTCTTACCATCTATAGAATCTGCATTCAAATCTTCTAAGAAAATATGAAATTCAAGTCATAGACATGCTATTAGAAATGATAGTGAAAGTGATAATAAGGATCAAGGACTTGATGAGATTGAAGCACTAATGGAAAGAAGATTGTAAAGAGGTTGGACAATTTTCTGCAAGATGTCCAAACAGAAGAAAATATGACAGAAGTAATGATAGATCATATGAGAATAAGTTTTCTAGAGGTGATAACAAGGATTACCAAAGCAACCGACAATCTGAAAAAAGAGATACCTGAGACTAAAAGGAAAAAGGGAATAAATATTGTTACCTAGCTAAGAATAGAGCTACTGACACTGACACCAAATCAGAAGAGCACATTGAGATGGTATTTGTAGCCATGAAGGATGATTCGGGTGAAGATCAAGAAAGGTATGTAGAAACTGCACTCATATCTAAAGTCAGTAAAAATGATGTTTGGATCATAGATAGTGGCTGCACTCACCATATGACTGGTGATAAACAAAATTTTGAGACTTTTGAATACTATAATGGTGGATCAGTAAGAATGGGTAATGATACACCTTGTCCATTTGAAGGTAAAGGAACTATATTGTTGAATAACCTGATCAAATGTGAAAAATTTTACTGCGTAAAAGGACTAAATTATAATTTGTTAAGTGTTTCCCAGCTGAACAATTCAAGTCATAGAGTAGCATTTGAGAATAAGAAGTAAAATATCTTCAATGAGTCAGGAAGGTTGATTGGAACCGGTGAGTAGACAAAAGGTAACCTTTTCTACATTGATGACACTAACACCACTTGTTTAATGGCTAGAAATGAAGACATATGTTTGTGGCACAAAATACTGTGTCATGTGAATTTTGACAACGTGATAAAGATAAGTAATAAAAGGAATGTCAGAGGCTTACTAAGCATAACTAAGCTCGAGCATATCATGTGTGAGAATTGTCAAAAAGGTAAGATGACAAAGTCTAGTTTCAAGAGTAAAAGCCATACATCTAATGCAATTCTATAATTAGTCGATGCACATCTATGTCAACCCATGAGGACAAAGAGTTACTATGGAGATAGGTATTTCATTCTCTTTGTTGATGATATTTCTAGAATGATGAAAGTCATGTTCTTAAAAGATAAATCTGAAGCATTCAAGATGTTTAAATTGTATAAGGCTATGGTAGAAAAACAAAGTGAAAAGAAGTTAAAATGCTTAAGGTTAGATAGAGGAGGGTAATTTACTTCAAATGAATTTACTAACTATTGTAATGAGCATGGAACTAAAAGATAGGTTTCTACACCGAGAACACCATAGAAAAATGGAATTGCTAAGAGGAGAAGAAAATCAATTGTTGACTATGCAAGAACATTGATGATTGAGAAGAGCATCACTCAAACTTTATGGAGGGAAGTTGTCAGTATTTTTGTCTACACATTAAAAAAAGTACAATTGAAGGACACAAAGAAGACACCCTATGAGCTTTTGTATGGTCATACACCCAATGTAAGTTACTTCAGAATCTTTGTTTGTCAATTTTATATTTTGAAGGATGATAGAAATGGAAAACTTGACTCCAAAAGTGAAGAAGGTATCTTTCTAGGGTACTCAACCAAAAGCAAGGCTTATAAATGTCTTAACAAATCATCTAACAAAATCATTGAAATTGCAAATGTAAAAATAGATAAATTTACAAAAAAGAATGATAAGGAAAGCATAAGAGAACCAGAGGACTAAAATAGGTTTATTAATATATAACCTGACACTCTACCTAAGAAATAGTGTATCGATCCTGAGCAAAAGAACATTGCACCTGACCATCAGGCTGCAATTACCAAAAATCAGGAAAATCCTCAAGATAATGTTCTAAATGATGGAGATCAGAATGAAGGTCAAGAAGATGATTAGAATGATGAACATAGAGCTGAACCAAAACTTGCCAAGTATGTCAGAAGACATCATCCATAGAATCAAATCATAGGAGACAAGAAGGCTGGAACAAGAATAAGAAGTAAGTCACTAAACACTAGATGTTTATGAAGGCATTATATTTTTCCATTAGTATGCACAAGGAAAAACATGATCTACACCATCATTTTACACTACACTGATAGATAGGGCATAGCACTACCCAATGCCAAGGTTACTCGATACTACCAAGTTCAAAGCATCCCGACAAACACTATTTAGTGTTACCCGATGACAAAAAGGTTAAAGGAACCCGACGAGTAACAATAGTGCAACCCAATGGAATAGAAAAGAGAGGAACCTACCAGAAGAAGGGAACCCAATGATCAATTCAACAAAGGAACACCAAAAAAAATTTAGTTCAACCTAATGACCAAGAACCGACAGTCAGTTACATCCTGCAAAAAGTGGATCTGACTTTCCACATCATATAAATCACTGAAGTTGTATATATAGCTTCTTGATTTGTTTTTAAAACCATTATGTGTGCAAGAAGCAATGTAATTATTATTGTTTTAATTATTTTTACTGATTTAAAACATGCAAACTAAATATCAAGGTCAAGTTGTAAACCTTGGATCTAGAGTTAACATTGTAAAGCGTGATTCTAGCATAGGTCAAATACTTGTATAAATAGATGCTCAATATATTGAAGCAATGTTGTTGTTCAATGATGATTGTAGCCATGGAGAGAATCTAAGAACTAGACAAGAGATTTCATTCAGAAGCACATAAAAGAATCAAATCAGTTTTAGAGAACAAGAACACAGGCTATCGACGAGCAGAGAAAGGCATTAATCAGTCACTTAAGGTGATATTCTTATTATGAGAGCTTTAATGGATCTGTGATAAAAAATAATATATTTCATAAAAGTCAAGTCAAACATATGTACTCATTACAACAAGTTTAGTACACTTAAGAAATCCTTTCAAGAAAGGTGGACCTAACAGTCCTATTGTAAATCTCTTAACCGAGTGCACACTTAAATCAGTGTTGCTAAAGCTCTTAACAGAGTAGATCTTAACTGGTCTCCACTTTAATACTCCTAACAAGGTAGATCATTAGAAGTGATTAATTTTAATCCTTTACTATCTCCCTTCCATTATGTTTATAGTGAAGTTTTGTGGGTGTCATCCCCACCGCAATTTTTAATTCCTAACAGGAGTTTTGTGTGATATCATATCTTGTGTTATATGTTTATTACTTTCATGAATGTTTATATGAATGTTGCAAATAATTAAAGATTATGAATTAATGTTACATGCATAAGAATGAACAATAGTAATGGTCGGTAATACAGTAAAGAATGATTACTAATGATGAATGGTGAAAAGAGTTAAAAGTTTTAGAGGTATTGATTCAGCCCTCCCCTCTTAGTACTACTTCCCATTAATCCCAAAAATTGGTATCAGAGCTAAGTCTCTTCTTGGAAAGCTTAAAGGCTTAAGAGAAAATATCATAAAATGGAGAAATACAAACTTGATAAGAATATTGAGAATAAGAAGCTTGAGATACAGATGTTTTATGAATAGTATAAAGAAGCGAGAATCAAGATGAGAGATTTGTTGGATGAGAGAAAAAGTATGGCAACTCGGAGCAATGAAAAAGATTATCAAGAAGAAGAGATTCTAGATTTCTTTGAATCTTTGAGATCAAACACAAGTAATGCATAAAATACATCAGAAGAGAACATCACAATTCTAAAGGAGATCAATCAACATCTGATAGAACAAATAAAGATGCTGCAAATTGGTCAAGAGACCTAGATGGTAAGAATGATTGATGTGATGAGTTCTGCTAGACAAGTTGAAATAGAGAGAACACTTTCTATTGATGATAGAAGGAATATTACAGAGAAGCTACAAGAAAAGGAGTTAGAAATTCAAAGACATGTTGAGCATCACCATGAAATTAAAAATGAAATTATTCTTATGAGTCAAGAAGCAAACATAATGAATATAGATATCATAGAAAGAGTACAAGCTATCGGTGAACTAAGAGAAGAGAATGAAAAAATAAAGCATGAGGTTAGAATTCAGAAGCAGCATAATGAAGTTATCAAAAAGGCTAAAGAAAGAAATAAGAGAATAGATTATTTTCTTGAAGGACAATGAAGAGTCAATATCAACAATGGTCTAGGCTTTACCAAAAATGGAAAATCATCAAATCAAGCCAATCCAAAGAAATTCTATGAAAATCCAAGACCAAGAAAGCTAACATGAAAGCACTATGGAAATCTAGGCCACACATCAAATGTATGCTTAGGAAAAATGAAAGGTATTCTTAAATCTACATATTCATTCATAGGATTCTGTTATAAATGTAACAAGAAAGGACATAAAGCATATGAATGTAAGTCTAAGATGGATCAACCAAAGAAGGAAACCTACATGGACAAATATTGTCCTACATGCAAGATGAATGGGAACACAAGTCTTGAATGATGGAAAAAGAAAGGGCAAGCATGGAAGCCTAAATTTCAAGAAACTCCCTATCAACCAAGGAGAATTGGTAATTAATATGCATGGAACTACAATACTTAAACTAACTGTATAGCATATGGTAGATACGGTCACATTTCTGAAAACTGCATGAGGGCATGGACCAAAAGGTCTAGAGGTTGGTCGAATCCTGGAATGACATGCTTACACTATCACAAAGCTGGTCATCTCAAGAAAGATTGAAAATACCAAATGACAGAGACAAGCACATATCCCAATGGAAACACCATTGAAGATATCCAGAGAGAAAGAGACAAAATGTGGAGAAAATCTTTAAGCAATGATGAAGTTGGACCAAGCAATGCAAATGGTGACACCCCATCCAATGGATCTGGTGACATCACCACCCCCACTTAAGCTGAACAAGAAAGTATGGAACTACACAACACCAAGTCATATTTTGCATCAGTTCCATTATACAATTGATATATAGTCAAAATTTGCATAAATAAAGACACATATTATGTTACTTGTTTCAATTCTAAGAAAATAACCCCATTAGTATACACATACCAAAAATCATCGGTGAATATAAAGGATGAGTTGTTTACACTTACCAGAAATTGTCAGTCAACATATAAAATAGTTAAGTTACCAATGTAACCCGACACCCATCAGTAAGGAACCAAAGCCACAAAATTGTCATGACAGAATACCGACATCCATCGGTAAAAGAAAAATTATTAATATTTTTCCTGAGCATCATGTCAACACCGATGATGATTTTTGAAATTATTCCCAATGAACTCCGTCTTCATGTCCCAACAAGTCATTAAAAATTTATGACAAGAATTAGGGAAAAAATTCTATAAATAGAAAATGGGAGCACTTTATTTTGCACCCGTGATTTGAAGAGAAAAGTAGAGTGAAAAATAGAGTGATTGAAGAGCATTCAACAGAGTGTCCTCAACTCGATCCAAGCACACAGCAAATAGATCATTCACCATTATCACAGATCAAAGTAGGTACCGAGGGCACCAAAAGATCTCTATCATTTTTTTCAAGAAAGCCCTAAATATTTGAAGAAAGCCTTAAAACTTTAAAAACAATAGAAACCACCTCAAGAACTGCTAAGATTAAGAGTGATAAGAAGAATGTGGTTACTTTAATCAAGAATAACACTTGTGTAGAACCAAAATATAAGATATGCCTAGAGATTGCATCGCAACCCAATGAAACTAGTGCATTTTCTAAGGTTCCACCTAGGGTTTTGCTAATCGAGGACGTAAGGTCCTATATTCACTGTAAGATTTTCAAGATAGGTGATCTGGAGATGGATGAAGCTTATCTGAAGGAAGAGCACAAATTCTTAGAGGTTAAAGGGATAACTAATGCCCTATATTTCTCGAGGGACTTCAAGACTGACTAGAATAGGTTGGTACTTAGTAGATTGCAAGACCAGAAGTTGTGGTTGGATCAACCCAAACAAATCACTAAGGATGTCCTTCACATTGTCACTGGTTATCCAATAACTGACAAACCTAAGGCACATAAGAATCCTTCCAGTCCAGAAGTTGAAAAGCTTAAAAAAACTGAATGGGATAATAGAGGTCTCAAAGTGAACACCATCACCGATGAAGAACTGAGATTCAGTGCATGTGTGATTGGTTACAAGATATTTTAGGCAAGCAGGCTGAACACCATATCGGCAACATCAGTAAGCACAACTTACAAGATAGTGACCAAGGGAATATAGATGGATCTATGTGAGACCCTGTTGAAGCAACTTGATGAGAACATGAACATAATAAGGTCTGCAAAGACTAACACATGTAATTTCGGCTCACTTATCATGCGTATATTTTTCTACTTTCAAGAATACTTTCCTTCAGTAGGAAATGTAAAATGGGACACTACAAAGCTAGTGACACTACAAATTAGTGAACTAGTTAAGTCACTAGGAGATAATTTTGAATCTATTATGACTGCATTCATCCTTGAATTCAAGGAAAAGATGGTGGAAAGGACAAGGATCCTTGAACAACTTATTAAAAAACATAGGGATGAGATATGTTTTATGGTGCATATAGATTTCACCCACATCAAACCAGTTGTACCAAGGATGGCTTGGTTAGCCCCACTTGACTATGAAATCAACATAGATCAAGCAACCAATGCTATTGATGCATTAATCAATGATCCTATTGACAGCAAGCAACCAAGGTTTGGAACCTATGAAGAGGCCAGGTCAAAGATAAAAAGAGGCCTATAAATTAAGAAGACAATCAATAAGAAAAATAAGATGGTCAAGAATCTTAAAAAGATTATATCAATAAATGAGGAGGAACAAGAACAAACTGAGAAAATTGATGAACAGGGTACCCTCGGTGAAGGGCAGGATGAGTAGAGATCAGACTCTGAGGAAACTAAATCAGATACACCTCCACCTCCTACAAAGAAGTAGAGGACAAGGAGTCAAACTACTAAGACCAATGCAACACCTATTAAGAAAGGTCAAGTAAAGACTTATAAGAGGAAGCATCTAGCAAAGAAAACAAAGGAACAAACTATGAAGACTACACCTACTTAGAGGAGGAAAAGATTGGTTAGGAAAAAAGCTAACATAGAAGACACAAAAGATGATGAACCTGATGTGACAAAGAAGAATTACAGAAATCTAACAATTGATGAGGTTGTTGAATCCATTGCTACACATGGTACAATGACTGATAAGAAAATCAGACAATGGGATACACTCAAACCAGAAGACCAAAATAAGATACAAGAGGCAATCTTTAGGGAAATGGTAAAATTCAAATATGTACCAGCTAAATTTATCAATCAAATCCCCAAAGAGCTGGGTAATAGATTATCTCAACAATGGTCATATGCTCTACAGACCAAAATAGAAGTAAGGGTGAGGGTACTTGTTGATGACATTAATTTGTCATTAGTATTCAAACAACACTTCTGGTAAGCTTACATAGAAAGAAAGTAAAGGGCAAACCAAAGATCAGATTGATAGATCACCAAAAATGACTAAGGACACAAAAAATTGATGACATAAGGAAGTGTGTAAACCGAAAAATCACAATACAAAGAGTTAAATTAGAACCTGGCAGAGGAACCCGAAATACAAGTTACAGTGCAGACTGATGAAATAGATTCAGTGCAACCGATAGTAAAAACTGAAGGACAGACAAGCATGACCGAAAGATAGAACTGAAGGTCAGTTGCAGCTCGCAAAAAGTGGATCTGACTTCCATGTCAAATAAAGCAAGGGTATTCTATTTATGGGATATTTAATTATTTTTAAATCTATTTCTTTAGGGACAAGAAACATTAATGTAAGTGTTTTAATCAGTCTAACTGATTTAAAGCACATAGACTAGGAGATCTAGGTGCAAGTTATAAACCTGATCTTAGAGTTAACATTATTTTTATCATCAACTCGATGAAATCAATATATCTATAAATCGATGATGTAATCATTCATTAGAATATGTGTGGAATAGAAAGGAGAATAGAATGAGCACATCTATGGATTGAATTGAGATTTTCAATAACCAGAGCAGAGAAAGAAGAATTTGATTAGCAAAATCAAGAATAGAGGAAACCGATAATCAAAGGTACTATTCAATCATAGTTAAGGTGATATTATTTTGTATATGAATTACATAGGATCTATATCAATAATAGGAGATTGTACTTACCAGGTCAATTTGTAATTTTTTTTCATTCTAAATGAAGCAAAGTGTAAGAAATACTTCTTCTAAGGTGGATTTAACAATCCTATATCAAATCTCTTAACCAAGTGCACACTTAATAGTGTTGATAAAATCTCTTAACAAAGTAGACTTTAATAGGTCTCCATCGATACTCCTAACAGGGTAGATCATCAAAAGTGATCAAAATTGTAAGCCTTAACTGGCCCCTTCCATTCTGTAGATAGTGAAGTTTTGTGGGTGTTATCCCCACCGCAATTTTTACTTCCTAACAAGAGTTTTCTGTGATGTCATATCTTGTGTTATGTGTCAATTATGTTCAAAAATGTTTCTATGAATTATTTATATGTTTATTAATGTTATGAATTTATATAACTCACACAAAGATAGTGTAGATCAAATGGAATGGATATGCAATTGATTACTAAGGTTAATTGATTAAAGGATAAGAAAAAATTTTAGAGGTATTGATTCACCCCTCCCCTCTCAGTACTTCCCATTAAACCCAATAATTGGTATCAGAGCTAAGTCTCTTCTTGAAAAATCTTAAAGGCTTAAGAGAAAAGATCATACAATAGAGAAGTACAAACTTGAAAAGAATATTGAGAATAAAAAGCTTGAGATACAAATGTTCTATGAATAGTATAAAGAAGCTTGAATCAAGATGAGAGAGTTGTTGGATGAGAGGAAAGGAATGGAAACTCAAAGCAATGAAAAATATTATCAAGAAGAAGAGATTCCAGATTTCTTTGAGTCTTCAGGATCAAAAACAAGCAAAGTATCACATACATCAGAAGAGAATGTCACAAATCTAAAGGAAATCAAACAACATCTGACAGAGGAAATAAAGATGCTACAAATTGGTCAAGAGACCCAGATGGTTAGAATGATTGATGTGATGAGTTCTGCTAGACAAGATGAAATAGAAAGAACACTAGCTACTGATGATAGGAGGAAGATTACTGAGAAACTACAAGAAAAGGAGTTAGAAATTCATAGATATGTTGAGCATCACCATGAGCTCACAAATCAAATCATTCTAATGAGTGAAGAAGAAAACAGAATGAATGTTGAACTCATTGAGAGAATACAGATTATTGGTGAACTAAGAGAAGAGAATGAAAAAATAAAGCATGAGGTTAGAATTTAGCAACAACATAATGAAGTTATCAGAAAGGCTGAAGAGAGAAATAAAAGAATGGATGATTTTCTAGAAGGACAATGAAGAGTCAACAACAACAACGGTCTAGGATTTACCAAAAATAGAGAATCATCAAATTAATCCAATCCAAAGAATTTTTATGAAAATCCAAGACCAAGAAAGCTTACATGCAAAAACTATGAAAAGAAAGGTCACACAGCAAATGTGTGCAGAGGCAAAATGAAAGGTATTACAAAATCTACACCTTCATTCATAGGATTCTATTATAAATGTAACAAGAAAGGACATAAGGCATATGAATGTAAGTCTAAGATAGAACAGCCAAAGAAGGAAACCTACATGGACAAATATTGTCCTACATGCAAGATGAATGGGCACACAAGTCTTGAATGCTGGAAAAAGAAAAGGCAGGCATGGAAGCCAAAAGGTCAAGACACTCCATATCAACCGAAGCATATTGGTAATCAATATGTATGGGACTACAATACTTGGAAAAATTGTATAGCATGTGGAAGGTATGGTCACATTTCTACAAACTATATGAGACTATGGACTAGAAAGTCTAGAGGATGGACTAACCCTAGAATGGCATGCTTACACTGTCATAAAGTTGTTCATCTCAAAAAGGACTGCATATACCAAATGAAAGAGACAAGAACATACCCCAATGGAAACACCATTGAAGATATTCAAAGGGCTAGAGACAAGATGTGGAGAAAAGCTTCAAGCAATGATGAAGCTAGAATGAGCAATGCAAATGGTGACACCCCATCCAATGGATCTGATAACATCACAAACCCCACCTAAGTAGAACAAGTAAGTATGGAACTGCATTAACCCTAAGCTAGTACTTTATATCAGTTCCATAATATGATAAAACAAATCCAAATTAGCATAAGATAGATGTATCATGGTTATACTTGTTCAAAAATGTGAAAACTATGTCTTCAGGCATATATACCGAAACCCATCGGTATACACTTTAAGAAAAAACTGCCTATAGTTACCAAGAGACGTCGGTTACAAACAAAATTTGTTAGTATTGACCAAGACTTGTCGATAAAGAAACACATGAAAAAGTTGTCTGTGTTACCAAAACCTATTGGTAGAGTCTAAGTCAAATTTGACTGCTCAGAAATGTTGTAAGCATGATCGATGGTAATAATTTCTCCACCGACGAACTCAGTCTTCAAATGCTGATGAGTTGGTGAGCATTTATAACATGCATTTTAGGGTAATGGCTATAAATAGGGCATTGGAGTGACTCATTTGTCATGACACCCAGAGAAGAGAAAGCAGAGGAGATTTTGAGAAGAAAGAAACCAAGTTGTAGAGCGATCACGACTCGACCACCAAGCACTCCAAAATAGTTTATAGATCTATGCAGACACAAAAGCAAGTTCTAACAGACCGATAACTCCATTCTTTACACATTTATGAAGAAGCCCTAAATTTCTGGAAATGGCATCAACATCTTGATCCGTAAAAGCTAAGAAGGCTAAGAATGATGAATTCAAACTCATTAAAAACAATGCATGTGAGGAGCCTAAATATAAGATTCATCCAGAGGTTGCCTCACAGCCCAATGACATTGGTGCGTTCTCATGCATACTAGCTAGGGTTTTGCTAGTTGAGGATGTTTAATCCTTCATAAACTGCACGATTGCAAAAATTGGAATGGAAGAGATGGAAGAAGCTTACCAAAATCTTTGTAATGAAGATGGAACACTTAAGGATGAACACAAACACATTGAGGTAAAAGGGCTTACCAATGCCCTAAAGTTTTTGAAGGTCTTCAAAACCGACTGGATTCGGTTAGTGCTAAGAAAAATGCACAATAACAAGTTATCATTGGATGAACCAAAGGAAATCACCTGAGATTCCATCCATGTGGTCATTGGTTACCCCAAAACTGATAAAGTAAAGGCACTCAAGCATCCACTGAAGGCAGAGACTGAAAAGATGACTGGAGCCAAATGGGATGGGCATGGACTGAAAGTGACAACCATAGTCGATGATAATATTAAGTTTGGTTTCTGTGTACTATTTTACAAATTCTTCTAGGCTAGCGGATTAAATAGTATATCTTCAGGTGTTGTGGATATAGCTTACAAAATCATGAAGAAAATTACATAGTTAGACTTGTCTGAGCTACTGCTGAATTAGTTGAAAGAAAATCTCAAGACAATAAGAAATGCAAAGCCAAACACCTGTAAGTTTGGCTCATTAATCATGTGCATTTTATTTTATTTTCAAGAAAAGTTCCCATCTTTTAGAGATGTAAAATGGGACAGCACCAAGCCGGTAATCGTGCAAATCAATGAGCACATAGATTCTCTAGGAGATAATTTTGAAATTGTCATGTATGAATACTTTAATGTATTCAAAGACCAAATGCAAAAGAGGGTAAGAATCCCTGAGAAACTCATTGAGAAATTTAAATATGAGATATGCTTCATGGTCGACATAGATCACACTTACATCAAACCTGTTGTAGCAAGAAAAGCATGGTTACAACCACTGGAATAAGAGATCAACAATGATCTTGCAACAAAGGCAATTGATGCCTTAATCAATGAGCCATTGGACAAAAAGCAACTAGGGTTTGGAACATATGAGGAGGCCAAGAAAAGAATTAAATAAGGCCTAGTAATCAAAAAGATTGTGAAAAAGAAGGACAAAATGGTAAAGAATCTCATGAAGATTCTATCTATAGAAGAACAAGAAGCTGAGCAAGATGAAGAGATATAACAAGAGGAGGAAATCAAAGAATAGGTGTCTGTCGATAAAGATGAAATAGATTCAGACTCACCACCTCCTCCACCATCAAAGAGACCAAGAACTATAGTTTCTTCAAGGACCAGAAGCCAAATGTCAAAAGAATCTACTCCTTTACCTCTCAAGAAAGGAAAAGTCAGGACGTATAAGAGAAAATCACCTGTACCAAAGAGAGGAAAAAATAAGAAGGCTAGAAAAACATTTAGAACCTAAGAGGATATAGAGAATACCAAGCGAGATGAAGCTTTAGAGGTAGAAAATGTCAAGGTAAAGTAACCTGAAACCACTGATGACATTTGTGTTTAAATTGCAAATTATGGATCCATTACTGATCCACATATTAGAAAATGGGGAAAAAAAAATCAGGAAGATCAAAATAAAATTGAAGAAGCTATGATAGCTAAGATGTATAACTTCAAATATGTACCCATACAATTTGAAGGAAGTTATGTACCATGGGAAATCTTGGATAGATTATTCGCCCGCTAGACATTTGCTTTGGAAAATGAAAAAGAAATTAGAGAGAGTACTTGTCTCTCTAATGCCGCCTGAGTCAAAAAAGGCATAAATACATGAAATGATGGAAAAACACAAGAAAGAATTCTCACTGAAGCTACAGGAATACAAATTTCTTTAAGGCAAGTTGATTGAACTTGAAAAGGATAGTCACAATAAATGGTGCAAGATCATGAATAGGCCAGTTGAGAAAGATAGTCCCGACAAGGACCTTCAACAACAAGATTGTGATGAGGCAAACAAAGATGATACATCCATTGAGTTGGATAAAGAGGAAGATGTTACAGTAGGGAACAAAGATGCAGATGTAGTAGATGAAACATGGGATGATACCAAAAATGAAAATGTTGTGGATACCAATGTCATCGACATTACCGATGACACAGGTAAAGAAATCAATAAGGATGAAGATGTCACTATTGTCAAAGACACAATCGATGAATAGGACACAACAATTGATGGAGCACAGGTGATCATTCCAGGTAAACTACCAATATTGATACAAGCTATCAATATCATGCAAGAATCAAGTAAATCACCTGAAAAGGAAACTCCAAAGGATGTAGGAGAAGAATCAAATAAATAACACCGATGATCAAAAAAACATCGGAGATACTCAGAATGTAACTGACACTAGAAAGGTTACAAAAGGAGATAAGGACAAAGATGTGGATACACAAGAGAAGAATGAGAACACCAAGGCAGATGCTGCAAAGGACTCAAATGAAGGAGAAAAACCAAAAGATGGAACTCCTAAGAAAATAGACAAAGGTGCTACCAACGATGCTAAGGTGAATGTAGAGATGTCTACAGACACCCAACAAGCTAAAAATGATGCAAAGCAGTAGAAATATGCACAAGTCACATCATCAATCACAACTAAAAAGGCTGAGAAACTAGCAATGGTGCTACACTCCACTAAGTCACAAAAGAAGAAGAAGAAAACAAAGAAGAACAAGTTGGAGGTTACACTTGACGAAATCATTGAAATACCAAAGTGTGACCCCACTACACTTGACATGGATGCACTGCAAGAATATGAATAAATATGCCAAAGGAAGGCATTACAAGAAAAGTTGAAGAAACAGCATAAGGAATCAATGGTACTAGAGACAACATAGGACATTCTACACCAGATTGTACCTGATGTTGATATTGATCAAAGCAAGCCCATAATTAAAAAAATAGCTATCCTCACTGACACCATCACAACTCAAAACATTGATGCTGAGAAAGCAATTGAGGAGAGAGAAAAAATGAAGTATCAACAAAAGCTTCTAGAGAACATCAACCAAGAAGTGGCCAAAAATAAGGTAAAGCTATCAGAATTTATATCAAAATTAGATCCCATTATATCTGAAGCTATAACCTTAATCCAAAAGCTAAGCACAATTGAAAATTTCACTCAAGAAAATAGTAAAAACATAGCTAAGCTAGATACAGATCTAGCAAATAGTGCTAGTAGCCTAACAACTGATGGAGAAAATGCAATCAAACTGCATTATGAAAAGATCATTGAGGTTAAATAGTTAAGGAAAGAGCTGTGGGAAGTAGAGACATAATTCAGAGAAGAATTAACCAAGATAAAGGCTCAACTTCTGCCAAATCTCACCCTGCTACAATAGCATATCAGTTCTGCAAGACAACTGATAGCAACTCCTGAGATGTTTGTAGTCGATAGCATCTATGATATGCATGCCAAGATAACACTTGAACAAATGGCTCTAAAAAACCTGAAGGAGCAATGGGATAAAATGATGGAAGACATGAAGTCTTATCGTTCACATATTTTTTACAAGCTCTAAGGTAATTGACCTTTGCCCTTAATATCAAATGAAGGGGGAAATGATACTTGTACAAAATATCATTGAAAATGTTATGTACACTTAGTAAGAATGGGAAAAAGGTAGATATGTATATGTATATTCTTAAAAAGATAGTGATATGAAGAAGTAAAATATATCATATGTACAGATATACTAGTATATACATAGGGGGAGTCATTAAATGACTAAGGATTATATATGTTCTATATACTTAACATTTTGTTTGTATTTTGCACATATCATTTTTTGATACTAATATCAAAGGGGGAGATTGATGACATTAATTTTTCATTAGTATTCAAACAACACTTTCAGTAAGCTTACACAGAAAGACATTAAAGGGAAAACCAAAGATCAGATTGACAGATCACCAAAAATGACTACCGATGACACGAGGAAGTGTGTAAACTAAAAAATCACAATATAAAGAGTTAAAGTGGAACCTGATAGAGGAACTTGAAATGCAAGTGATAGTGCAGACTGATGAAATAGATTCAGTGCAACCGAAAGTAAAAATTGAAGGACAGTCAAGCATGACTGAAAAATAGAACTGAAAGTCAGTTGCAGCCCAAAAAAAGTGGATTTGACTTCCACGTCAGATAAAGCAAGGGTATTCTATTTATATGGTGTTTAATTATTTTTAAATCCATTTCTTTAGGGACAAGAAACATTATTGTAAGTGTTTTAATCAGTCTAACTGATTCAAAGCACATAGACTAGGAGATCTAGGTGCAAGTTGTAAACCTGATCTTAGAGTTAACATTGTTTTTATCATCAAATAGGTGAAATCAATCCATCTATAAATAGATGATGTAATCATTCATTAGAATATGTGTGGAAGAGAAAGGAGAATAGAACAAGCACATCTATGGATTGAATTGAGAGTTTCAAGAACCAAAGTAGAGAAAGAAGAATTTGATTAGCAGAATCAAGAACAAAGGAAACCGATAATCAGAGGTAATATTCAATCACAGTTAAGATGATATTTTTTGTATATGAACTACATAGGATCTATATCAGAAATAGGAGATTGCACTTACCAGGTCAATTTTTAATTTGTTGTCATTCTAACAAGTGAAGCAAAGTGTAAGAAATCCTTCTTGTAAGGTGGATTTAACAGTCCTATATCAAATATCTTAACTGAGTGAACACTTAACAGTGTTTCTAAAATATTTTAATAGAGTATACTTTAATAGGTCTCCATTGATACTCCTAACAGGGTAGATCCTCAGAAGTGATCAAAATTGTAAGCCTTAACTGGCCCCTTCCATTCTGCAAATAGTGAAGTTTTGTGGGTGTCATCCCCACCGCAGTTTTTACTTCCTAACATGAGTTTTCTATGATATCATATCTTGTGTTATGTGTCAATTATGTTCATGAATGTTTCTATGAATGATTCATATGTTTATTAATGTTATGAATTGATATAACTCACACAAAGATAGTGTAGATCAGATGGAATGGATATGCAGTTGATTACTAAGGTTAATTGATTAATGGATAAGAAAAAAATTTAGAGGTACTGATTCACCCCTCCCCTCTTAGTATTACTTCCCATTAATCCCAACACTTATTACACTTATGCCTCTCAAATCTAAGGTTGAGGAAATCAAATAAATTATCAAGAAGCACTCATGGAAGTTTGTAGGCAAGATAAGGGCTTACAAAATGCTTGAAGATAAGTTTATAGAGCTAGACACAATGACCAAAAAAAAATGGAGACAACTCCTAGAGCTGCCAACAGAGTCAAAAATTTGTGAGGAATAGTTACTTCTCATTGACACACCTCATAGAGAGGAGGAGAAAGACAAGGAAGTCCTCATCACATTGCTTTGGACAATGTTGAAGATATGGAGCCAATAGATTTGGACAAGGTAATGGATTATATTGACATTCAAGACATCACCAATTATGACTCTGATAAAGATCTGCAAAAGAAAGATGATGTAATATTCATAACACTTAAGGATCAGGGAAGGAAACAAGAATTGAAGAAATTAGAGGATAAAGAAATTAATGTTGTTGATGAGACATGGAAGGACACATCAGTCATGGACATAACATAACCAAACCATGTAGAACAAGTGCAAAAAGATGAGTATGTCACTGCTCAAAAAAATCAAACTAATGAGTAGGACACCACTCTAGATACAGCCCAAGCTAACACTTAAAGAAATATGCCAGTATTAATGAAGGCAATCAATATAATAGAGGGTAATGAAGGATCTACTGTAGAGAACACAAGCACACCCATGGACAAGGGTGATGCCTAAGAAAAAGACACCACATATGACACAAAGAACACAACTATAAAACAAGCTACAACTGATGATCAGAAAGATAAATCTATTGATCAAATTAAAGAAGAAACATAAAAGGTAGAAGAGGACACATAGAAAGATAAGAGTGAATAAGAAAAGAAAGATGAGGTGGAGAAGAAAATAGAAGAAAAATATACAGATTCACCCAAGGTTGAAGGAGAGACGTCTTCACAAAACCAACAGGTGCCTACTAAGAAAAAAATACAAGAAGCATCTTTAGAAAAGCCTTCACCAAGCACTTCAAAGAAGAAAAATGAGCTATCAATGGTAGTTCATACATCTGCATCTCCACAAGTCTCAAAGAAGAAAAAGAGAAAGCATAAGAATCCAGTAACTCTCGATGAAATTATTGTGATTCTAGCTTGTGATCTAAGGACATCAGATCTAACTAAATTTACTAAGTATACAAGACTCTGTGAGAGAGAAAAGAAATGCAAGACAAATTAAGGAAAGTGACAAAGGAGGCAAAAGTACTAGAAGTAGCAAGAGGTATACTTCGACAAACAGTACCAGATGTAGATGTTGATCAAACAACCCCAATGCTTGATCAACTAGTAGTTCTCATAGAGGTAATCACATCTCATAACATCGATGCTGAGAAGGTCATGGAAGAAAGACTTGAACAGAAGTATGAGTTCAAGCTAGAAGAAGAGATAAGCCAGGAAGTGGCATTGAAAAAGGTAAATCTTTCTGAATTGGTTAGCATAATTGATCCAATAATCTCAGAAGCTATAACCTTGATACAAAAGCTATGCACACTTGATCAACTCACACAGGAGTATACTAACAAGATAGCACAAATAGATGTTGATCTTCAGACAAGTGCACAAAGTCTCACAAATAGTGAAGAGGAAATAAAATTGCACCATGAGCAGCTAAATCAAGCACAAAAACTGAGACAGGACATTCAGATTGCAGAGATAAAGTACAAAGATGAGGTAAATGAGATTTAAGTGCAACTCTTATTGACACTCTGACTACTATAGAAACACATGATAGAGGTAAATGCACTAATTACCACCCCATAAATGATTGTCCTAGACAACATTTATGATATTTATGCAAGGCTAGAGCTAGAGCACATGGCACTAGAACTCCTAAAAGAAAAATGGGAGAAATTTCTTGAAGACATCAAGAACACCCACTCACATATTCTTGACACATTGTAAGTTACACATTTTTGTCAAATTTTTGGCATCTTATAAGTTGTACTTTTTTGTCATGAGTATCAAATAAAGGGGGAAGTGATATATACAAACACAGTATAAGAAGGGGGAAGTGAAAGGAGGGATGAAATGTACAGTCAAACAATTAAAAGAGCAAAGAATAGGAAATGTATAGTACAAAGGCAAGTATATATGTACATATACTTATACTATACCGATGCATAAAATTAGGGGGAGTCATATAATGACAAGGATATAGACATGGTGTACATACTAAACACTTTAGTATTATGCACATATCAGTTTTTGATACTAATGTCAAAGGGGGAGATTGAAGGAATTACATTTTTCCATTAGTATACACAAGGAAAAACATGATCTACACCATATGTTTACACTACACTGACAGACAGGGCACAGCACTACCCAACACCAAGGTTACCTGATACTGCCAAGTTCAAAGAATCTTGACAAACACTATTCAGTGTTACCCGATGACAAAAAGGTTAAAGGAACCTGAGGAGTAACAACAGTACAACTTGATGAAATAGAAAAGAGAGGAACCTGATAGAAGAAGGGAACCCAATGATCAGTTCAACAAAGGAACATCGACAGACTTTTAGTTCAACCTGATGACTAAGAGCTTTTAGTCAGTTGCATCCCACAAAAAGTGGATCTGACTTTCTAGGTCAGATAAATCACTAAAGTTGTATATATAGCTTCTTGATTTGTTTTTAAAACCATTATGTGTGGAGGAAGCAATTTAATTATTATTATTTTAATTAGTTTTACTGATTTAAAACATGAAAACTACAGATCAAGGTCAAATTGTAAACCTTGGATCTAAAGTTAACATTGTAAAGTGTGATTCTAGAATAGGTCAAATACTTGTATAAATAGATGCTCAATCTATTGAAGCAATGTTTTTGTTCAATGATGATTGTAGCCATGGAGAGAATCTAAGAACCAGACAAGAGATTTCATGCAGAGGGACAGAAAAGAATCAAATCAGTTTCAAGAACAAGAACACGGGCTATCGACGAGCAGAGAAAGGTATTAATTAGTCACTTAAGGTGATATTCTTATTATGAGAGCTTTAATGGATCTATGGTCAGCAATAATAGATTGCATAATAGTCAGGTAAAACATATGTACTCATTCTAACAAGTCTAGTACACTTAAGAAATCCTTTCAAGAAAGGTGGACCTAACAGTCCTATTGTAAATCTCTTAACTAAGTGCACACTTAAATCAGTGTTGCTAAAGCTCTTAACAAAGTAGATCTTAACTGGTCTCCATTTTAATACTCCTAACAGGGTAGATCATCATAAGTGATCAATTGTAAGCCTTTATCAGCTCCCTTCCATTCTGCAGATAGTGAAGTTTTGTGGGTGCCATCCCCACCGCAGTTTTTACTTCCTAATAGGAGTTTTCTGCGATATCCTATCTTGTGTTATGTGTTTATTACTTTCATGAATGTTTCTATGAATATTGCAAATAATTAAAGATTATGAATTAATGTTACATGCATAAGAATGAACAATGGTAATGGTCAGTAATACAATAAAGAATGATTACTAATTATGAATGGTGAAAAGAGTTAAAATTTTTAGAGGTACTAATTCACCCCTCCCCTCTCAGTACTACTTCCCATTAATCCCAACTATTTACTTTATGATTTTGAGCCTAAATCTGTTAACAATGCACTTGAGAATGAATAATGGGTTAGTGCTATGGCTAAAGAGATAGAATAGATTGAGAAGAATAATACATGGACACTAGTACTGAGACCAGATGACAAAAATGTCATCGGTACCAAATGGATATTCAAAAATAAGCTGAATGAGAATGGAGAAGTCATAACAAAAAAATCAAGGTAAGTATGCAAGGGGTATGCACAAGAAGAAGGTATTGATTATGGAGAAACCTTTGCCTCTATTTTTAGACTAGAAGGAGTTATAATTATACTTTCTTACGCTGCATTCAAAGGATTCAAGGTATACCAAATGGAATGCTGGAGGAAGAGGTATACATTGAACAACCAGAAGGGTTTGTTGATCCAGACAAGAGAAACATGGTATGTAGACTACATAAAGCCTTGTATGGATTGAAACAATCACCAAGAGCTTGGTATGAAAGACTTCACTCATATCTCATTAGCATTAAATTTGTTAGAACAAGTGAGAATAGCAATTTGTACTTAAAAGAAGATACCGATGGTAATATTTTGATTGCTAAAATTTTTGTTGATGATATCATTTTTGGGGGAAATGAAATGTTATATCAAATTCTTTCTTGGTCTATAGATTCTTCAACAAAATGCAGGCATATATATCACTCAGTCTAAATACATCAAGGAAGTGCTAAAGATTTTCAAGATGGAAGATTCCAAACCAGTTGGAACACCTATGGCTACCGAATGTAAGCTGACAAATGAAGACAAATCAAATGAGGTAAATCAGACCTTGTATAGATCAGTGATATGAAAACTAATGTATTTTTTTCACACCAAACTAGATATAGCACATGTAGTTGGAATAGTTGCAAGATTCTCTGCTAATCCCAAAGAATCACATATGACTGTTATCAAGAGAATTCTGAGATATCTAAAGAACACTGAGGGCTATGGTTTATGGTACAAAAGAGAAGGAAAATTTGAGCTACAAGTCTATACGGATTTTGATTGGGCTAGAAACATTGATGACCGAAAGAGCACAACTAGAGGAGAATTCTTCATAGGTGACAGACTTGTCACATGGATCAGCAAGAAGCAAGGATGCATCTTTCAGTCTACTGCAGAAGTAGATTATGTTGTTACTGCTACAAATTTCTCCAGTATTGCATGGATCAAACATTTACTAGATGGTATGCATATGAAGATTCTTAAACTAGTAATTATCTATTGTGATAATACCAGTGCAACTAAAATTTCTAAAAATTCAGTCATGCATGTTAAGACAAAGCATATTGCTATTAAATATCACTATCTAAGAGAACAAGTGCAATCAAAGGAGGTGATAATGGAATATGTTCAATCAAAGAAACAATTAGCTGATATATTCACCAAGACATTACCGAAGGATACATTTGAGTACCTAAGATAGAGACCAGGGGTCCAACCCTTGTCTATAGATCAGTAAGCTGACTAGGAGGATGCATTAGACTACACACAATTTGAAGATCATTCATGTTGATGCACAATGAAGATGGACAGCAACAGATACATCTATACACAGAAAGGTACTAGTATGCACCGAACACCAGATACATTGTAATACTAATGGATAGGGAAATTCAAGGAATATATTATGTAAAGGAATGGAACATGATATAGATAATTTTTGTTTTTCATTGTTGTCAAAGGGAGATATTATCTCATTATCATCAGGGAGAGATTTGCAATATGATAAAGGGAGAGAAATTGATTACATATGAAATATCCATCTAAGGGAAAGAAGTAACAAAGGGAGAGAATAAATACAAAGAGAGAGTTTGTTGAAAAAGGGAAAAGAGATTATGAAGAAGAGGAACAGTTAAGGTAGAGCACACATTAGAATAGAGACAGAAGATGCTACATCTATCCAGTGAAGGGATTGAAGATTGAAGACAACCACTCTACAAGAAACAAATCAAAGCTATTTTTGAGCTTACCGAGAGTCACACATTTGTAATAGTTACATTAGGAAAACTTAATTAAACTATTATATTTCATATTCTATTTGTAATAGTATAGTATGATAATGTAGTATGTTTCCAGCAATGCCAAAGGGAGAGATTGATGACATGTAACTGATTGAATATTTGAAGATGTTAAGTTGATCACCGAAATGCAGAAAGATAATGCAAGACATTAAATCAGTTAATGGATTGTATTAGCATTGATGTCAACTTGATATAATCTAATCAATTATAATTAAAGTGTCAAATACTTTAGATAATTAGAGAGAAAATGATTATTCCTTCATTAATTCATAAAAAGACAAGCATTCACTCTGTGACTTCAAACACCGACGGACAGTGGAACCCGACGGACAGAGATCACCGAAAGTAAAATCATAGTGATGCCTGAGCAAGAACACCAATGAGCATTACCAACAAGTAGAATCACAAGCATAACCGATGGCCAGAATCATAGTGTAAACCGACAGAGAAGCTCGAGGAGAAATGGAGTGTTGACCGAAGCTATTAAAGAGTTAAACACCAAAATTAACTTAAGTTCAGAAATGACAAAATATCTAGCTGGCAGAGCTAAATATAGACTTAGCTGGTATTTATCATTGTTTTCAATGACAAGATAAAGCTAGAGATAAGTAAAGGATTTAAAGTTGTTTTGTCCAGTTGGCAAGAAGATCTCTACAAGATAAAACAAGATTTTTTCTTTAAATCAAATTGGCTAAAATTGTGGATCACGCCAAGATCAAGAAAATCAAGAACCTAAAAATGATGATATCATGTCTATAAAGAGACAAATTAATTCATTTTGAATTAAGGGGAGTGAATGAAAAAGAGGATTTTGGAGAGAAACTAATGAAGAACAACTTTATACAGTCTTGATCAATCAAGCTAAGGAAAGAGCTAAAGTTTTCTACGGACACCGAGAAATAGAGCATAGAATCACGGAGAAGAACAAAAGTGGAGCAAAGGTATTAAAAGGGAATATTGATCAAATTATTTTATGATCTTACAATAGATCTGAAAATCTACAAGTATAATTTGTATGTGAATAGATCATATTGTTTCAATTTAACCATTGATTCAGAAAGTCTTTTAACCAAGCAGGATTTAAAAATCCTTTCTATATTGAGATACATCCCAAGGAGTATCAAAAAGTTTGATCATGAAGATAGCATGAGATGCCAAATACCTATTGACAGGCCAAGTGAGTGTTTGATCAAGGAAGATAGCATAAAGATTCCTGATATCAAGTGACAAACTAATATTTTAAATACTCTAACAAGGTCACACCTAACAGTGTGTTTGTAACCTTTAACAAGGTTGGCTCTTCACCGAGCTCACTTTAGAAGAGTGAAAATTTTGGGTTACCGGTCCCAAGTGGTTTTTCCCTTAATAGGGTTTCCATGTTAAAAATCCATGTGTCAATGTGTTTATGAGTCATTAATTTAGTGTTTTGCATTACACATAGCTAATCTGGATTGATCGGTATACTCTAAATAATTTACTGTCTTTTGGTAAATTAACAGACTGTTATTTGGTAAACATACAGTATAAGTTTTTACAAAGAATTATGAGAAGTAGTAATTTTATAAGTATATTTGGAGGCATTCATCTTATAGGACTGAAGATAACTAGAGGCTTAATAATGTGGTACTAAGTTTTTGGGTTGATTATTGGAATATTTTTGAGGTCACTGTTTCACCCCCCCCNTTTCCCCCCCCCCCCCCCCCCTCCCTCTCAGTTATTACTAATAGTTGGGCTACAAGGGTAACTCAAGGGTAGAATTATGTGATGACACTTCCCTATATGTGTTCTAGTTTCCTACATGAGTATTTGGTACACTTCTTTTATCTTTTGATCTTTTGGATTTTAAACATTGGTATATTCTTGTTATCTTTTTATCCAGCATACCTTTGCATTAGTCTTTCTTGTTGGTTGTTTCCCGTGTGTGTGGGAATGTTGTTATCTCCTCAACATGGTGGGAGTAGACCTTTGGTTCCATGCAATCGGGTGGTAGTGATTCTTATTACCATTGAGATCTAACGTTCATGACTTTATGCTTTTATGATCATTGTTGTAGTTGTACCTTCTTATTCTTCATTATTAGAGACTTGCTCTTATCTTTTTTATGATGTATACTTGTATCACCATATCAGTTTTGATATTCTTAGTTATTGTATTGAACTTTGTATTGAGTTTTATCACATACCCTATGACTTGTATAGTAGATGTTGGTTTGTTATGTATACCTTATGATATTAGTTTTTTCTAAATTTTATTTATGAGATGATGTTCTTGTTATTCATTTGCATTATATGGAGATTGTATATTGTTTATTGTATTTAGTAGATTATTTAACTTAAGTAATTCTATATCATGGAACTCGCAGGATTTTTACTCTATATATGAGTTGAATTTATGAGTATGTATTTTCTTATGTTATATTGCTTCCACATTGTTATTCTTTATCAATAGTAAACTCTCTTTTTTTTAAAATTATTTTGTAAATTTAGGTTCATGTTTAAGGTTAATTTATCTTGGGTTCCCTAGCGGGGCGTGTGTGTGTGTGAGATTACACCTTCATGAATTTGGGATAAATAACAACAACTCTATGGAAATAAAATACAATTTAATCTAAGAATTGAAGTTAAACCCATGACATCTCATGGTTCTCTATCTAAGCTTTTTTAAGAGAGCTCTCAGCCTCAATCTCTCTCAAGGAAAATCCTAGAATGAGAAAAATTGATAAACATGCTCTAATCTAGCTCAAATGCTCAAACATATGTGTGCTTTCCATTCAAATGCTCATGATTTATGCTATGAAATCAACAAATGATTCTAAAAATGATACTCAAGATACTATGCAAATGCTGAAATACTATCAAATACTCTCAAATGCTCTCCAAATGCCTATAATAAGGATGCTTTTCTCTTGAATTTCTTGGATCTCAAATACAAAGAAAATGGCTTGTATTTATAGAAATTTCCCAAGGGTAGGGGGTAGAGTGGGTTGATCATGGTCAAGCCTTGGTTGAGTAAAAAGCTTTGAGGTGATTTCAATGGAGGAAAAATGTAAATGGTTGTCCTCAAAGGGTGGGACGAGAATACAAGAACCTCAACTCTCATTGGTTGAACAATTTGAGTTGAAAGAAATTAGGAATTATATAATTCAATCATTTAATTAGTTTAGCCATGTAAGGGTGAATGGGTTGGATTTGATTTTTTTCATTTAAACTATACAATTAATTGATTAAAATCAATTGCATAATTTGATTAATCCCTTTTAGGCTTGAATTTAATTATTTGATTTCATGATTATTTAATCCTTTGATTTAATTTTATTTTTTTCCACTTTGTTTGATAAATGTCCATTTGATTTGATTTTGATCCATTTTAATGAGATTTGGGGCAATTGGCTGAGATTTATAAATTTGATGTTTAAGATACACCTGGTCAAATTTAGGTGTCTACAGGGCATTACACTTGGTATCAGAGTTTGAGTTTCTACACTGGGAACTCTAAGATTTTGTGTGCCCACTAGGTGTTTAGTTGTTGGCCATTACAACTCATAATCTATAGATAAAAATTTGCAAGTTGTTTAGTTTATTGTGTTTGATGCATCTTACCTTAGCAATTGTCTATTATATTTGGGTACATTCTAATGCATCTAGGATGTTGTATTCTTAGGTGTCATGAAGCAGTTACTCCCTTGAGTGTGGCTAACACTAGTCACTTTTTTATGTAAAATATTTTATGATTCACTATTTATTTTAGTTTTTGATGATTCATATGTGTTGTATTTGGGCTAGCATTAAATTATTATTTTTAACTTTCTTATGCTTGGATTAGTTATCTGATTCTATTTTTGCTACCTATTTTGTGACACTGGTCACACTTGATTTACTGTTGACACTACGCACTTTTATGATTTAATGTTGCACTTGTTATTTCCCTGCTTGGGATTTTTCTTTCTATTTTGTGATGACTATTCCGAATGTTTAATACTGCTAGCTCAGTTTTGTGAAAAGTGTTGTTTCTATCATTTTCGTTATGGATCTCTGATAGTATGTGTAAGGGAGGATATTGTAGAGAATGATACTAGGGTATTTTATCATAGTAGGTCAATTGGGTCAAGGACATAAGTCCCAAATTCAATTATGCATTGTATTAATAAGAGAACCATTGTAACACCTTTATGTAAACCTTGTAATCTTTATTTGATTGTTAGCTTCTAGGAGTAAGCCTAATTTTAGGGGGGTGTCTATAGTGCCCACCCATAGTTTACTTTTCAATATTGATGCTAGAATATTTTGGTTATTTTCATGATGATTATGCATATGTTAGGATGATTTTACTCACCCCATACTTGCATGTGTATGGTTGGCATATATCTTTACATTATTGTGTGGCATGTTTATCTTTCATTTTTGTATGATGTGTTTGATATGGTAGAGGATGAAGACATAGTTACTTGCAATGCGAGATCTACAC
>MU226976.1:176948-211712 GCA_018584345.1 Thuja plicata | reverse complement strand
AGATAACAGACAGGTCCAAATCCCAACTTAAGCCATTATTGTCCTAAAATAGTGGACAAGTATCTTATTTCCTACCTTCTAAATTCATCAAGGTGATGTCATTCATGAACCTTTCCTTTTGTGCTTATTTGGTGGTATTTTAGGTTTTGTCAGTTTTGTCGTCATGTTGTCTGGTCATGTGGTTTGATGTGGTTTTGGTGTTATGGGTTAAGTGATTTATGAGATTAATTATATAATTAAATAATTAAATCTTGTTATTTTGGAAATATTAAATATAATATTTTTAATTAATAAAAATTAATTAAATACATGTGTTAATTTAAAAGACTTAATTAAAAGGTCCAATTTTTGATATAAATGATTGAATTAATTATTAAATTCAAAATTGAAATTTAAAATCATAATTAATGAATTGATATTTAATTATCAATTTGCATGTATTAAACTGTGTACACACTAAAAAATGGCTTCATTAATTAATTAATTAAATATTTATTATTTAATTAATATTGACTTGATGAATTAATTAAATATTTATTATTTAATTAATATTTATTTCTTATATTTATTAAATAAACTATTCAATTTATTTGATACATTCACTATAGTCTATTCTTCTTATCCTAAGTCTTCTAAATTAGTCTCATTAAAGTGATTTAATTAATTTGTTAATTACACAATCACTAAATATGACTAGGTCTCCTAGTCCACCTCATAGACCTAGTCACTTAACACATCGCCTTGGCTAAAATAATTCATTATTATTAATTATTAATAAATCATTATCCTCACACACACATGTCTTATTCCTAAGGGCTATGTGGCCTCATAAGACTTGGTCTTATGACCACATGTCTTCTTCTAAACCAAGTCAAGAAGCAATCCCTATTCCTAAGGAACTTCTCAAGCCACCTCAAAGAGTCAAATATTACTCATGGGACACTTGTACCAAGAGTCCTCATGAGGAAAAAAGTCCTTCCTTCATCCTCTCAATGGTCTTTGTGAGACACTTGACATGTGTCTTTCCTTTCCACCTTCTTCTCCTCCATATCAATGTAGGAGGAACATCCTCCCTATTCTTCCTCTCACATTCCAACTACATCCCCCTTTCTCTCAACCCCTTCAACTAAGTCAATAGCAGCCCTAGGATCTTCCACCTTTCAATCTCCACCCTAGGATTGTGCCATCTAGGCTTGGGTCCTCCAAAATCCTATAAAAGGAGCCTCATTCTCCCTTTGTGAGATAATAGGAAATACTATCTTTCAAGCATTCAAACATTCTAGAGATCAAGTAATCAAGCATCCAAGCATTTAGGCAAGCAATTTAAGTCATTTTCATAACATTTCATTATCCATTAGTTTCATAATCAAGATTTAGGCTATTTTGCATACAAATCCACTCAATCTTCACACTTTGGTGACATCTTGGGCAAGGAGCTTCAATTGGAAATCTGAGAGCTCAACACATCCAAGAAATCAAGGCTAGGAGGACAATGGAGACAAGCTACAATGGGTAAGTGAAGGTAAACTTGTTTTAGTTTCATTCAATCATTAGTAATTAATCTTCATTGTGTTGCATTTAGATTGATTTATTAGCTTGCAATTGTAGTATTTTATTTATAATGGTAGACATCTAATTTGCATACATTTTTGGCACCCACCATGGGGCCTACCCCACCTTTTTAACATTTTATTTTAGTTTTCTCATGTACAGTTTTCTACAAGTTGTTTCTACACATTCATTCACTATTTCTACGCATTTACTTTCTATTTTTTGCGCATTCATAATCTGTTCATGTGCATCCATTCATTGTTTCTCATCATTTTGAGTTTTTAGCTAATCAGTTTGACAAGTTTCTGATCGTTATTCTATCTTTTTAGGTTGTTTTGCAGGTCGTAATCTGAAGACCCTATTTTTGAGACTATTAACATTTTACTTGCAGGTTCCTAGGGGTTTGAAAAATAAACCATAATCTTCATTTGGGCTTAAAATACAACATGCATTATCAATTTCTCTGTCTTCTTTAGATTAGATCTCTATTTGTTGTGTCTTGTTTTCATAATCTTTTTTTAATTCCAAGATTATAACAATGTATCCTCTCCCCTCGTCATTCATGGATCTTGGGTGTAAGAGAAACTATTATAATCTTTAGAGGGTAGTCTTTGGTGGGAAAAGAGGTACTCACCCCAAGGAATGACCCAACCGGTAACAGGCTAAATCCAAACCCTTTCAAACCGGTATACAAAAAAATGCCATTGTGATTAGTCTCACATTGGACAGGTGTGAATTCATTGTGGCAACCAAAATCTCCTCTAGTACCCACGTGATGCGTTAAAGTCCCGACATTTTTAAGGTGAAAATATTACTTTGAAAGGATTGGGAAAGCCCACTTAATTGGGAAAATGACTTGATCACAACCACGTGAACGGATGTCCCTACTAAAAACTTTTGTTTAGTGACCAAAAACCTTCTATTTGTTGGCTCAAGGGGTAGCCCAACCTGTGAAGACACCCCACATTACTCATAGTTCATAGTAGAGATAGCAGTTCTTTGGGAAGTAATGACCCATTGAATTTGGAACTTGGTGTGCCAGCGAAGTGAGTACACTATAAGGAGGAGCCCGTGCCTCCAAGTTCCTAGGCTATTTGCTATGAATTTACGTGGTTGGATTTTATCCAAGTGGGGATTCAACAAATATTGTCCTTGGCCAACCTTAGGAATTGTAAGTGTGTTTGTGCATACATATTAGATTAAGTTAGATCAAATCATTTATGTCTTGTGTGTGTGTGTGTTTATGCATTTTGACATTGCCAAAAATCATCTAAAAACTACAAAATTTCCAAAAAAATATCCACAACCATCAAAAAAAAAAATCAAAACGTGCACATCTATTACTTTCTACTACACATTTGTCCAATCTTGCTACACATTTCTTCCTACACATACACAACAGAGAGCCTTTGTACGGACTCTCAATATTTCAAAAGCACTTTTTTAGCTACCCATTTTTTTTCTCAATACAATTCTGGAAACACATTTGATTTTCACAAAACCTTTGATCCTTAGGTTGACCATTTTCATCATCTTTTATTATCTTTCTTTCATCCAAAATCCCCAAAATCATCTTAAGTCTTCAAAATTTCCAATTAGTGTTGAAACATTACCTTGATTATCAGATTTTGATCTTTGTGAGTTTTTTTATCATATCAGGATTTATCATCCTTAATCAAAACTTACCTAGGTTGTTATCTCTTGGATTTTCTTTGTCATATCATAGTGAGATCCATACCTCCTATAGACTTAGATTATCAAGTTTTTATATCTATTTCAACACTTTCAAATCCCTTTCTCACATCTATTCTATAATCACATTCCATTTGTCTCATCAAAATCTTCTTCCCAAGAACATATTTCACCTTTTATGGTTCAAACTCGATCTCAAAAACTCAAGAAAACCATTGATCCAAAATTTGTAGACAAAATGGAAGGACGTAATAATGATAAAAACCCTTGGTCTGGAATTCCTAAAAAGAACTCAATTTTTACAGCTAAGGAAGACCCAACAGATCAAGATTTGAGAGATACCATGCAAGATCCTAAGTTCTATAAAGTCATGGAAAGACTTCTAGATATGGACAAGGAAATGTATTTCCTCATGCTTGCTCAACAAGGAGAAAAACTACCCAATGATTTTGATGTCTCCACTCTTAAAGAACCACCTATCACAAATTATCAAGAAATATCTGGTGGTTCTCACGAGACACATGCTCATGGAACAAAGGAAGACAAACAAAATAGTACTTTCCAAGATAGTGTGGATCTCATTCTACAACAAATCTAGATGCTTCAACAACAAATCCATGACATCCAAACTGGATCATCAACCAAGAAATATTCCTTTGATGATATATTTCATTATCCTTTTGATAAGCATTTGGCAATGATTCCATTCCCTCCTCACTTTGAGGTACCAAAATTTGACAAATACAAAGGGAATTTGGATCCACAAGACCACATTCATGAGTTTTGTACTACTTTTATTGAATTCGCCCATAATGACACATATCTTATGTGACTATTTCCATGAATTTTAGGAGGACAAGCCATGGAATCGTTCTCCGAACTACCCCTAGGTATCAAATATTTTAACGAGCTTATTGACAATTTTGTGACTCATTATTCATATAACATCAAACATGAAGTCACTATGCTTGATCTTTGCTATGCACAACAAAAGAATGGAGAACCCTTCCTTACTTTTTTGAAAAGATGGTGTCACTTATTTGCCAAATATCCATGAACAATTCCTGAACAAGAAAAGATGGATATCTTTGTGCACAATCTTACACAAGAAATGAGCTATAGGTTGCAATTGCAATGTCCTCCAAACTTTAACAAGTTCATTGAAAATGGAGTCAAAATTGAGGAAGCTATGGTTAGAAAAGGTGAGATTAAACTTTACTCCAACGACAATGTTGGATCTTCAAATTCAAATCCCAACAACAATAATGACAAGTCCAAATTTTGGAACAAAAATAAGAACATTGTCAATGATGGGATTGTGGACAATCAACATGTTAAACCAACACAACCTGTTTTGAATCTCACAAGTAAAGCCAATGCTACTCAACCTACTTATAGAAATCAAAATGCAACCCAGAATACCAGCAACAATTCATCCAAATCAAGGTTACCCTTTATGCCACGTAGAAGAACTTTTACTCCTTTGGGTGAATCTCTTGAATCTGCATTAAGGAAGTTGATCACAAAGAAACTCATTGTACTTCTTGAAACTCAAGATTTTGAACCTAGGTTGAAACCTTCTTGGCAGAATGCTAATGATTATTGTGAATTTCATAGAGGAAAGGGTCACAAAACCAATGATTGTCAAAGGCTCAAACATGTGATACAAGACTTAATTTAAAGTGGAGAGATAAGTGTTCATGGACATACCTCGAATGAGTCACATACAGCTTTTAAAGATCCACTTCTCAAACATGAGAAAGGAAGTTCTTCCAATACTAAGGGTGATAATCAAGCCAACTACAATACCACATCCTATAAGTATGTAAATCGCATTTCTGGATTTCATCCTTCATAGTACTATGCCAATGTGATTACCATCAAAGAAAAGTCTAAGAGTCAAATGATTAATGTCACTACTCAAGCTCAATCCAAGGTTACCCTCCAAGGTGTCTTGTCCAAATCTACCACCTCCCAAAACAAGTCTTTCTATGTTCCAAAGTCCACACCAAATGTTTCTAATCAATATAATCTTTTGGATCAATTGAAGAAAACACCAGCCCAAATATCTATACTCGAGATTTTGTGTTTGTCGCCTTCTCATAAGAATATTCTTGAGAAAGCTCTCCTAGAAACCAATGTTCCTACAAATCTAGATCAAGCCCAATTCAAATCTATGATGGGACATTTGACAACTCCACATTACCTATCCTTCACTAAGCATGATGATCTAGCCATTAATCAACCACATAATTCTCTACTCCATATAGAAGTCCTTGTGCAAAATCATAAAATCAAATGAGTACTAATAGATGGAGGAGCTAGCTTGAATATATGAACTTTAAAACTAGTCCTTGGATTGGGATTTTTTGAAAATTTTGTAGATCCAAAAAAGAAAATCACAATCAAAGTTTATGATGAAGAAGAGTGGTCATCCAAGGGATCTTTTGTTCTTCCTATCATAGTAGGTCCACTAGTCAAATATGTACTTTGTCAAGTCCTTGATATGGATCACGTGTATAACATTCTTTTGGGGAGACCTTGGATTCATTCTATGCAAGTTGTGCCCTCAAATTATCATCAGTTTTTGAAGTTTCCACATAATGGTCAAGAAATCACTAGTAAAGGAGATCTAAAACCTTTTCAGTATTGCAACATTGTGAAGGCAGCACCTAAATCTTTGGTACCCTATAATCATGTTGGCTCTTCTATAACAACACCCATTGATCCAAGTAATGAAGCATCGACCTCTAAATCTAATGGAATCAAAATAAACATAAAAGAGAAAAGTATGGGAGAATACACTTTGGGTCAAACTTTATGTATCATAGAGTTACCCTTATCTCCTAAGTCATATGGAAAATCTTTGATTATCAAACAATAATCAGAAACTCCTTCTACGCCTGTTTATGGCACATTTATAAGTGGGGGCACTATATCAAAAGAGGCAGCTGAGCGTAATGCTAATCATTTTCTTAAACACCATAAAGATCAAGAAGATGAAAAACATGAGTTTATATATCACCCAATGTATACGGTAAGGGATATACTTTGTTGTAAAAGATGGGATATCAAGGCAGTGGACCTATAGGGTTGCAAAGAGAAGGTGTTATAAAACCAATTCTAAAAAATCCAAATTACCAAAGAGACACCACAGGATTAAGATAAAAAGGAGAAGGACCAAAGGAATCTAAAGGTAAAGAAAAGATTACACCTTTCTACAAGAATTATAAGGCTCCTATATTAGAGTTCCAAAAACATGGCATGTATGTAGATCCAGAAAAGCAAAAGATAGCGACAGAAATCATTAACAAAACATGGGATAATGATGATGATGATTCTAATGCTTATGAATGGGATTCATTATCTAACTATACTGAAGAGATAGGATTTTATGTTGTCTATACCTATAGTAACGATTATCATGAAGGGGAGAGTTCAAGGATGGAACCATGAGGATTAGATTCGCATGATACTACTCTTGGCAATTGTGAGGAAAGTGAGAATTATCTTGTAATAGACAATTCGGATGAGGGTATAGAAATAGACCTTGCCGATAAAATCATAAACTTTGATAAATTTTCCATCAATACCATCTCAACCTTTGAAATTGACCCAAATGATCCAATACCCTTTATCCACCCTGAGCTTATAGCTTGGGATTCTCCCAATAATCTAGAACTTGATGTTTTCCATAACGATGATGCAATTATTGACTATCTTGGAATCAGAGATCATCTACCACTAGGGGATCATAAATTAGGATTTCCAATAGAACTCAATGACATGGCTTATTTTGGAGAGGGTGACAATCCTTTTAGTCATAAAAATGTAAAAATAATCAATAGATCTAATGGTGAAAACCACTCAGTAGCAGTATTAGATCTGAAAAAAGTAAAAATAAAAGACGTATTTGAGAGTGAAAACCTCTATGAGGTGCCTAAAGATAAAAGGATTGACACTCTCCCCAATTATATATATCGAGGGTAATCTGCAATAGTTATTGAACCAATGTTGCCTCTCAACATTGGAATGGAGGAGTCCCCGTGTATTCTAAAAATAGTAGCATCCTTAACAGAATCAGAGAAAGAATCCTTTTCATAGTTTTTCAAAGAGAGACAGGTCAACTTTGCCTGGTCTTATGCTGATATGCCTGGACTAGATCCTAACCTTATTATGCATCACCTGTCTATTGCACTAGGAATTAAGCTAGTGAAGCAAAAACTCAGGAAAATGCATCCTCATATTGCACTTATGGTTAAAGCAGAGTTGAAAAATCTCCTAGATGTTGGATTCATTTGGGCCATTGATTATGTTGAATGGATTTCCAATATTGTACCAGTATCCAAGCCAGACAAGTCTATCAGGATTTGTATAGATTTTTGAGATCTCAATAAGGCTTGTCCCAAAGATGACTTTCCATTGCCTAACATCGACATTATACTAGATTTGACAGTTGGACATGAGATGTTATCTCTAATGGATAGTTTTTTTGGCTATAACCAGATCAAGATTGCACCATAAGACCAAGAAAACACTACTTTTACATGTCCTTAGGGAACATAGTGTTAGAATGTCATGCCTTTTGGGCTCAAGAATGCTGGTGCAACTTATCAGAGGGCTATGACCACAATCTTTCACGACATGATGCATACTATAATGGAAGATTATGTTGATGATATTCTAGAAAAATCCAAAAATAGAGATGGTCATTTAATAGTGTTGGATAGAATATTCACCCGGATGGAAAAATATCATATTAGACTTAATCCAAAGAAGTGTGCATTCAGAGTTACATCGAGAAAACTGTTAGGGTATGTTGTCTCGGCTAAGGGAATAGAAGTTGATCTAGAAAAAGTTAAGGCAATCATGGAGATGGCTTCCCCTACAAATAATAGTCAATTAAGATCTTTGTAAGGACACCTCCAATCAATTAGAAGGTTTGTTTCTCAATTAGTAGATAGAATTCATCCTTTTCAACACTTTTTATATAAGGACATCTTATTCAAGTGGGATGATAAGTGTGAAGAATCCTTCACTAAGATCAAGAAATATTTAGAAAATCCTCCTACTCTTATGTCACTGATTCCAGGAAAACCACTCTTGCTCTATATTTAAGCTACAGAAGTCTCGCTCGGTGCTCTTTCGGCCCAACAAGATCAAGAAGGAAAAGAGAAGGCTATATATTACATCAGTCGCACCCTTGTGGGATATGAGATAAATTATTTAGCGATTGAGCGAGCATGTCTAGAAATAGTCTTTGCTTCATAGAAGTGGCAACATTACATGTTGTCTCATTCCATCAAACTTGTTGCCAAGATTGATCCTTTGAAATACGTTTTGAGCAAGACAGCATTAACAAGAAGATTGGCTTAGTGGGTTATGTTGCTTAGTGAATTTTATATTGAGTATGTAGATAGGAAGGCTATTAAAGGGAAAGTAATTGTTGATCAATTAGCTGAGGCACCACTGATCGATGATCAACCTTAACATATAGAATTTCCAGATGCATATATCCTGACATTATCTACACAAACATGGAATTTGTATTTTGATGGATCATATACTCAGCATAGTTCAGGAGCTAGGGTTCTATTTGTTACACCACAAGGATATACAATCCCAAAGTCTTACAAGTTACTCTTTCCTTGTACAAATAATGTATCCGAGTATGAAGCTTTGATGATTGGTTTGAAGATGGATCTGCAATGGAAAGTCACTGAATTGAAATTTTATGGAGACTCCCAGTTGATTATCAATCAATTTAATAATTAATACTAGACCAAATATGACAAGTTGTTACCATATAAGTGTATGGTGGTTGACTTTAAGCAATATTTTTCAATCATTACCTTTGAGAAAATTCCAAGACATGAAAATAAGGTTGTAGACACTATGGCTACAATTGCTTCTCTATTTGATGTAGAAGATACCAAAGCTTGTTTTGAGTTCTTAGTGGAATCTTTGGCTTATCCTGTGTATGATGATCCTGATATAAGTATCATATGTTATATTATCGGAAAAGATAACCCTACCTATAGAAAGATATATTTCTACCTAAAAGACAATGTCATTCCACTGAACTTATCCAGAAACCAAAAATAAACCTTTTTATGCCAAACCTCCCGCTATCTCCTAATATCCGACACCTTGAATTAGCGAGGTCTTGATGGTACTTTCTTATGATTTCTTGAACATGATGAAGCTCAAACTTCCTTACAAGACATACATGAGGGTATTTGTGGAACACATTTGAGTGGTACTTCCTTGGCTAAGAATCTCATGTGTATGGGTTACTACTAACCTACTATGGAGATAGATGCAAGAAATGTCAAATACATGGGAATCTTATTCATGCACCAGCACAGTAGCTTCATCCTTTTACAACTACATTACCATTCAGTCAGTGGGGACTCAACCTTGTGGGCGCAATTCACCCTCCATCTTCTAATGGCCATAAGTACATTATACTACAACTGAGTATTTTACAAAGTGGATTGAAGTCGTTCCATTGATCACTGCCACAGGTAAATAGGTTTCCATGTTTATCCTTAATTATATCATTTGCAGATATGGTATCCCTATGCCTCTTATTACTGATCATGGAAAGCAATTCCAAAATCAAGATATGGATGAACTATGTGCTAAATTCCACATCACCCATCATTATTCTACCATTTATTACACCCAAGGTAATGGTCAAGCTAAGGCATCCAATAAAACCATTTTCAAAATCCTTCAAAATACTATCAATGATGTTGGCCATGACTGGCATGTCCAATTGAATACTGCCCTATGGGCTTATCACACTTCCATCCATACTCCCACTAGAGCTACACCGTATTCCCTTGTCTATGGTTTTGAGGTTGTTCTTCCCCTTGAGGTCAAGTAATCTTCTCTTCGTGTATCCCTAAAATATTTGATTCCAGACGAAGAGTATAGAGTTGCACGACTAACTGGATTAGAATTGTTCGATGAATGTCATCAAATAGCCTTTGATCATTTGAAAGTCTATCAGTAGAGGATGTCTTGTTAGTATAATAGTAAAGTGAAACCCAGAGAATTTCAGGTGGGTGATTTATTCCTTTGTGAGAATCCTAAAAATCAGTAGCATCATGAGAAGAAGGGCAAGTTTGAACCTAATTGGTTAGGTCCTTTTGTGATTACAATAGTTTATGGCTCTGGAGCTTATCAATTGTCTACATCTGAGGGAGATCTCTTGGATGAGCCTCTTAGCAATATGCACCTCAAGAATTTTTATGCTTGAAATCCTAGTGCAAGGGATATGCAAAGAAATCAAAAAAATCAAAAAAAATCAAATAAATCAAAAAAAATCAAATAAATCAAAATAAAAAATTCACAAGAGAATTGCAATAAAAACATATGGTGAAAACCTAGAAATAGGTGTCATTTGTGACAGGTTAGCTCCTCTCTCTATTAAGGATTCTTCTAGCACATCATCCCATTTGTATATACCCATAATAACTCAGTCCATCACCTAGCTGGAGGTATGTCCTCGACCTAGTTTTTAGAAGTGGATCTATGATAGTCACAACTCTTAGAGGATAGAATGGATTACTTTAAATAGACAAGAAGACACAATTAGATGATCTCACACAATGCCATCTTAATCATGATTCATAATATGTGATCTATCTTTTAAGACATGTCCGTTTATCTATACATTTCAAACAATATCACATTAACCAACCTGATCAAATAAACCTAACACTATATTTTGGCAAAGAAATGTATATTCATGATAGGCATGCTAGGTATTGGTTTTAATGGGAAGTAGTACTAAGAGGGGAGGGGTGAATCAGTACCTCTAAAACTTTTTCTTATCCTTTAATCAATTAACCTTAGTAATCAATTGCATATCCATTCCATCTGATCTACAATATCTTTGTGTGAGTTATATCAATTTATAACATTAATAAACATGTGAATCATTCATAGAAACATTCATCAACATAATTGACATATAACACAAGATATGATATCGCAGAAAACTCCTATTAGGAAGTAAAAACTACGTTGGGGATGGCACCCAAAAAAATTCACTATCTGCAGAATGGAAGGGGTCAGTTAAGGCTTACAATTTTGATCACTTATGATGATCTACCTTGTTAGGAGTATCAATGGAGACCTATTAAATTCCAATTTGTTTGGATATTTTAGCAACACTGTTAAGTGTGCACTCGGTTAAGAGATTTGATATAGGACTGTTAAATCCACCTTTCTTGAAAGGATTTCTTACACTTTGCTTCACTTGTTAGAATGACAGAAAATTACAAATTGATCTGGTAAATGCAATCTCCTATTGCTGATATAGATCATATGTAGTTCACATAAAAATAATATCACCTTAACTGTGATTGAATAATACCTTTGATTATCAGTTTCCTTTGTTCTTGGATCTGCTAACCAAATTCTTCTTTTTCTACTCTGGTCCTTGAAACTCTCAATTCAATCCATAGATGTGCTCATTTTGTTCTCCTCTCTCTTTCATACACATTCTAATGAATTATTACATCATCTATTTATATATGGATTGATTTCATTGAGTTGTGATAAAAATAATGTTAACTCTAAGATCAGGTTTACAACTTGCACCAAGATCTCCTAGTCTATGTGCTTTAAATCAGTTAGACTGATTAAAACACTTACATTAATGTTTCTTGTCCCTAAAGAAATGGATTTTAAAAAAATTAAATATCATATAAATAGAATACCCTTTCTTTATCTGACGTGGAATTTAGATCCACTTTTTTGCAGGTTGCAACTGACTTTCAGTTCTGTCTTTCAGTCATGCTTGACTGTCCTTTAATTTTTACTATCAGTTGCACTGAATCTATTTCATCAGTCTGCACTGTAACTTGCATTTCAGGTTCCTCTGTCGGGTTCCTCTTTAACTCTTTGTGTTTTGATTTTTGGTTTACACACTTCCTTGTGTCATCGGTTCTCTTTGTACTTAGTCATTTTTGGTGATCTGCCAATCTGATCTTCAGTTTTCCCTTTACTATCTTTCAGTGTAGGCTTACCAAAAATTTTGTTTGAATACTGATGACAAATTAATGTCGTCAATCTCCCCCTTTGACATTAGTATCAAAAAACTGATATGTGCAAAATACTAACAAAATGTTAAGTATATACATCATATATAATCCTTATTCATTTAATGACTCCCCCTATGTATATGCCGGTATATCTGTACATAAGATATTTTTTCCTTCTTCATGTCACTGTCCCTTAATGAATATACATATACATATCTACCTTTTTCCCATGCTGACTCAATGTACATAACATTTTCTATGATATTTTGTACAAGTATAATTTCCCCCTTTATTTGATATTAAGGGCAAAGGTCAATTACCTTAGAGCTTATCAAAAATGTGTGAGTGAGAAGACTTCATATCTTCCATCATTTTCTCCCACTGCTCCTTTGGGTTTTCTATAGCCATTTTCTCAAGTGTTATCTTGGCATGCATATCATAGATGTTGTCAGCTATAGACATCTCAGGAGTTGCTATCAGTTGTCTTGTAGAACTGATATGCTATTATAGTAGTGTAATATTTGGTATAAGTTGAGCCTTCAGCTCGGTCACTTCTCTAAATTGTGTCTCTACCTCCCACAGCTCTTTCCTTAACCATTTTACTTCTATGATATTTTCATAATGCAATTTGACTGCATTTTCTCCATCGGTTGTTAGGCTACTAGCACTGTTTGCTAGATCTGTATCTAGCTTCGCTATATTTTCACTATTTTGTTGTGTGAAATTTTCAATTGTGCTTAGCTTTTGGATTAAGGTTATGGCTTTAGATATAATGGGATCTAATTCTGATATAAATTCTTACAGCTTCACCTTATTTTTGGCCACTTCTTGGCTGATGTTCTCCAGGATCTTTTGTTGATACTTCATTTCTTCTCTTTCCTTAAGGGCCTTCATTCTGAGTTGTGATGGCGTCAGTGAGGATAGCTAGTTGATCAATTATTGGCTTTCTTTGATCAATATCAACATCGGGTACAATTTGGTGTAGAATGTCTCATGTTGTCTCTAGTACCATTGATTCCTTATTCTTTTTCTTTAGCTTTTCTTGTAATGCCTTCCTTTTTCATATCTCTCCATATGATTGCAGTGCATCCATGTCAAGTGTAGTGGGGTCACACTTTGGTATTTCAATGATTTTATCTAGTGTAACCTCCAACTTGTTCTTCTTTGTCTTCTTCTTCTTTTGTGACTCAGTGGAATGTAGCACCATTGCTAAGTTCTTAGCCTTCTCTGTTGTGCTCGATGATGTGACTTGTTGTGCTTTGTTCTACTACTTTGCATCGGTTTCAGCTTGTTGGGTGTCTGTAGACATCTCTACATTCATCTTAGCATCGTTGGTATCACCTTTAATTGTCTTATTAGGAGTTCCATCTTTTGGTTTGTCTCCTTCATTTGAGTCCTTTGCATTATCTACCTTGGTGTTTTTATTCTTCTCTTGAGTTTCCACATCTTTGTCCTTATCACCTTCTGTAACCTTGTTTGTGTCAATTACATCTTGAGTATCTCCAATTTTTTGCTGACCATTGTTGTTATCTTTATTTGCTTCTTCTCCTGCATCCTTTGGAGTTTCCTTGTTAGGTGATTTATTTGATTTTTGCATTATATTGATAGTCTGTATCAATATTGGCAACTTGCTTGGAATGTTCACCTGTGCTCCATCGATTGTTGTGTCTTGTTCATCGATTGTATCTTTTACAATAGTGACATCTTCATCCTTATTGATTTCATTAGCTGGGTCATTGGTAATGTTGATGACATTGGTATCCACAACATTGTCATTTTTGGTATCATCCCATATTTCATCTATCATATCTGTAGTCTTATTTCATGTTGTATCATCTTCCTCTTTATCCAGTTCAATAGATGTATCATCTTGGGTTGCCTTATCAACATCTTGTTGTTGAAGGTTTTTTTCGGGGCTATCTTTCTCAACTGGTCAGTTCATTATTTTGCACCATTTATTTTGATTGTCCTTTTCAAGTTCAATCAAATTTCCTTCAATAAATTTGTATGCCCTTAGCTTTGGCGAGAATTATGTCTTGTGTTTCTCCATCATTGCATTTATCTCTACCTTTGTTGATTCAGGTGGCATTAGAGACACAAGTACTCTCTCTCTCTCTCTCTCTCTCTCTCTCTCTCTCTCTCTCTCTCTCTCTCTCTCTCTCTCTCTCTCTCTCTCTTATTTCTTTCTCATTTTCTAAAGCAAATGTCCAACGGGCAGATAATCTATCTAGTAGTTCCCGTGGAACATAACTTCCTTCAAATTGTATGGGTACATATTTGAAGTTACACATCTTAGCTATCATGGCTTCTTCAATTTTATTCTGATCTTCTTGAATTCTTTTCCCCAATTTTCTAATATGTGGATTAGTAATGGATCCAGAGTTTGAAATATAAGCACAAATGTCATCAATAGTGTCAGGTTCTTTTACCTTGACATTTTCTGCCTCCAAAGCTTCATCTGGCTCAGTTTCCTCTATATCCTCTTGGGTTCTGATAAATTTTCTACCCTTCTTGTTTTTTCCTCTCTTTGGTTCAGGGGCTTTTCTCTTATAATTCATTAGTTTTCCTTTCTTAAGAGGTGAAGGAGTAGAATCTTTGGATGTTTGGCTTCTGTTCCTTGAAGTAGATGTAGTTCTTGGTATCTTTGATGGTGGAGGAGGTGGTGATTCTAAATTTGTTTCCTCTGATTCGGTCTTTTCCTTATCTTTATCGATAGACACTTGTTCTTTGGTTTCCTCCTCTTGTTTAATTTCTTTAGCTTTCTCAACTTCTTCCTCTTCTACAGATAAAATATTCTTGATATTCTTTACCATTTTATCCTTCTTCCTGACTATCTTCTTGACTACTAGGTCTAACTTAATTCTTGACTTAGCTTCTTCATATGTTCCAAACCTTGGTTTCTTTTTGTCCAATGGCTCATTGATCAAGGCACCAATTGCCTTTGTTGCAAGATCAATTTTGATTTCATATTCTAGTGGTTGCAACCATGTTGTTCTTGCTACTACAGGTTTGATGAAAGTATGGTCTATGTCAACCATGAAGCAGATCTCATCCTTATACTACTCGATGAGTTACTCGGGGATTCTTACCCTCTTTTCCATTTAGTATTTGAATACATTGAAATATTCATCCACGACAATTTCAAAATTATCTCCTAGAGCAACTATGTACTCACTAATTTGCATGGTGACCGATTTGGTGATGTCCCATTTCACATCTCCAAATGATGGGAGCTTTTCTTGAAAATAGAAGAAAATACACATGATTAATGAGCCAAACTTACAAGTGTTTGACTTTGCGTTCCTAATTGTCTTGAGATTTTCCTTCAACTGATTCAGGAGTAGCTTGGATAAGTCTAACTATGTACCTTTCTTCACAATTTTGTAAGTTGTATCCACAACACCTGATCAAATATTATTTAATCTGCTGACCTAGAAAAATTTGTAGCCCAATACACATGCACCAAACTTAATCTCATCATCAATTATTGTTGTCACCTTCAAGCCACGGCCATCCCATTTGGCTCTAGTCATCTTTTTGGTCTTTGCCTTCGTTGGATTCTTTAGCGCCTTTACTTTATCAGTTATGGGGTAACCGGTGACCGCATGGATGACATCTCAGGTGATTTCCTTTAGTTCATCCAACTATTACTTTTTATTGTGCATTCTTCTTAGCACTAGCCAAATCCAATTGGTTTTGAATACCTTAGGAAAATTTAGGGCATTGGTAAGCCCTTTTACCTCAATGTGCTTGTGTTCTTCCTTAAGGGTTCCATCATTATTGCAAGGCTTCTAGTAAGCTTCTTCCATCTTTGACATTCCAATCTTTGCAATCTTGCAGTGTATGAAGGATCAGATGTCTTCCACCAGCAAAACCCTAGCTGGTATGTGTGAAAACACAATAGCATCATCAGGTTGTGAGGCAACCTCTGGATGAATCTTATATTTGGGTTCCTCACATGCATTGTTTTTTATGAGTTTGAATTCATCCTTCTTTGCTTTCTTAGCTTTTATAGATCGTGATATTAATGTCATTTTTAGAAATTAGGGCTTTTGCATAAATGCGTAAAAACACAAAGTTGTTGGTCTATAGAACTTATTGTTGTGTTTGTAATGATCCTTGAACTATTTTGTAATGTTTGTAGGTCAATTCGTGGTCACTCTGCATCTTGGTTCCTTTCTTCTCAAAATTGCCTTTGCTTGCTCTACTCTGGGTGTCATGACAAATAAGTCACTTTGATGCCCTATTTATAGTCATTGCCCTAAAATGCATGTAATAAATGCTCACCAACTCATCCATGTTTAAATATTGAGTTCATCGGTGAAGACTTTATTATCATCGGTGATGCTTACAATGTTTCTGAGCAGTCAAAGTTGGCTTAGCCTTTACCGATAGGTTTCGGTAACATAGACAGCTTGTTCATGTGCTTGTTTACCGACGCATCTTGGTCAATACTAACAAATTTTTTCCTATAAGAGACATCTCTCGGTAAATATAAGAAGTCTTTCCTTTAAGTGTATACCAACAGGTTTCGGTGTATATGCCCAAAGACATAGTTTTCACATATTTTAACAAGTATAACCATGATGCATCTTTCTTATGCTAATTTGGAATTATTTCAACATTTTATGGAACTTATTTAAACTAATATCTTAGTGTTAACGTAGTTCCATACTTGTTCTGCTTAGGTGGGGTTGGTGATGTCACTGGATCCATTGGATTGGGTGTCACCATTTGCATTGCTCATTCCAGCTTCATCATTTCTTGAAGCTTTTCTCCACATCTTGTCTCTAGCCCTCTGGATATCTTCAATGGTGTTTCCATTGGGGTATGTTCTTGTATCTGTCCTTCATTTTTTGCAGTCCTTTTTGAGATGACCAACTTTATGACAGTGTAAGCATGTCATTTCGGGGTTAGTCCATCCTCTAGACTTTTTAGTCCATAGTCTCATACAATTTTCAGCAATGTGGCCATATCTACCACATGTTGTGCAGTTTTTCCAAGTATTATAGTCCCATACATATTGATTACCGATTCTCTTTGGTTGATATGGGGTTTCTTGACCTTTTGGATTCCATGCTTGCCTTTTCTTTTTCCAGCATTCAAGACTTGTGGGCCCATTCATCTTGCATGTAGGACAGTATTTGTCCATGTAGGTTTCCTTCTTTGGTTGATCCATTTTAGACTTACATTCATATGCCTTATGTCCTTTCTTGTAACATTTATAACAGAATCCTATGAATGAAGGTGTAGATTTAGGAATACCTTTCATTTTGCCTTTGCACATATTTGTTGTGTGACCTTGCTTTCCATAGTGTTTGCATGTAAGATTTCTTGGTCTTGGATTTTCATAAACATTCTTTGGATTGGATTGATTTGATGATTCTCCATTTTTGGTAAATCCTAGACCGTTGTTGTTGTTGACTCTTCATTTTCTTTCTAGAAAATCATCCATTCTTTTATTGCTCTCTTCAGCCTTTCTGATAACTTCATTATGTTGTTGCTGAATTCTAACCTCATGCTTTAGTTTTTCATTTTCTTATCTTAGTTCACGAATAATCTATATTCTTTCAATGAGTTCAACATTCATTTTGTTTTCTTCTTGACTCATAAGAATAATTTGATTTGTGAGCTCATGATGATGCTCAGCATGTCTTTGAATTTCTAACTTCTTTTCTTGTAGTTTCTCTATAATATTCATCCTGTCATCAGTAGATAGTGTTCTTTCTATTTTAGCTTGTCTAGCAGAACTCATCACATCAATCATTCTAACCATCTGGGTCTCTTGACCGATTTGCAGGATTTTTATTTTCTCTGTCAGATGTTTATTGATCTCCTTTAGATTTGTGACATTCTCTTCTAATGTATCCAATGCTTTGCTTTCATTTGATCTTGAAGACTCAAAGAAATATGGAATCTCTTCTTCTTGATAATCTTTTTCATTGCTTCAAGTTGCCATTCCTTTCCTCTCATCAATCAACTATCTCATGTTGATTCTTGATTCTTTATATTGTTCATTGAACATCTATATATCAAGATTTTTATTCTCAATATTTTTATCAAGTTTGTACTTCTCCATTATATGATATTTTCTCTTAAGCCTTTGAGCTTTCCAAGAAGAGACTTAGCTCTGATACCAATTTTTGGGTTTAATGGGAAGTAGTACTGAGAGGGGAGGGGTGAATCAGTACCTCTAAAACTTTTTCTTATCCTTTAATCAATTAACCTTAGTAATCAATTGCATATCCATTCCATCTGATCTACACTATCTTTATGTGAGTTATATCAATTCATAACATTAATAAAAATATGAATCATTCATAGAAACATTCATGACCATAATTGACACATAACACAAGATATGATATCGGAGAAAACTCTTGTTAGGAAGTAAAAATTGCGGTGGGGATGGCACCCACAAAACTTCACTATTTGCATAATGGAAGGGGTCGGTTAAGGCTTACAATTTTGATCACTTCTTATGATCTACCCTATCAGGAGTATCAGTGGAGACCTGTTAAATTCTACTCTGTTAGGAGATTTTAGCAATATTGTTAAGTGTGCACTCGGTTAAGAGATTTGATATAGGACTGTTAAATCCACCTTTCTTGAAAGGATTTCTTACACTTTGCTTCACTTGTTAGAATGAAAAAAAATTACAAATTGATCTGGTAAATGCAATCTTATATTGCTGATACAGATCCTATGTAGTTCACATAAAAATAATATCACCTTAACTGTGATTGAATAATACCTCTGATTATTGGTTTCCTCTGTTCTTGGTTCTGCTAACCAAATTCTTCTTTTTTTGCTCTAGTTCTTGAAACTCTCAATTCAATCCATAGATGTGCTCATTTTTTTCTCCTCTCTCTTTCACACACATTCTAATGAATTATTACATCATCTATTTATAGATGGATTGATTTCATCGAGTTGTCATAAAAACAATGTTAACTCTAAGATTAGGTTTACAACTTGCACCTAGATCTCCTAGTCTATGTGCTTTAAATCAGTTAGACTGATTAAAACACTTACATTAATGTTTCTTGTCCCTAAAGAAATGGATTTAAAAGCAATTAAATATCCTATAAATAAAATACCCTTTCTTTATCTGATGTGGAATTCAAATCCACTTTTTGCGTGTTGCAACTGACTTTCGGTCATGCTTGACTGTCCTTCAGTTTTTACTGTCGGTTGCACTAAATCTGTTTCGTCGGTCTATACTGTAACTTGCAATTTAGTTTCCTTTTTCAGGTTCCTCTTTAACTCTCTGTATAGTGATTTTCATTTTACACACTTCCTTGTGTCATCAGTTCTCTCTGTACTTAGTAGTTTTTTGTGATCTGCCAATCTGATCTTCAGTTTTCCCTTTACTGTCTTTCGGTGTAGACTTACCAAAAATTTTGTTTGAATACTACTGACAAATTAATTTCATCAGCTAAGATGTTTTTTTATATATTATGCATTCATATATGGATTTCTTCGTTATCATGTTCCCTATGCTATTCTGGGATATCCTTGACATAAGGTTAAAACTCTAAAGTGTCATTGATTAGAATGGCCAGGATGGGATATGATATTTTATTTGATTGTTGTTTGTGGGATATTTTCCAATGAAGTAGGAAGAAAAAGTACTTGGGGTGTCTGTGCATAAGTGCCTTTATCAGTTTAATAAGCATCGAAAACATTCAATTCATGTTGTTATGCGAGAGCTATTAATGGTGATCCACCACACATACCTTGACTCCAAATATTTGTTCCTCGGTGGTGGGGGAGAATATTCCTTGATTGTTATGCAAACAAAACTTAGGTCATCTTGGTTCAATTATGCCTTGATGCTTTTCAATTTTTCTATATTAAACTCTATCCAAGAAGTGCTCAGGTCATTATGGTTTAATTCTACCATGATGCTTGCATTTTCTTGCAACATAATGATCTCAATGATGAAAATTAAACTCCAGTTACCATGAAGTTCTAAGATGTTTTGTGAAGTTGTGGAGATATTCATTTCATGTTTCATTTTGCATTATATTTGAAAAAAAAAAAACATAAAAACTCATGTTGCATACCAGTGCTCCTTTTATAGGGTTTTGTAGGATATCTTGCTTATGATTTCATCTATTTTCTTTGTCCATTCTTCTCGTGTCGGACACATTGTTATTTTAAAAAATTGAGGATATTTGGGTAACAAAAACAAAAACACAAAAAATATATCATTCCATTTTCTTTATCAACATTAGCATGGTTCATTGTATATATACTCATCCATTTATTGCATTAGAGACATAAACCTAAATAAACAAACCATTTATAAATTCATTCATATGCCATTAGTCATCATTTTTAAGATAAAATCATTATCACATGACAAATCATATCACATTTATAAAAGTCATCACATTGTTGACACATAAAGTAAAATGCATATCAAATTCATTCATCACATCCTGCATATGTCAATATCATCATAAGAAATGCATCATAGAAGTAATCATACTAGAACTGCATCATATAGAAAGTCCATCATCAAGAGTCCATAAAACAAATAAACATGTCCAAATGTCCAATGATATCTCATAACATAACAATGTGCTCAAGTGTCCATCAATTCTAAATAATGATACAATAATGATGCTCTAAATACAAGGTGTATATCACATAACTTAGATCCACTACCCCCAGAATCAGTCTGTCAATGTCTGCGTGATGCAATAGACGGTCTTGCTGCTAATGGATCTCCAACACCTGAGGGTGGTCTTAGTGGGCGTAATAATGTGCCTCTACTAGCTGATCCATGTCTCCAATGTATGGCTTTCCTAACTACATAGGAACTCTCTCTAAAGCTCCCAATCTACTGGTCTCTAGGAACAACTTATCTGTATGCCTCCTTCCAGTAGGTGATCTCCCTACTGGCTCACATCATCATCCAAAGACTATCTACATGAGGCCCCAATGTCTCTGTAGACTCAAGCTCATCTAGTAATGTCTCTACCTCTCCTAACCTCTCTATGATGGTATCTCACTCATGTCTAGCCTCTGCAATCTCAGCCTCTAATCTCCACACCCGTCTCTCCAAACCTAGGACACAGTCTGCCTATACCTGTGTCATTTCTAGTTTGACTAGAAATGCATCAATGTCTATATCCTCCTCCTCTGTAGCATCCCTCTATAAGTATGGATCCTAACCCTTGACATTCATCTTTGCATGTACATCATGTGGCCCAACCTTTTGCATTTGTACATCCTCTCCAATGTTGTGCATCTGCTAGTCTCGTATATTGTCCTACATATTTCCACCCTGCACCACTCTCTCCTAGTCTAGTATATCCACTGCATCACCCTGATCTGGTACTTGCATAGCTACTATTTTTTGTGCTTCTACCTATACATGTACCTGTACCATAGGATCATCCTGTGTAGGTGCCTAGAATTGCATCTATCTTGTAGGGGGTGGCATCAAACCCCACAATCGCACACCTTCATCTCTCATCTGAGGTCCTTCTCTATCCCCCCTCCCTCTATCAGGACCATCACCTCCATCACCATTAGCACCTCTGCTTCTCCCTTGGCCTCTCTTGTCATGGCCTCATCGCCTATCTCAGTGTTTGTCTCTAGCATCTCTCTATAGTGGCCTCTCTGCTGGGTCAATCAATCTAGGGAACAGATGATACCTTAGATATCTCTCATAATATGCAGTCATGCCTGGGTCTAAGACCCCCTGTCTCATAAACCATGCCTGAAATGGTATATCTAAGAACTCCTATCTCGCACCCTCATAAGACACCATAGGCCCCTAGTCTCGTCTCTCTTGGTGAGTGCGTACGAAATCTATCACCACCTATGGCATCCATTGAATCTTTCCAAATAGACGCAAGACCTTCCTAACAATTTGCCTCTATGATATAGGGAGTCCTCCCTATCAACCATCAGGACTCAAAGAAGTATCTGACCTAACACTCATCCTCCCATGGCTCACACCCTAGGTAGGGTCTCTAGATAATAGAATCAATGGTGTCAAAATTATACCGCTAGAACTCCAGATGTCCCAGCTTATGCTGTGACTGGATAGATGCATTGAGGAATATATACGGCTTCCCCACACCTCAGAATCTCAAGGTTGTAGGTCATGTAATGGAAATATGCTCCCATTCCCACACATGGAGAAATGTAACACTATATGATAGAGATGCTCCCCTATGATACACCACCTAATGAAGATCGTGATATAGATGCGCTAGAAAGCACATCCCCCAAGCAAAATGGGTCCCCTCATCCATCATCCTTTGTAATATTCGGTCCCATATAATTGTGAAGCCATGTGATCTCCAGTCTGGAAATACATATTCTCTGATCACTCCAGCCAAAACAACTAGTAGTGGCTCATATAGCTCTACCATCTCCTCCCAGATGATCTCTGTCTCATCTATATCATCATCACTGAACATTGATATGCACTTAGCCACACTGTCGTGCCAATCGTACTACACCAGCTCTCCTATGATGGGTAGCCATAGGATGTGATAAACATCCTCTAGTGTGAGTGTCATCTCTCTTTTTGGGAGATGAAAGGTACTCATCTCCGAGTGCCATCTCTCAGCAAGTGCAGTCAGCATGCCCAGGTTCACCCAAATCTTGAGTGTTTAAATCACATGGTATAGTCCAGTCGCCCCAATCAGTACTCTGTCGGTCTCTGACAACACCAGCCTCAGGTTTTGCATCATCAGATATCTCTCCCATGACATCAGAATATCAGTCATATCCTCCTATCATAGACATCAACCAATCAAACTATCATATTTTGCTCAAACTGATCTAACTATCTATCCTATCTTATCAATCGAACACATGTTTATCACATGTACCAACAAATAATTCTATCAATTATCTAACCTTAATAAGTTTAACTAGAGATCATGCTACAATGTTTCCTATCTTGACAAAAATTGATCAAACTACAATAGTGACAGATCAACTCAGCCTCTCGATATGATGTTTGACCTAATTGACCTACTAATTTGCCAAAATTCTACATTTTCAATTATTTCGTAGCATAGAAACATGTATGTGCAAAACCCCCTATCACTTGCACCAATTTAACAAAAGTGCAACATCCCTACATGAATGTGCTGAACAATTTGTCCCATACACTGCATAAAATTATCCTCCCACGCATGCGTCGGTACCCTAAACATATGTGCAGTTTACTGCACAAATGTGGCCAATTGTTGCACAACTATGCATTTGTCCTACTTCCTATAACACAAATTTTTAAATCCTAAAATATGGATTGATCTCACCTAATCCATGCTAAAAACACATCAAAACACACAAAAATTCACAAATTGACGAAGCAGGATGAATCACCTACCAGCTCTCCAGAATCTGGCAGCCTCTGGAAGCGTCTGACCCTCTCAAAGTGATGATCTGCAAGTGGGAACAGCATCTTCTCAGTTCTATTCTTCTCTCTCTCCAATCTCCAATCTCTAAATGAAAAGTGTGCATAATGACTCTATAGGGGATCCTTTCACCCTATATATAGCCTATGGACCCATTTTGCTTGATGTGTGGAACCTACCTATCGAAATCTCTCTGCTTTACCCTATTTTCCCCATCGTTTCTTCTTAATCTTTTCGTGAGATTGATTGAAAAAAAAACAATCATAAATTTTGTCAATCAATCTCTTGAGGGGGCATGCATAGGTCACTTTCATCGACATTGTCTGGAGTAGGGGCAAAAGGTTTGATTTTTCTTTGAAACAATGTGACCAGCACATTATTTCAAAGAGGGGAAAAATGCATACACTAAAAAATGGCTTCATAATTAATTAATTAAATATTTATTATTTAATTAATATTGACTTGATGAATTAATTAAATATTTATTATTTAATTAATATTTATTTATTCTATTTATTAAATAAATTATTTAATTTATTCGATACATTCACTATAGTCTATTCTTCTTATCCTAAGTCTTCTAAATTAGTCTCATTAAAGTGATTTAATTAATTTGTTAATTACACAATCACTAAATATGACTAAGTCTCCTAGTCCACCTCATAGACCTAGTCACTTGACACATCGCCTTGGCTAAAATAACTAATTATTATTAATTATTAATAAATCATTATCCTCACACACACATGTCTTATTCCTAAGGGCTATGTGGCCTCATAAGACTTGGTCTTATGACCACATGTCTTATTCTAAACCAAGTCAAGATGCAATCCCTATTCCTACGGAGCTTTTCAAGCCACCTAAAAGAGTCAAAGGTGACTCATGGGACACTTTTACCAAGAGTCCTCATGGGGAAAAAATTCCTTCCTCCATCCTCTCAATGGTCTTTCTGAGACAGTTGACATGTGTCTTTCCTTTCCACCTTCTTCTCCTCCATGTCAATGTAGGAGGAACATCATCCCTATTATTCCTCTCACATTCCAAATACATCCCCCTTTCTCTTAACCCCTTCAACTAGGTCAATATAAGTCCTAGGATCTTCCACCTTTCAATCTCCACCCTAGGATTGTGCCACCTAGGCTTGGGTCCTCCAAAATCCTATAAAAGGAGCCTCATTCTCCCTTTGTGATATAATAGGCAATAGTAACTTTAAAGCATTCAAGCATTCTATAGATCAATAAATCAAGCATCCAATCATTTAGGCAAGCAATTGAATTCATTTTCATAACATTCCATTATCCATAAGTTGCATAATCAAGCTTTAGGCCATTTTGCATACAAATCCACTCAATCTCCACACTTTGGTGACATCTTGGGCAAGGAGCTTCAATTGGAAATCTGAGAGCTTAACACATTTAATAAATAAAGGCTAGGAGGATAATGGAGACAATCTGCAATGGGTAAGTGAGGGTAAACTTGTTTTAGTTTCATTCGATCATTTGTAATCTTCATTGTGTTGCATTTAGATTGATTTATTGGTGTAAGTGTTCCAAGGCTTGCTAGCACTTCACCTAAGAGACCTTAGCTTGTATCTTCTAGTAACCTAATCTCCTTTAGGTCTTGATTGGCTTAGATGATTAACTAATTCCAATTCCAACTCTTCTCTAATATTTCTCCACTCATGTGCTTCAACTTGAAAGACTAACACCTTTTGTTAGTTCAAATCTTCACTTTTCCCACTACACCTAGAAGGATCTAAGTGCCAATTCCGCTCTAACATTCATGATTCATTGCATGGATATCCATCCACTTGTAAATGTCCATCTCCTTTTCATTTGAAACCATTTACTAGGATCTTCAACTTGGTCTTCACCGGGTTTAAGGATTCAACCACTTCGAAGCCCAATTGAGGCCTATTCCTTGTAGCCTTTCACAGTGTGTGTTTCCCACTTCTTTTAAAAATTTCCCAAAGAATTTGAGAAACCAATCACACATTTAGATACCCTCTATCACTTTACAATATATTTTGAAGGTTTTAGTTTCATAAGTCCTCCGTACATAGGGTTCTTACAAACTAGGATCAATAGGGCTAATAGGCCTAATTTCTAGGACAGTCTGCAACACAATGCAAAACTTGCTCAAACTTTGACCAATTGGATTGATACAAACTTGACCCTCCTATCATGTCAAGATATGACTATTCCCTAACTGAAATTGCACTTAGATCGTACAGTATTCATTACCCTGCATAAGAATGCTCACTGTTTCACCTCCAAACCATTAACCGGACAGTACATGCTCGCCTAGGGCTTGGAATTAAAAATAGCAACTCGACTTTCCCTGACTCCTAACTATACATATGTACAAAACATTGACTCCACTAACATTTCCATCTATCCTTAGGAATATTCTATGGTTATATTTCATGGGGGAGCCATAACTTGACTAACTGGTTAGGACAAGACCAGTGAGTCTACTAAACTGAAACCAATTTAACTAAGACCGTATACTACCTAAAAACAGCTAACTTACTAAATAAAGAATGCTTGTAACTATCCTAAGAACACAAAGAGACTAATAATTCAAGGCTTTCAATCCATAAAATGGCATTGTCACAATGAAAAATACGGGATTCTCAAAAAACCAGAATTGTCGACTGTATTGCTCTCCTCCAACTTGTTACAATAAATTATAGCCTCTTAGATTTGAGTCCTTCTGTAACATTAGATTCCATCTTCATGATTCTAGGCCTTGTTGGTCGATTCCCCACTCCTATTCATAAGGGGATCCAAAGATAACAAAGTTGCATGCAACATTTGCAATAATTGCAAATGTTGTCATAGCAACATTTTAGCAACTTTTGGCATCTTTTCCATTATGCCTTCTCCCTAAGTTTTAGGACCTCTAACCTCTTTATTCAAGGATCCAAGATCATTAAAAGCCTCAAGGCATCTCTATGTCCTCATTTATGTGTTTAAGACACATTCATGACTCAAATCCAACATTTAGCAACTAATCCTAAGTAATTGAAAAACTACTAACAATGGTTATTGTTGTGACCTTAGTCTTAATGACTAACTCACCTAGCCCGCATTGACATGACATGACCTTTTAAGGTCTTGCCTTGGCCAATGTCAAGTACAAGCCAAAAATGATAAAAACATGGAGGTTAGCCTAGGTGTGCTTCTGCACCATTTATTAGCTTGCAATAGTAGTATTTTATTTATAACGGTAGACATATAATTTGCATATAATATGCTAAAGTATTAATTGTTCATTAAATATTATAATGCAATTAAAGTTGCACATTCTTTTAATAAAATTAAAATATAAGTGTAAATTAAAGTTAAGTTAAATTTGTTAACTTAAAGTGCATGTAATTATTAATTATTAATTAAATTAATTCCTTTTACTCAATTTTAAAGTTGAGTTCTATGATTTGAGTTTTAGTTGAGTTCTTATTTGAGTTATTAGTTGAGTCTCTTTTAGAGTTGCATGAGCTTTGGAAATCCTAAGTTGAGTAGGTTTTTCATATTAGGATGCTTTTGATCATTTTTGCACACATAGGTGGCACGGGTTTTTACAAGTTTTTGACTCTGGCTTGGATTAAAGAAATTATTGAAAGCTTAGGATTTTTAGGGTTTTGGATTGTTCTTCATGGCTTCTGTCAATTGGTGGTCTGAGGTAGGGTTTGAATTCTTTGATATTTTAGTACTCAAATCTTCATCTTCTATGCATCTAAAATATTGAAATCCCCTTTGTGTGTACTTCCTTGTCTGTTGTGTGTTTGTTAAAATTTTAGACTACGGTTATTGTATGATTCTGTGGTTTTTCCTTTCCTATCAAATCTATATTCTGGGTATTAGGGGTTTCTTTATAAAATTGTGGTATCAAATTGGATAATGGGGTTTTTAGATCTTTGATCAAAACAATTTTGAATTATGTTTGGTAACGTTAAAAAACTTGAAATTTAATCTATTAGGGTTTCATTAAAAATGTCAGTTTCAAAAGGGTTATTATTATTTTCTAAATTAGGGTTTTTGGGTGATGTGCTTTTATCAAAGAAATGGATTTTATATCTTCTTTTCCAAAGTTAAAAAAAATTATTGCCTACAGATCTAGATATACATGGAAATATATGAAAAAGGGGGATAAATTGCATGTTTTATTATTTAAATAATTTAATATTATTGCATGTAGATCTATAATTGCATAGTAAAATATAAAATTAGGATAAATACATGTTCACTCTCTTTTATTATCAAAACTAATTAAATAAGATTTTTTAAAGAATAAGTATTTATAAGATATATTTATTTGAATATTGTTTAAGAAAGATTTATTTTTTGTATTAAAATAATTATTCTTGTTAGAATTTGCATGCAATAGTATTCTATTTTTAGAAATTATGTTTCTTTAAAAATTCTATTTTCGAAATTACGTTTTTAAAAATTTCCATTTTGAAAAAGAATATTTAAAAAAAAAATTCTTTTTTGAATTCACATGGAATGGTGTCCTATTTTTAGAAATTCTATTTTCAAAAAAAAAAACTTTTTAGAATTCGCATGGAGTGGTATTCTATTTTTAGAAATTCTATTTTCAAAAAAAAAAAAGCTTTTTAGAATTCGCATGGAGTGGTATTCTATTTTTAGAAATTCTATTTTTTTTTTTTAAATTATTATGTGGGTGCTATATTATTATGTTTTGGTTACTTGCATATTTTTCCAATTCGGGTAGAGTGATGCCTTAGGAGGGATTTTTCCTTCTGAGATTTGAATTATTTTATGGATTTATTTTTGTGCACCTTGGCTTTATATTGTGGGAATTTATAACCATTTTCATGTCTTGATTGGTTCTTGCATGGTTGTGTTATATCTATTTCTTATGTTGTGTTTTCTCTAAGTCTTTGATCATTATGTTATTTTAACCACGAAAAGGTGACGACCACTACTATGTTGAGTCCTAATTATCTTGGTCACCTTGTTTCTACTGTTATGGTGGTTTTGTGTGCTGAATGTTGATCATTGTGGATTATGCTACTCCATGTTTAGAGATAGAAATTCTATTGATATTTTTATGGTCCATGATCTTGTGATGTATATGAGTATTGGTATTGGTTATTGAGATGTTATATTGTGGTGACTAATTAGGAAAGTATTATCCAAGAAAGTGTTTTACCTTTCTGCAAGGCGTGGGGTTTGAGGCATCGCCAAATTTTTGGGCCGACATGTTATAACCATAAAGTGGCATAACATTGTATAAATTTGCTTAGGATTAGGGTTTCATTATTATGTTGTATTTTTATGGCAGTATTGAGTTGTAAGGAATTTGCGCATTACAATTTGATTGTAATCACTGGATAAGAATAATATTGGACTTTGTTGTTTGGAGGACGTAGCCCAGGGATTGGGTGAACCACGTTAAATCTTTGTGTCTTGTGTTCTCTTCTGTTTTAGTTTATTATTCTCTGATATTGGTTATATTTTTGCATGTAATTGTTATTTCTGCCTTGTTAATCCTAACAAGTGGTATCAGAGTGAGGTTGTCTTCAGTTATCCTCTACAGGAAGATCTCACGATTTAGTGGGATTCTCATGGTTGAGTGGGAGTAATGGTAGACGAGGGTAAGTTAAAGGTTGAGAAGTTTAAAGGGAAAAACTTATAGTTATGGAAAATGCAGATAGAGGAATATCTCTATCAGAAGGATTTATGGCGACCATTGGAAGGAATGCTCAAGAAACCCATTACTATTTCTTAGGAGGATTGGGATATTCTAGATAGAAAGGCATTGGGTAGCATTTTCGTATGCCTAGCACAATCAGTGGTATTTAATATTACCAAAGAAAAGACAACTAAAGAGTTGATAGAAACCCTAGCAAAGTTGTACAAAAATCCTTCCACTTCGAATAAGGTATTTCTTATGAAGAGTTTATTCAATATGACGATGGTAGAAGGTGGGTCAGTGACTGATCATTTAAGTGAGTTTAATACAATTACTAGTCAATTATGTTTTTTGAGTTTAAATTTTGATGAATAAATTACGGCTCTTTTGATTCTGTGTTCTTTGCCAAAAAGCTGGAATGGCTTGATAATGGCTGTTAGGAACTTTGTTTCTAATTTGAACACCCTAAAATTTGATGATGTTGTTGGTGTTATTCTGAGTTGGGATATTCATAGGAAAAGCTCAGGCGGATCTACATCAGTTAGTGTTTTGAATGCTAAAAGAAGGGGCAGAATAAGAGACAGAGGAAACAACTCTGGAAATCAAGGGAAATCATGAGGGAAGTCAAAGGGAAAGAGGTCTCAATCAAGAGGACCTAGTGACTGCTGGTACTATGGAAAACCAGGTCATAAGAAGAAATATTTCTGGTCTCAGAAGAATAAAGAAGGAGATAAGCATGAAGGCAATAAGGAGGAAAATGTGGTAAGTACTAAATCTGAAGATGATGTTTTGATTCTTTCCCTTGAGAATTTTGATGATTCATGGGTTCTAGATTCAGGGGCTTCTTTTCATGCTACACCCCATAGGATTTATTTTATTGATTATTTCCAAGGTGATTTTGGTATATAATGAACCATGTCAAATTGTTGGGAAGGGAAGAATTAAGATTAAGTTGCATAATAGGAATCATTGGCTACTCCAAGAGGTAAGACATGTTCCAAGGCTGAGTAGAAATTTAATTTCAGCAGGGCAACTAGGTGATGAGGGTTGCATAGTTACTTTTAATGATAAAAATTGGAAGGTTTCAAAAGGTTCCTTAGTAGTAGAAAAAGGTGTGAAAGTAGGCACCTTATATCTTTGTACAGGTAATGTTGTTCCTTCTACTCTAATTATTACAGAGAAAAGTGAATGTTCAAGAACAATAGCTGCAGTTGAGCAGGTAGAAAATAAAGCAGTTGCTGTAGATACCAAGACAACATTATGGCACAATAGACTTGGGAACATGAGTGAGAAAGGTATGAAATTACTTCACTCAAAGAAAGCCTTACCAGGTCTGAAATGTGTAAATGTGGATTTTTGTGAAAGTTGTGTTTATGGGAAACAAAAGAGAGTCAATTTCTTGAAGGGTGGTGCTAGCTCTTTTTCTTATATAATCAGTATGTATTAGTGAATGCTTGACTCTTTAATTCCCATTTTAGATTCTCATAGGGAAAAGGCTAATTAACAAGGATGAACATCCTTCTACACTTTGGGCTCTACAGACCAGGGCGGGTGCACCATCAATAGAGTAATATCTTCCAGTAAATCTGACAGTGGATTAAGGATTCATGATCCTTCTTCTTTTTAAGCCAATAGGCTTAGGAAGGCTAACCTATTGATTCTCTCTTCAAGGAATCACTAAGGTGAACTGTATTGAATACAATTATTTAGACATGTACTTAAAATGACAGAAATATAAATATTGATTAATGTTGGATTGATGATAACAAATACTTATCAGAATTTTGGCTAGTGCCTAATCATGGGTTATAGAGTCAAAATAAAACAAAATACACTAGGGATGACTAATTGAAATACAAATAAACCTCAGATGGAATGCCTTACAAACTATCTTCTCATCCTCACACCCCTGTATCAAATTCTTGCATAAACCTTAATCCTCTGCAATTATCTGCAAGATTTAAACTCTCCTTGAAAGCATCTCACAAATAATGGCATGGGTACCTTATAACCAGTATATTCAAGATGTCTTACAAATTAAACATATAAGAACTAATAGTAAATGCAAAAATACATCATTGGTGTCAAAATGGAGATTCCATTGTATTTTATTAATATAAGCCTGATATCAGTACATTTAAATAGATTCAAAACCAAAAACTAGACCAATTCAGAAATCTGCCTTGTAGTCTTATTTTTTACCAGCCTCCTCAAAATATTAAAACTTTCTATTTATAGATAGCCCTAGTCATCTTGGAATCCTTTTTAAAAATAAGAATGCAACAAGCTTCAGATGACTAGGCTATAGGACAAAATTTACATTTCATAGATGAGACCAAAAAATAAGTGGAGAGGATAACAGCTCTTTGTTACAAGTTATGTAGTCCTTTGTTTCATGACTGCCTGAATGCCTGTAACTCCCTTAGGGTTGTTAAGTCCTTATCATCTTGGATTTGTAACTTTATTGATGCAAGAACCTATATTGGCCTTTGTTCAAACTGCTAGACATCACTGGTGCTTGATGTCACTCTTTAATTGCTACTTTCTGTTATTGGAGTGACTATGCCATACTTGCTTACCTAGGTGGTAAACACCTCATCACTTGGTCAACCAAAGCTAAGGACCTCATCCTTTTGGCTTTTGAATTCATCCCAATCAGCACTAGCTTTCTCAATCTCTGATTCCCAAGATTCAAAAAATGCCCTGGCCTTGTTGATAATGTCAATGGTTAACACAAACCAACCTATATTTTCCAATGTAACAATATTGTTTGTCCTGTTGGTTAATATTTCATTCAACTACCTTAGCCATAGGGCTTCATTCTTTATGTTTCCATCCTTTTTTAACATATTGGGAAACATATCATATCTATCCCTAGAGAATTCACCTCTTAGGGTTTCTTTCTTTTTGATGATCATATTCTTCTTGACATCCAAGTCAACAATCAGTTTAAGGCATTTCTAGGTCCTTGTCAAGATGATATCAATATTGTTTTTCTCTTTTGAGGTAGAATAGAAAGATTTTACATGGGCTTTCTTCCCTTTCCAATTATCAATTATCATGTCCTAATGCTCCTTATCTTCATCATGTTTGCTTATTATGCTGACAATTTTCTTTGCCATCAAATAAAGGTTGGCAAGATTAGATTCACCAGCACACCTCTTGAGGTTAGAATATATTTTGTTAGAATGTGTCATGCCCAAAAGTTGGGCAAAAACACACGAACAAAAATTTTTAAATAACGCATTAAAATGGGATACTAAGACTACACAAGGGTAACACATGCACGCAAAACGAAGCAAAAGGATAAACGGAACCAAAAAGGGTCTCAAGGAGAGGAATAACTTTCACAGCTATCCTAAAGGATGTCTAAGCTCCAAACTGGAGCTTCACGCAAATCAAGGAAGTTGACCAAACACCAACTATATGTTAAAAAGGTGTATGGTACAACTAAGGTTCGCTTAAACCCAAAGGGAGAGTTGTGCATGCAAATCGAGATGGTTTGACTAAAAGTCAATTAGGGTTGACTAAAAGTCAAACATCCCTTAGAATACATGAAGGAGGGTCACTAAGGCCTACTAAGCATTAAGGAAGTCAAAGGTGCACAAAATGAGACAGTCGACCAAAAAGTCAACCCATGTTGACCAAAAAGTCAACTATCTCTGAAAGGCATGAAACTAAAATCTAAGGTTCCTGAGGTAGCAAGGATCAATTGGTTCAAATCTGGGATCGCACAGACAAAGTTTTAACCAGGTTTGACCGAAAGTCAACCGTGTATGTCATGGGTCAAGGGTAGTGTTAATGTCCCTAGAAGACGCATATCGAAACACTAAAAGGGGTGGTATGACCCTTTAGACAAGATAAAATCATTTCATAAGTTCTTTAAAATAAAAAGGAATGGTTAGATTAAATCTATTCTAATCTTTATCTAAATTAAATCAACCTGTTCAGATAATATATATATATATATGTCTAAACAAATCTATTTAATATATAAAATAAGAACCAATCGAAAACAAAATTCTAAGGATTTAAATAATGATATAAATTTTAACTTTAAACTATAATTTAAAGATAAATTCCAAATTTTTTTCTAAAAAAATCAATAAATTAATATTTATGCATACTAAATTTAGTCCTTAAACTAAATCTAATTCACATCAACTAAACTTAAATTAAATCATATTATGTTAAATGATAAAAAAAAAAATTAAATTAAATGCAAACTAAATAATAAAATAAACTAACCTAAAACCCATATCGCATACAAAAATTAATAATCTAAAACTAAACCTAACAAACCGAAAATCGAAGATATAAAATAAACAAAATTTAATAAATTACGGCCCGCAGAGGAAGAGGCGGCGTCAACCATCCAGCGACGGTTTTTACATTAGCGCCGGCGGCGGAGGTGTTAGGGGGTGGGTGGAATGGTGGCCATAGGGGCAGCGGCACCACCCACCGCGGAGGATGGCGATGGTATGAAGGGGGGAAAGCGGTGGGGGATAGAGCGGCAGCTGGCGGGGGTGGTCGGCCCTCCCCGCCCCTCTCTTTACACAGAGAGGCAACAGGGGTAGGGCTCGGCCCTCTCTGCCGAGCCACCCACATGAGCATGGGCCGTGGGTTGGGTAGGGCTTTGGCCCTCCCACCCAAAACTTCTGATTCAAAATTTTTTTTTAATATAAATGTATTTCGATTCCACCTTCGACGGTAAAAAGAAGACCTTTTTTGTGTGTTGAATGTTTTTTTTTTTTCTTCTTTCTTTCTTAAAAAGAAAACAATGTATTAGGAATTTCAAAATAAATTAAATAGAGTTAAATTGTATGGTTAAACTTTAAGTAGAAATAGTAATATATAAAAAAAGAACAAATAAAAATATTATACTAGTGTTCTATGGACTGTATTTTTCGAAACAGCAAGCATTAAACATTTTTTTTCTTTAAATAAATTACATAGATAGAATCTATAATTTATTATCCACAACCTAGCGGAAGGAAAAATTAAATTTCAAAATTTTCTTTTTTTAAAAAAAAAAAAAAATTTCCAGAATTTACTAAAAATCATAATTTACTCTAAGAACATAAAACATCATAAAGAAATTTAAATTAACACAAACTTTCAACAAATTGTGTATATTTCTCTCCTTGATATCCAATCTTCATGATCAATCGAATGAAACATGACTACAAATTTATTGAACCTTCATATTACAAATTGGTATAAAAGTTTACAAATAATATAAAACTTCAAATTGATTAATGGTCTTAATACAAACTGCTGCAATAAAGGTTACCATAAAACAAGTTACAAAATGATAATATTTCCAGTCATACTCATTTCCCACATAAGGGTATCATGTATCTTCGATATCCATCAGGTACCTGAAAACAAGGTAGAATGAGGTT
>MU226976.1:145861-156298 GCA_018584345.1 Thuja plicata | reverse complement strand
AATGGAAACAATCCAGTTCCACTCAGTTAACTGATTCTCCACTATTTATCATTTTGGAAACATTTCAGTTAACTGTGAACTGATTTTGGAAGTTTCCAAAATAACTGATTAGTCAGTTCAGTCAACTAACTCTCTTGACCAATTGAATCACTTGCACATAGATTGTGCTTCTTCCATCGAATCTGAGCCGCTCTTTTTGTTTGATCTCGATCGTTGATTTGAGAGAGATTTCTATAAAAGAGAAACTCTTTTCCCTCACAAAGCATCCCTAATTTTTGCTTAATGTTATTATGCTACATTTTTGTTCTTAGCTTTCTTGCATTCATAGAATTTATTTAACATTGTTGTTTAATTTCAAGCATTCAAATCTAATCATTAGAGCACATTCAATTTGGGTTTTAAAAAGAATCTTTCACTTTTCAATTTGGTGCTTCTAAAATCAATCTTAAGTAGCTTGGATGAACAACAAACTGCATATACATATCATCTTAGATCTTTTATCATAGCTTTAAATCCTTCATTTAGGTTAGTGTGTAGTCATTGAGCTTGCAATGATCTGAGAGCAAGCTCATACTCTTGCCTTCTAGAAGGCAACAGGTCGACTCTTTCAGACATGTAGGATGAATAAATCCATATTCATTCTTGTATGCAGCTGAAGTATAATGACCATGTTGAAGTGTATGGCTAAATCAGAGGCCCACATTTAGCTATCACATTTTTGGCACCCGCCATGGGGCTCAAACCCATGACCACAAGGTTAATTTTGTGAGTTTTGTGATAGATTTTTGAGCTATTTTTCTAGAAATCTGACTGATGTTTTCATTATTATGTGAACTTATGACATGATACAGATCTGAAATATATATTTATGGAAAGGTATTTGAGTTATCTTTCATTTTCAGTTGGCTTGAATTAATTTCATTCAGATTTACAAAAGTTATGGTCATTTTAGTGCAGACTAGTCAAATCTGATTTTCCAGAAATCCGACTGATGTTTTCATTGGTACATGCACTTATGGAATGACACGGATCCAAAATTTATATTTCTGGAAATTTATTTGATTTATCATTCATTTTCAGTTGGTTTGAATTAATGTCATTCAGATTTACAAAAGTTATGGTCATTTTAGTGCAGACTAGTCAAACCTAATTTTCCAAAAATATGACTGATGTTTTTATTGGTACGTGCACTTATGGCATGATACAGATCCAAACTTTATATTTCTGGAAATTTATTTGAGTTATCTTTCATTTTCAGTTGGTTTGAATTAATTTTGTTTGTATTTGCAAACGTTATGGTCATTTTAGTGCAGACAAGTCAAACCTGATTTTCCAAAAATTTGACTGATGTTTTTATTAGTACGTGCACATATGAAATGATACAGATCCAAAATTTATATTTATGGAAAGGTATTTGAGTTAGCTTTCATTTTGCACTATTTTTAATTAATTTTATTTGGATTTGAAAAAGTTATAATTGATTTAGTGAAGACTGGTCAGAACCTGATTTTTATGACAACAGGTTTTTCGATTATCAAATGATATATTATCTTTGACTAACCTGATTTTCTAACACATGGGATTGACAAGCTATGTGTTTTGTTTTTTTATGGATTTTTATAACAGTGGGTTGCATGTGTAGGAATAGGTAAGGTTTTTATAACAGTGGTTTGCAGGACGCTGAAAAAGAAGACTAAAACACAAACTACTCATGAATTCATTTTGCAAGTTGCCTTTGATCGATAGAACACAAAACAGTGTGCTTGCATCTTGTTTTCGATTTCTTAAAATAGGAACCTGCATGCGGGACTTATTAAAATGAACATTTTTTTGTTGTTTTAGGAATGACAATGATGTCAGGAAACTATGCTCTCGCCCTTTTGGGATGATCAAAAATCCAGAAACATTATTGTCATTTTCTTATTCTACTTGAAGTGTCTTTTAGTTTTGTAAATCCTAGGAATTGCATAGACGTATCCTCTCCCCTCACTTTTTAAAATCTTGGGTGAAAGAGAAATCCATACAAATTCTTTAGCATGGCTACCTCCCAAGTGCTTTAACTGAGTCGGTGAGAGTGGATTGCCCAATCGGTAACAGGCTAAAGGCAAGCCCTTCCAAATCGGTATATAAAAAATGTCATTATGAGTAATGTCATAGTGAACAGGTGTTGAATGCATTATACCAGGAAGAATATCTCCCTCAGTACCCTTGTGGTGCATTAAAACCTACAGAATGTAACTTATGTAGGCTAGGAGGCCTCCATAATGGAGCTAATCTACCGCAAGTATAACCACCTGAACGGATGCCCTTACTACACACTTTGTTCTAGTATCCAAAATCCCTCTATATGTTGGCGCAGAAGGTCAAAGACTGACTAAGATGTCCCACACTTTCATAGCTCTTAGTAGAGACAATGGTCCCTTGGGAAGTGATTACCCTTGGGATTCAAAGCTTCGCGTGCCTGAGAAGTGAGTGCACATGTAAGGAGGAGCCCATGCCTCCAAGCTTCTAAGTTGTCTACTACGAGTAGACGTGGCTGAACTTCAGTTCAAGTGGGAACTCAAAAGATATTTCCTTGGCTATCCTAGGATTGTGGTGTGTCTGTTATTTTATTTTACAACAAACATTCTACTTGATGTGTCTTACATGGGTGAAGTATCAAAACAAACATTCAAATCAAACATCAAAGTGATCAACGATTCAAAATCTACACTTCTAGGTGTTAGCTATCAACTCTTGTTTGAGTTTCTGCATCTGATATCAAAATCTAAAATCTATCAACTTGTCTGAATCGCTCTTCTATTGTGAAATTTCTGTCTAAAGTTTCACCAAATATGTGCTTTCATCAACATCATCACTAGTTTGTCTTTGACTGCAATTTGTTGACAGTCTGACTTGTTGTTGTTTTGAAATCTGATTTTGTTGTGCTAGTCCAAGTGACTTGTTACTTTTATCATCTTTTTCTATGCTATCCTTATCCTGATTTGCAAGAGCAGGTTCGTTAACCTTGACTCAAGATCGGAGTCATTGCTTCTATTTTTCAGTTGCACTTTATCTCCTTTGTCCTTTGGTCTTGGACTTAATCAGCACTTTAGATATCACTTCAGCACCTGATATTCAATCAATCTATTCATCATACCTCCTCTTCAATATTCTATGCAAGCACATCAAGACAATATTACAATGTCTAAAATCAAATGGGCTAAACCTTATGGTCCTAACAATGTGCATAAAGAGATTCTTATGGCAGCTTTATCAAAACAACTTCAAACTATGCAATCTGAAATCCAATAATTAAAGGGGGAAAAGGATACACAATCCAAAAAATCCTCATCAAGCTCAATCTATCCTTTTCTATTTGATCTTTATCAAGCGAGTGGCTCCAAAGCCCTAAAAGCTGCTAAAAACACCACGAAGTCTTCCTCCAAAGGGATTAGTGACATCATGAAAGAAAAACCATGGGTTAAATGCATGAGAGACTTTACTCCTTTGGGGAAATCTTATGAATCTACATTAGAAGAACTTCATGATAATGATCTCATCACATTACCTCAAGCCACATCACGTGGATGAAGATTCTTGAGTAACTATTGTGCATATCATCAACATAATGAGCACAAAACTTCATCTTGCATGGAGTTGAAACATAAAATCCAAGATCTCATAGATGATGGAATAATCAAAGTTAAAAATCCTAATGATTCATCTAATCTTGAGCCTGATCAATATCAAGAATCCATGTCTAGCAATGGTTTGCAGATCACATCTCCTTCTTCCGCCATTCCTCCATCTCCTAAAGCTTCAAAACCAGCCACACCATCTCCATCAAGAACTTAGCCTAATGAAAACTATGTCTACTCTCAAGGACTATCTCTAAAAGAGATCCAAGCTAATCATCATATGTCTGTAAGTCCTTCTCAAGCTTCAAAGATCATTGACCCAAAACATCCATGTGTTTCAACGCTTGTCATGCCTATTCCAAATGATTTTCCATCAACATGTCAAGAATCCTTCATGCAGATAATCACTCTTACCTCATCCTTAGAAGTGGCTCCATGTCAAGAGGGAAATCCAAAGTGTGAAGAAACAAATATCAGTAATGATCAAGATCAAGAAACCATCCATCTTTATCCAATGGTTGACCAAATTCATATACCTCAAGAGTCCCATGATGATTTCATCATCCCCTTCCATTTCTTCCCAGAAGAAACTCTTCCATCTCATATATCTTATCCATCTCTCAAGAAAGATCAAGATATCCTTTCTGGCATCTCTAATGGGCCTATTGAAAATCAAGAGAAAGGTACTCTTTGTACACCATCTAAAGATCATTGTTAAGATCAGAGCATCCCATCATCTCTTTGTCATGCTCCTCCATATCCACCTCAAGAAACCGTCATTCCTCCAAATCCTTTGCAGACTAATAAATCCCATCAAGCTTCAACTGCACCTATCCAAGTTGCTCCTATCAAAGCTACTCATTCATCTACTGATATGAAGATGAATTCAAATGATGAGATCCTTGGCAATGCATCTCACTCTAAAGATGTTGATATCCCTTCCACGCCTTATATCCCTCCATTCAAACGTAAGAATCAACCTTCTCCATCCTCCAAGTCCATTCTTGGTCCCTATATCCCAAAGTTGAAACCATCAAACCTTCCATCTATATTGGGTCCTTATATCCCTCCATCCACTAAGCCTATCACTACTATCTTGTCATCCACTTATCCTATCCCCTATCAAGATCAACAAAGACATACATCCTTAAACTCTTGTTATCAACCAATCCATATGAACCAGTCATATCGATCCTATTCATCCACACTCCCCAATTCTTTTGGAAGCAATTTGGATGTGCAACGAAGAAATCAAAAATCCAAGAATCCACTTACATATGAAGATCACTATGTCCCACCTAATCGACATGTGACTACAAAGAGACCGCAAAGGTCCACTGAGCAAAGAATAAAATCAAAACAAATATGGGTTCCTAAATTCATCATGGAAGAATTGCATTCTAAATCCAAGCAAAGAATAACATCAAAGAAAATATGGGTTCCTAAATCCATCATGGACAAATTGTGTTCTACATCATCCAAAAGAAAAGGAAAATAAAAAGCTACGTGCATTCCCAAGCCTATTCTAAAGGACTTGGATATAAAAAAGAAAATCAAAATCTATGTGGATTCCCAAGTCTCTCTTAAGAGGCTTGAACTAAAAGGAAAAGTCAGAGTTGGCATCCAAGCTTCCAAAGGCTTCCACTTCATCTCCATCTAAACATCTCCCATCTTCTTCATCCATCTTGGGTCCTCACATACCAAGATCTATTTACACTCATCCATCAAAGTCTTGAGCTATTCCATTCACTTTTCCTCCATTTGTCCACTACCCTTCAAGGGGTGTGTCAATGTTGATCTAATCGCCTTTTCCATCACCTACCTACTACCCATCCATCTCATATCATGTTATTCCTCTTATCCAATCCATCACTTAAATCCTTGGCTACCATCTCCTTTATCCTCCATATCATTCTTTCCTACCATCACCTTATCAACATCTTTGAGCATACTTTCAGCGGCCTTGGCTGATCATTGCATATCTTTCTAAGGAGCACTATCTAAAGAGAAAGAAGCTTAAGTTCCTCCATACAATCAAAAAAGTACAAAAATAAAGAAAAAGTGCCTTGGTGAAAACTTGGTAAATAGGCACCTTGGTAGCAAAAGTAAAGATAAATCAATCCGTCCTATGGTGAAAACCACTTCTTGTGGCACCTTGGACAAGTACCATGATGAAAACCTGGCAAATAGGCATCATGCGTAATTCCTCCTACTTGCACTCTTCACTTGGGGACAAGTTCCTTCCATGTCATCTTATCCATCATATCTTACATCCAGCTAGTGCGTGAGCATCCATGTTCCTTTCGGTGATCTTGACAAGGTTGAGCCTATCCATAAACATCCTTTGCACTAATCCCAAAACATTCACTTATACCTTCATCACCCCTTATCTCAATTGTGCTATCATAGCTATATCCTATCCTATCCTATTGACCCCTTGGTCTTGATCAAAATTGAAAAACAAGCTCTTATAAGTCTCTTGACATGTCCATTCATTTGGAACACATGGTTTTCATGACATCTAGTCATTGTCCTATATGCTATCCAGCACCACTCTATGAGCCTACATTGTGATATTCATTTTTTCCCTAGCTTGGGTAATCTTGAGGAGACTGTCTTTGAGGGTTACATTCACCCTCTCCATCCATCATAGCCTTTTTGCCTCATCCATAAACTTTCTAATTCATCTGTAATGACCTCTACCTTGCTAAACATTGGGGGCAAACCAATGTGATCTTGCTTGAGATCAATAAATCTCTAAAAATCTAAAAATTGGAAAAAGTCCTAAAAAAATGATCATCTTGGTGAAAACCTAGAAATGGGCGCCTTGATGCATCAATCAAAAAAATTGGAAAATACAAAAATAATAAAAAAAGAAGAAAAAGTGCCTTGGTGAAAACCTGGTAAATAGGCGCCATGGTAGCAAAAATAGAACCTCTGCCAAGTAGGTGAAAACCTGGTAAATAGGTGCCTTTTGTACTCAGTGCTCCATCTATCAATGCTCAATCTTGGCAATCCTTTGCTTCAGTTTGTACATATCCTTTAGTCACTTTCGTGACACTCTAGTTCTTCTGAGAACCCTCCTGGCTTGAAATCAATCCAAAGTCATAACCTGGGGGCAATCAAATCAAATTTGTCTTCGCAATATGAGTCAAGTCAGTTATCGTCATTTGCTACTAGGGGCATGGGTCCCCAATTTGATCACATCTTTGGTTTACACCAGAGTCAGTAATCTTGTCATTTCTGAATGACAACTCACTACTGACACAAACAAGTGTTTCTCAACACCACAATCAACAGTGTTTCTTAACACTATCTTTGGACACATCTGTGTTTCTTAACACACATTGGATATCACAAACGTAAACAAAAGATCGATAGCAATTAATCACAAAGCACTCACAAGCACAACGGTGTTTCTCAACACCTCATATCTATATACACATCTGAAAACTTTGAAACTGGCTGAAGTATGTTGAACTTCTATTTGTATGCTATCTATTTTCATTGATTTTGCTAATATTTTCTTTGTCTACTACTTGTGGGTGTGACCCTGATGATCCAGTAATGTCAAATAAACTGGGTGTATGTGGTAAGAGCTCCTGCATTAAGGTAGAAAAGCCTCACATCCCTTGATCCTCTTTATTTGTACGCCAAGGTGAGGTCGGTACTATCTCCTTATTTGTTATTTATCAGTTTGTTTACACAAGCGCGCACTCATGGTTATCTTGGCTTTGAATGCCTCGATACTGGTGTGCTCTTGCACTATCAAAATTGGAAACAACATTCAAGTCATCTTGGCTATTGTGCCTCGATGCTTACATTAGTTTCCCATATCTTATCCGATGAAAGTCATATTCATATTCTTATGGTCGCAGTGGCACTAGAAAGGATTTTATCAACTCTAATGTTCCAAAAATGCTCAATGATGAAAATTTTCAATGCTAAAGCTTAGTGACTACACCTTAGGTTGCATTCATGTTAAGTCTTGCATCTGCATCTACATCTACATAGTGATAAAATCAGCATAATAACTTTATCTCTATCCAATGTGAAGGATCTGAGATTCTAATCGATCAATCTTCTCATTGTCAAGTGGTCATGACACCCCTTGCTAAATCAACTGTCCTAATTCTATTTTTAGGATCGAAATCAAAATCTAAATTTGACCACTTGCATAACCAATAGAAATCTCTCATGCTTTTCTTCTAATCAATCCATGTATCTTATTTATTGGTCAATCTCGGTCAAACATGTCCTCTTCTCAAGTACAGATTTTGTCATAACCACATGGGACCTCTTCCTAATCAGATTAGTTTCTTCCTAAATTGTCTAATCAATTGAATTGCTTCTCATCACTGGGGCACCTATCCATATTTTGATTTTGCTCCTGAGGGGGCAGGATCAGGACATCAACATTCCAGTAATTACATCCTCAATCAAAACCCCATCGCTTGGGGCATCTCAACTTCATCACATTAAATCAAGTTGAGATCATCTTAAATCAAAGGAAACCTAATCAATGGTCTTATACAACGGTGAATGCACTCAAAACTAGACAAGATCATTCTTATACGGGGTAGTCATTATTGAAACCAGATACATTGATCAAATCAGCTTCATCGCTTCAAATCAAGTCAATTTTCTTGCTAACCAAATCTCTTAATGGTAATCAGTTTCATCACTTCAAAACAAACTGGTTATTCATTCAAACCAATCCAAAAGGTTTAAAAGTTCCTAACAGATGTTCAGTTTCATCGCTTCAAATCAAACTGAGTATTCTATTTTATATATTTTTTATCGATCTTCGTCCAATCAAGCTCGGAGTCGATTCCCTCTTCTAAAGAATGGTTTCATCACTTCAAATCAAACTATTCTTAATCTCACCAGTAATAGTTCTTTGAATCAATGTGCTGATCGCACATCAATTAAAAGAGGGGAAAATGTAATCACCTAAAAATGATCACCTAAACCCTAGACCCCCAATCTCAACAATTAATCAAGAAACCCTAATCTTGATTAAACCTAAGTCCTAAATCAAACAGGCAATTATCAAATTCAAACTGATCTGACCTAAACCCTAGGTCCTAATCGATCATCTTACTTGATTAATTAATTAATTCCTAAAATCAAATTACATTGGCAAATATACCTTATGTTAATTATTTAATTGATATTATGACATATTAATTAAATAAAAATTAAAAAATTGTCAATTAAATCAAAAAGGAATTAAATTAATTATAAAAACATAAATGTGCATCCAAAATGAATTAATTTATTAAAAATTCATATGACATCATCAAATTCAGTGTACTAATTATCAAAATGGAAACAATCTAGTTCCACTCAGTTAACTGATTCTCCACTATTTATCATTTTGAAAACATTTCAGTTAACTATGAGCTGATTTTGGAAGTTTCCAAAATAACTAATTAGTTAGTTCAGTCAACTGACTCTCTCGACCAATCAAATCACTTACACATGGATTGTGCTTCTTCCATCAAATCTGAGCCACTCTTTTTGTTCGATCTCGACCATCGATTCGAGAGAGATTTCTATAAAAGAGAAACTCTTTTCCCTCACAAAGCATCCCTAATTTTTTCTTAATGTTATTATGCTGCATTTTCGTTCTTAGCTTTCTTGCATTCATAGCATTTATTTAAAATTGTTGTTTAATTTCAAGCATGCAAATCTAATCATTAGAGCACATTCAATTTGGGTTTTAAAAAGAATCTTTCACTTTTCAATTTGGTGCTTCTAAAATCAATCTTAAGTAGCTTGCATGAGAAACAAACTACATATGCATATCATCTTAGATCTTTTATCATAGCTTTAAATCTTTCGTTTAGGTTAGTGTGTAGTCACTGAGCTTGCAATGATCTGAGAGCAAGCTCATACTCCTGCCTTCTAGAAGGCAACAGGTTGACTCTTTTAGACATGCAGGATGAATAAATCCATATTCATTCTTGTATGCAGCTGAAGTATAATGACCATGTTGAAGTGTATGGCTAAATCAAAGGCCCACATTTAGCTATCACAAAGAGTATTTGAAGGCAACAAAGAGTGGAGAATGTTTACACTGTGCTATCATGCTTAAGCCTAGTGAAGAGAAGAAGGTGGAACAACCACCATTGCCAAGTGAAGTGCAAGAGTTATTAGAGGAGTTCAAAGACATAGTTAGTGATGGGACACCAAAAATGTTACCACCTCCAAGAGACATAAGTCATCAGATTGACTTCATACCTAGAGCATCTCTACCAAACAAGGCAGCATACAAGGTGACTCCTGGTCAAAACAAGGAGATAGCAAAACAAGTCCAAGAACTTTTGGACCAAGGTCTTATTAGGCAAAGCATTAGTCCATGTGCAGTACCAGTGGTTCTAGCATCAAAGAAGGGAGGCAAGTGGAGGCTTTGTACAGACTCAAGAGAAATTAATAGGATCACTGTGAGATATAGGTTCCCCATTCCTAGGATTGAAGATCTTATGGATTGTTTGGGAGGAGCAAGGTACTACACTAAGTTGGATTTGAAGAGTGGGTACCACCAAATCAGAATAAAGGAGGGGGATGAATGTAAGACAGCATTCAAGACAACAGAAGGGCTTTATGAATGGTTGGTCATGCCCTTTGGGCTCAGCAATGCACCCAGTACCTTTATGAGGTTGATGAATGAAGTGTTAAAGGAAAACATAGGCAGATTTGTAGTTGTGTACTTAGATGACATTCTAATTTTCAGTAAGACAAAGGAGGAACATCTTCAACATTTGCAGACTGTGATGAAGAAACTTCATGAGGAGAAGTTGTCCATTAACTT
>MU226976.1:116972-137196 GCA_018584345.1 Thuja plicata | reverse complement strand
GTGTTAGAGTAATCTTTAGTTATTACTCTTTTGTGCTTAAGTTTCACTTAGGCAGTTTCTATTTCTTAGAGTTTCCCTTTTAGGGTTTTGGTATCCTTTATAAGGAATCACCGCTTTGTATTTTTCAAGGAGATCATTTTGTAATTCTTTATTTTTGAATATAGAATCTTTTTCTGTCAACATGGTTTTGCAGTCTCTGGCCTATTGGCCGCCATAGATTCTTCTCTCTTCTCTCTCTTGCTTCTTCTCATTACAGTGTTTGCATGTAGGTGATCTTGGGTGAAGTTGCATTTATCAACTTCTATACACTTCAGGGGACATATCACTCATCCTTTACACTTTCTTGGATTTCTCATTAGGTATTATTTCCTCTCTTGCTTCTTCATTTCTAGTATGATCAAAAGAAGACCCTGCTTTTTTTTCATGATTCTCACTCTTATCTTCCCTAATATGGGAATCCTCAGTAACTCTAGGTGACTCCCTTTTAACATAAACAGAGATAGGTTTACCTTGAGCTGGTTGCACTATTCTATTTCTTAAGTTGTAAGCATTTCTAGCCTAATTAATTGCTACAATAGTCAAAGACATCTTTTCTTCATCAGTGGGAATTCTAAAATGAGACTATGAACTATCATTCCCCACCATATTTATAGTTTCTTGTGAGACATTTTCATCTTGGTCACTTTGATATGGTGGATTTAGTAATTGATTTTTAAAAGAGGAATTATCTCCTATACACAAATTGTCAAAAGATGATGCAATATCAGAAAACCATGGGTATGGTTTCCTCACTATGAACATATTGATAGCAGGGCCTTCTTGTTCCCTTTCTTCTATTTGTTCAAATAGAGCCTGGGATACTACACATTGAAAGGAAGAATGTGGCATATTGCAGGCATCACACTAGGGAGTGTTCTCAACATAGTTGGCACTATTCCTTTTTAGGGGATCTGGGGTTTCCTTGGCTTTTGGGTTATCTTTTCCATCAGGGACTGGTTTTCCATTATTCCAATTAGTCTTGTAAGGGTAGTCTCTCAGGTTAGAGTATTTGTCAAATCTTTGGTTAGTATACTTATTATCACGGTATCCTCCTCTATCATATTTATCCATTTTGGTAGCAAGGTCTTTCACTTCACTTACCAATTTATCCACAGTATCATCTTCTTTGGCATTTTTATTGGCTGACCCCTTTTCTTTCCAAAGTTTATTGTCTTCCCTCTTTCCCAATTTCCCTGATGCTCTTCTATTACTCTCAATGTCCTTTGCTATTTTATAAGCATCCCTTAAGGTTGTAGGGTTCTTATCTCTAAGTAGGTAGGACATTTTTCCATCAGCAGCATTGATATAAGTGGTAAGGCATACTTCTTCATCTAACCTCAAGACTTGGAACAGTTTATTCATGGCCTTCTGAAATCTACTCTTAAATTCAGTCATACCTTCATTTGGGAATTTTTTAATGTTGTTGAATTCATTCAACATATATCTAGAATTTACATGTTCTCTATATTGTTCCCTAAAAGACTTTACAAATTCATGCCAGGAAGAAATACTATCATTTGGTAAATTTCTAAACCAATCCCTAGCAACCTCTGTTAATGACTGGACAAAAAGTTTCATAATAACATTCTCATTTTCAATTTCAAAGTCAGTTATCTTTTCACTAAAAGGTTTTAGATGCTCTTCACAAGTAACAACATTATTTCCAATGAACTTAGTAATTTTATCTCTTACCGAATTGGGGATCACATTGGGGTGACCAGGAATGCCTTCAAAAAATAGGGCTCTGTACCGGTTCATGTGAACAGGTCTCCTCTAGAAATTTCCAAGTGTTTTATTATCACTTTGTCCAGTAGCTCCTTCTTGATGTTGAATGGGTGGGGGAAAAACTTTCTTTTTATTAGAGGTTTGTACATTCAGACCAGGATCCACAAGTTGAGCAACTACACCAAGGCCATAATTTTGAATATTTGGGTTCTTTCCATAACTTTGAACTTTAGGACCAGAACCTTGATCGTTCACATTAGGATCAGTAGACGGATTTGGTTGTTGTACCCTTTGATTCACAGGCATAGAACTACTTGCAGTGGTATTAGTAGTAGCATGAAGTAAAGCTATCTTCATTCTCATGTCAGCTGCTGCAGCCTCCAATTCTAACTTTTCTAATTTCTTGGCCAAATCCTCTTTGGCTTTCCTAGCTTGTTCCAGCTCAATATCAACTTGGGATATTCCTGTTGGGATGGAGACTTTTTACCTAGGCTCATTTATGCTTATACTAACTGCTTTTTTCGTACCTTTTTCAGGGGAATCCTTAGTAGTCATTTTAAGTTTTGCATTTTGTCCAATTTCATATGGGAAAAATTGCCTGATGATAGGTCCTTCCTTCTCATACTCATCTTTGTCAGGATTTGAGATCTTATTTGGGGCTTTATTCCTTAAATCATTAAGGTTTCCAAATAATTCTGGATCCAAACCTTTAACTTCTTGATTCAAGTTTTTAGCCTTAAGGTCATTCCTTCTAGTTTCAGCTAAGAGTTCTTCTCTTTACAGTAATAATTCATATATCTTCTACCCACGTTTCTCCTCTGCTTCAACTATTTCCTTTTCTTATTCTTTCTTTTTCCTCTTTAAAGCCATAATCTCATCTTCCAGCTTATGAGAATCATATGAAGTTGTTTCAACAATAGAGGTCTCTTCTGGTGGAGCAAGATTTTCTTCTGCTGGAAAGAAACCTATATCAGCATTTTCTCCATCCCTGAAGGGATCAAAATTGGCATTAGCTCTATAAGCATCAATTGGCCCTATGGGTCCTGCATCTTCAAAAAAAGATGATTTTCTTTCAGGAATGGAAGTCTCCATCCTTCCCTTAGAGGTATGTCAGGAGTCATGCTTGGAGGTACCTCTTTTGGACCACTTTTTCCTTTGAGATGTATGAAGCTCCTCTCCAACATCCTTTTCAGGATTCATTTTGAAATATGATCTGGTATTTCTTTTTTGGCTCATCTTATAGAATTGAAAAATATTTCAAGATGTCTAATGTGCAATACTGGAGTACACAGAGGTTAGAGTCGCCACCTCTTTTCAGAGGACAAAAATATATAAAGATTCAAGTACCTTGTCTTAACTCAGGATTCCTTTTATAGCAATAAGTCCAAATGAGACTTGAAAACAAAGCTTCTTAACAATTCCTCACCTGGTAACATCAGGAAAATGGTTCTTCACTGCCTGTATTACCGCAAATATTTTCCACCCAGTGGATTTTCTCTTGAAAACAAACAAGGGACTAGATTAGAGGCTTCACAATTACCAGTTATTCCAACTGAGACAAGATATGTATCATTTTTAGGATCAAGACCTTCAAACATTGTGCCACGATAGATAAGTAGAACAAACTTGCTTTAATTATTACGAGGAAAAACACACTAATTCTCAATATTGCAAGGACAAACCCTTTCATGAACATGACTCTTAGAACATTACAAAAATTCCCCAGTAGAGTCGCCAATTTGTTAGCTCTTTTTCTTGTAGAATCAGTATGTAGCAGTGAATGCTTGACTCTTTGATTCCCAATTTAGATTCTCACAGGGAAAAGGATAATTAACAAGGATGAACATCCTTCTACACTTTGGGCTCCACAAACCCAGGCGGGTGCACCTTCAACAGAGTGATATCTTCCAGTAAATCTAACAATGGATTAAGGATTCATGAACCTTCTTCTTTTTAAGCCAACAGGCTTAGGAAGGCTAACCTATTGATTCTCTCTTCAAGGAATCACTAAGGTGGACTGTATTGAATACAATTATTTAGACATGTACTTAAAATGACAGAAATATAAAGATTGATTAATGTTGGATTGATGATAACTGTAACACACCAAAATTGGCACCTTATAATCCTAATCAATTTTGGTGCACTCCTTCAATTTTCTCATCACCAAAGTCCTATTATACTAGGAAAATTCTCCTCCTAATTGACTTTAATTGACTAAGTCTCAAATGCAGAAGTCCTAAGTGCTTTTAAATTAAATTAATTCCACCCCCTTTTGCTAATATACATAAAAAGGAATTGAATAGTTATTTAATTGATTGAATGGATTATCCTCAAAAAGAATTCCATAATTCTATATGAAAGGTCACTCATGTGGCAATAATCCATCCTTTTTATTAAATAATTCATGTTTTTTTGTCTCAATCTCAATTCTTGGAAATGAAGAGGCAACTGTTTCTTTTCAAGAAACTCTTCACCCTCTTTCCATGGCTTTTCTATAAATTGGACCCCTTTTTCTTCATTTGAGAAGATGATTTTTGAGAGCATCAAATCTATAGTGAAATTTGCATTGATTATTTCATGCTTTTGAGCTTAAATTGCATAATTAGATTAATTTCAATTTGGATTAGTAATGATATGTTGATTTTATTTGCAATTCATTTACATATCTAACATATCAATGTTTTCTTTCAAGCTCTCTAGTTTAAATGCAATTTCATTTCTAGATTAAGAGCATTTGATTTCTAGATTAAGAGCATTTCAAGCTTTCTAGATTAAGAGCATTTGATTTCATAGATTAATTGTAATTCATTTCTAGATTAATTACAATTTCAATTCTAGACTAGTTGCAATTCATTTCATAGATTAATTGCATTCTATTTCATAGATCAATGGCAAATTCATCTTCTCTCATACTTTAGAAATCCTCCATGTTAGCAATGGTCAGGTTGTTGGCTCTCGTTCTAAGAGTAAATTTGACATCCACAACTAATTAGGAGGTAGCAAGTCGCTTCAATTGAATTTGCGGGATGAACAATTCATGTTTGTCTTTGTGAATTGAACGATTGAGTAAGGGCTATGCTGAGTTTGTGCCTGATTTAGAGGCCACATTCAAGCACACACATTTTGGTGCCCACCGTGGGGCAGAAAAACAATTTTTGGCCTCATTTGTGAACTTTTTGATAGTGATTTGGGAACTCTGTCGTACGTCCGTATAGCACTAGTACGGAGTCTCACGTGAGGTTTCAGGTCTAGCCGCGTGAATTTTTTCTCTTTGTACCACTCTGTCGCACAAAGAAATAGAAAGCTCGCCCACCTCAAAGTACTTTCTCATGCACAGCGAAGTACTTCCTCGCACAAAGTTTAGCACACAGACATTTAATTTCTAGAATTTGTAATTTGCTACTTTTCTTTTCTGACATCTGCTCTCTGCTGTGATTTTTCTATTTTTGATTTCTATTGTAGCATAACAGTGGTTTGCAGGCTTGCTTGTCAAAGATCAAAAAACTTTCTAACAGTTTTCTTGCAGGACGATTGTCAAAGGCATAATCAAAATGTCATGTTTGTTTACTATTTTTCATTCACATAGTTTAAATAGGGATTTGTTAAAATTTAGTAAGGATCCTGATAGCAAAGTAGGGGAATAGGCTCTTCATTACATGGAAGTGATGACCATGGATGAAATCGAGACCCAGATGTTGCTAGCATGATGGATACTTGGGGAAGCAAAGCAAGATAGTGAATCTTTATCACTTCTACTTGTTAGGGGATTATGCTCTTCTCTCTTTGAGAGAATCAAAAACCCAAAGGCTTGTGGATTTGGTGGAGTGAAACTACCTTGGTGATGAATATGCTTGATGTGTTTGGGTAATGTGAAAAGGTAGAGAAGTATGCTCTTCTCTCTTTGAGAGAATCAGAAAATCAAACCCTTGAATCTGAACCAAGTTGTGTCACCTTTAGAGGACCTGCCAGAAGTTGAACCTCTAGGAACGACCCAAGTGAGTACACACCTATCGCCAGTGATTCCACCTCACTCTAATAAATTTTGATTTATTGAATTCAAAGACTCCAAAGCCATGGTAACTTCTTTCTCATGATTTTGACTATCATCATGAGAAAGCCTTGTTTTTCGTACTGAGCGGTGCTGCTCCCAGCCTTGCTTGCAAGGGTGTATGACTTACAAGTGTTGGTGTGGCTATGAGGCCCCAGCTCTATATCAGAGGCACTGAATTTTATTGTGAATGGAAGCCTACTAAACACTCTTTTAGTTAGATGCCTACCTGGTTCACCTCCAAAAGGAGACATAATCTGTGCACAAGGAGAGGGAAGAATCTCTCCCCTAGATTCTCAAGATAGGTATGCACCTGGATGCTTGAAGTGGTATATGACACTGGTCCCTAATTTAAGGGTAACCTTCAAACATATATACTTAGTCCTTGGAAACACCAAAAACATGGGTGCTCTTTCGAGGGTGACACTGTTGTGTGAGGTGCACGCATACGCATAAGACAGTGGGGCACAGATTTTGTCTTCTCAACTAATTTTCTTTGTAGGGATAACTGAGTGTTTGTTCTTGAGTCTTAAATTGTCCAAATCATCATCAAAAAAAGACTCCCATAATTTTTCCAAGTTGCTTTATCCTTGGTAGAAATGTTTACGACTACTGTTTGTGTCACTACTGCTTGATTGAAAATTTGTGTCTATAAATGAGTGCTTGTCACCTTGAAATGGAGATTGCTAATTTGTATCATCATAAAACTGTCCTAAACCTAGAAATCTTGTCAGAGAACAGTTCTCACTATGTCTCAAAATCTGGATTTTATCTTGAAAACTGAGTCTGTCTATCTTCCTGATCTGCCTTTTGTTTGGGGTTTGATTGCTTATTTCCTCGTTGTCTGTAGTCTAAAACTAGTTGTTTTGAGTTGCAAACTGACTGATTCTTACTCAAACTTATCTTATCTCTTTGTCTCCATCCTGTCTTTTTGTGTTTTTGTACCTTGCGACATGATCGTCATATCTCAGCTGTTCTAGCCATACTTTCGATGATTCATGTTGGGTGCATCTCACACCTTGGCTGTTCTAGCCTATTACCTTTTTTTTTTTATATCTCTAGAGACAGATTTCTGAGTCAAATCTTAAGTTTCTTCTTGTTTCAGCTTTGACTATGCCTGTTACGACTAGGAGTGGCAATATTTTTCCCATACGTGGTTTCGAAGTAGGTAGAATTAAACCTCACAATCAAGGAAAAGGTCATTCTAAACCTGTTATTCAAGGTTATAATCAAGAGGGATCCTCACATTCCTCTTACCTGTTCCATATAGATCTGAGTCCTAATCAGAAACCAGTATTGCAAGTGTGTTCTAATCCATTGTTTCAAGATCAGCATAATCCATTTCTTTTAGATCAACTAGGCTTCAAAAAATCACCCATTTGGGTTGATCCTATTAACAATCCTCGCTGCCTTAGTGATCCTTTCCAACACTTCAATCCTTTTGATTTGCCGAAGAGTGCATTGGTTATGAGTCCTCAATGTGATACTCACACTCATACTAAAGGAGTGCACACACAACAATCTCATGTTAACAACATGACATCTCCTTTCAATTACCTGCAAGGTCACAACCAATCCCAACATGAACAAGGTCATCAAGAAGAAGAACATCACCAAGGTCAAGATTAGACCTATAGTATTTATGAAATCCTTGGTAATGATGATGAGCCAATAACTCAAAATGACATAGACGTAGCAAAGTCTAATAAATCTCTCATCAAAATGATGGAAATACTCCTTGCAAAAAACAAAGAAAAATACTTCCTAGATTTGGCAAAACAAGGGGTCAAGTTACCCGCAAACTTCCAAGTGGAAACGCTTGTCGCTAAAGAAGAGGAAACTGAAACCTCCAAATTGCATAAAATAATTCAAGACATGCAAGGTCAAATAAGCCAACTTATGAAGGATAAGGATAAACCTATGCAACAATTCACAATGGAAAGTATATGTCCTTTTCCTTTTGACAGTAGTATTGTTATGCCACCTTTCCCCAAAGGTGTAGAGCTTCCTAAATATGACAACTATCTAGGTACCATTGATCCTCAGGATCATTTAAGAGAATTTGGTGCCTTATCAATGGATTTTATACATGATCAAACATATTTGATGCATCTTTTTCCATGAAGTTTGGCTGGACCTCCCATGGAGTGGTTTTCACGACTACCCACTGGCATCAAGACTTTTGATGAGATTGTCAATCTCTTTATACAACATTATTCTCACAATATTCAACATCCTGTCAATATAAGGGACCTTTGAAACCTCAAGCAAAGGTAAGGGGAACCATTCTTAACATTTCTCCAAAGATGGAGACAACTTTGCACAAAGTACCCTCACAAAATACTCGAATCCGAGAAACTCGATATATTCTTGGATAATCTCACCCCTGATTTTGGGTATCAAGTGCAACTTCAAGGTCCCCTTAATTTTGATAGCATGATAAAACAAGATATGAGAATAGAAGCATTCATGGTTAAAAAAGGTGAATGCTTACTGTGACTACCATCAAAACAAAGGTCATAAGACTACTACATGTCTCCAATTGTGTCATAAAGTTCAAGATTTGATTGATAACAAGGTTATCGTTGTGGAGAATCATAACAACAATTTGGGTCATTGGGCATTCAAAGATCTCTTTCCTCATCACAAGAAAGGTGAGTCCTCCAATGCTTATAATAATAATGCCAAAGTTAATTACTCACATACCACTTACGATAATGTTATCAACGTGATTAAACCAGTGGAAGTGGAATACTGCAATATGTTTGCTAGCAAGGGAAGTGGGAATGCTTCTAAGCCTAGAACCCCATTTGTCTTGAGAGGCCTTGGGTCTCAATTATTAGAATCTGAAACATCTTGAGATTGTGTGAATGTTGTTGCTAGATCTTAGGCTAAAATCACTATCAAGGGTCCTAACCCTTCTGCTGCTATGTCCACACCAAAACAAACTATGGATAAGACTCTTGTTGGCTCTGCCAATAAGACCACGAAGGTGGTCCCTATGCCTCCTACTACTAGTTATATAATTCTTGACCAACTTCAAAGGACCAATGCTCAGATAACTATTTTTGAGCTATTGAAGATCTTGCCTTCTCATAGGTAGATTCTGGACAAATCTCTCACAGAAGCTAATGTCCCCAAAGATATCAATCTCGATCAATTTCAATCCATGGTGGGTCACTTGACTTCACCACATTATTTTTTCTTCTCTGAAGAAGATGATCACTCAATTATTCACCTACATAATTCTCCCTTGCATATAGAAGTCATGATCAAAAAATAGCTAGTCCACCGTGTCCTCATTGATAATGGTGCTGGTCTTAATATTTGCTCTACCCACTTTCTTGCTCAGCTAGGTTATGCTAAAGACCACATAGATTCTTGAAAAATAATTAACATAAAATCCTATGATGAAGAAGAGAGAAAATCTAAAGGTCTAGTTGTTCTCCCCATTCAGGTCGAACTAGTTGAAAGAGATGTCACATGTCAGGTGCTGGACCTTTCTCTTGCATATAATATCTTGCTAACAAGACCATGGATCCATGAGATGCAAGTGGTTCCTTCTACATACCATCAATGTATCAAGTTTTCTTTTCAAGGTGCAGAGGTGGCAGTTCCCACTAGTATGGGCTCTTCTTGTAATGCGCTCACTCAATCAACTGACAGTCTTGTTCCAACTAATAGAGAATACACAGAACTCTGTGATGCAAAGCTCAGAGATATGGAACAGACACTAAAAATCACAAACATAGGCATGGGAGGGTATCAAATAGAACTCATGCTATCTTTAGCTTCTTTACCTCTGTCTCACCATTCTTATGGGAGACCTTCTAAGAACAACAGATCTTCTACTGCTCTTGAGATAGTTTATGATGGTGTCTTTGTACGGTCTTCTACACCATTGGAAGATGAAGATGAGGAAAGAGCTATTAAGGCTTGGCTTTGTAAAGGAAAGAACATAGCTGAACAGACTGCCCCAGCTCAGGAACTAAATCCCAACAATGAAGGTCTTAATATTATGAAAAGTTTTGGGTACAAAGGGAGTGGCCCAATAGGGGTGAATGGTAATGGGTTACTTGAACCCATTCAAGCTATAGTTCAAAAGATAAAAGACGCCACTAGTTTAGGTTTGAAAAATATCTTGTTCCATCTGGGCATCAATAAATTTGTGCCAAAAGTAGAACCTTCACCAGAACCTGAAGGTATAGCTACAGTCGACACCATAGAAGATAGCTCTGATGAGGATTTCTTTCCTTATCCCATTCCTCCAGACTTGGCAGCATTCTTTGTTGAGCCAGATAAATTTGTACAGTGTGTTAGTATAGCCGATACTGACAGCGATTCTGATAAAACCACTCCTTTTGAGACACTAACCTATGAACAATGGAAAGATTTGCAAGATCCTAACTTCCAAGGTGAATGATATATGCCACCAGAGTTTCAAGAATGGTTTGCACAAGAATAGGCTAGTATTGCAAGAACTCAAAAACCTTCATGGTGCAAGCACCCAAGTCAGAGTTCAGATACAGACTCTCATGAATATGAGTTTGATAGTTTGTTAGAAGGATCTCATGAGTTTGAATATGAATATTAGTTTGATAGTTTGTCTAGTGAAAGGTCTAATGAGTCCGAGTCTATAGGTGTTAACATGTCTTCTACTTCGGTCGTTAGGAATCAAAAGGATTCAAACACACCTTTGGATGAGATTGGTTTAGCTCTCAGCTTGCTAGTTAATTCTTTTGATGACTATACTGTGAACGCACTTGAACCTGTCACATCTCTTTCCCTCCAACATCCTGAATTAATAGACTGGAATTCCCCTTCTTCATCCAGTGAAGTCCTTACATTCCAGAATGATTATGCTCTAGCCTTCTACCTCCATGATGTTGAACATGTGACATCCTCCACTAGTGAAGAAAGTGTCAACATGACCAAGGCTGACATCAAGTATCTTAGTCAGAAAATTTAAAGAAGAAAAAATAGTCGCTCTGATGGTGAAAACCACATTGTGGCAGTATCATAGCCAAAAAAAAGTAAAAAGAAAAGATGTATCTGAAGGTGAAAACCTCTCTGAGGCACCTAAGGATGAGATACTTGATGTTCTTCTAAGTCACTTCCAATAATGCTCATCAATGTTAATTGAGCCAACTCAACTGATAAATCTAGGAATAGAAGAACATCCACATATCATTCATGTGGCCAAGTCATTATCTACAGAGGAACTTAAGGAATTCACAGAATTCTTCCAGGAGAAAAAGATAAATTTTGCATGGATGTATTCTGACATGTCGGGTGTGGATCCTAATCTCATTATGCATCACTTATCAATAGCTCCAGGTGTGAAACCAGTTAAACAAAAACTTAGAAAGATGCATCCGCATGTGGCTTTACTGATTAAGGCAGAATTGGAAAAACTTCTGAAAGTTGGGTTCATCTGAACAATTTATTATGCAGAGTGGATCTCTAATATAGTCTGAGTGACTAAACATGACAAATCTATCAGGGTGTGCACTGACTTTAGAGATTTAAATTTGGCATGTCCCAAAGATGATTTTCCGCTTCCCAATATTGACATGATCATGGCTATGATAGTAGGATATGAGATGTATTCACTAATGGATAATTTCTCTGGCTATAATCAAATCAAAATTGTGATAGAGGACCAAGAGAAGAATGATTTTACTTGTGCATGGGGTACATTCTGCTGGAATGTTATGCCCTTTGGTCTAAACAATGCTGGAGCTACTTATCAAAGAGTTGTTACTACCATATTTCATGACATGATGCATAGGAAAATGGAGGACTGCGTGGATGAAACACTTGCTAAAACTATGGATAGAAAGACACATCTCACTGATCTAGGTCCTATACTAGATCATATGGAAAAATTCAGATTGCATCTTAACCCTAAGAAATGTGCATTTGGGGTTACTTCAGGAAAATTACTAGGCTATATCATCTCTGCAAAAGGAATTGAGGTGGATCCGGTAAAAGGTACAAGCTATAATGGAAATGCCTCCACCTCGTAGTATCAAAAAAATCAGAGGTCTCCAAATTCAGCTCCAATATATCAGGCATTTCATATCACAGCTAGCTGACAAGTCATAACCATTCACCAAAACTCTGCATAAAGGTGTGACTTATGACTGGAACAAAGAATGTGAATAAGGCTTTCAATAGATCAAACAATATGTAGCCAATCTGCCCATATTGATGCCTCCTATTTAGGGGAAGCCTTTGATCTTATATATGTCAGCAATAGAAACATCTCTGGGTGCTCTCTTGGCCCAAGAAGATCAAAATCATAAAGAAAGAGCCATTTACTACATCAGCAGAACATTGGTCTCTTACGAAATGAATTATTCTGTAATTGAGAAGGCTTGCCTAGCAGTGGTGTTTGCTTCCCAGAAGTTATGACACTACATATTGGCTCATACTATAAGGCTAATCGCAAAAATTGACCCATTGAAATACTTACTCAGTAAAGATACCCTCACAGGTAGACTAGGTAAATGGGTCATGCTCCTTAGTGAGTTTGATATTGAATATGTTGAGAGGAAAGCTATTAAGGGGCAGGCAATTGTGGATCAGTTGGCTGAAACACCCACTACAGATCATCAACCATTAAGGATGGAATTCCCAGATGAGTCCATCATGCTTCTCACGTATCAAACATGGACAATTTTATTTGATGGATCCTTCACCCAACAGGGGTCAGGAGCTGGAATTTTGTTTATCACACCTCATCGGTATTCCTTACCAAAGTCATACAAAATGATGTTTCCTTGTACCAACAACACTACTGAGTATGAAGCTTTGATCAATGGACTAAAGATCGCTATCGAATGGTGAGTGGATGAGCTAAAATTCTTTGGAGACTCACAACTAGTTATCAATCAAGTGAACGACATCTATCAGACAAAAGATGAAAATCTAGTCCCCTATAAAAAGATGGTTGACAGTCTTAAGAAATACTTTGCACATGTTATTTTCAACAAATTCCTAGGGAAGATAATAAAGCAGCTGATGCTATGGCTACTTTTTCTTCTATGTTACAAATGCCAGAGAATGATTTCAGACATGAGTTCCTAGTGGAGACATTATGCTACCCTGCCTATGACTCTCCTGACTCTCGAATGATATGTTCATTCATTGGACATGATTTGTCCTGCTACCATCACATCTACTCTTATCTTCGTGACCAAATTATTCCTGACACATATACTAGAAATGAAAAATGTCACCTAATCCGCAGTGCTTCATGCTATGTCATCTTAGCAAATGACTTGCATAGAAGGGGTCTAGACGGTACCCTCCTTAGGTGTCTAGAACCTGATGAGTCCAAACATGCATTAGAAGAGGTACATGAAGGCATTTATTGTTCTCACTCAAATGGTCTGACACTGGCTCGTAAAATTATTAGAGCTAGTAATTATTGGCCCGATATGGAGAAGGAAGCTACATAGTTTTCCAAGTCTTGCAAACAATGTCAACTCCATGGTAATTTGATTCATGCTCCAGCCAAGGAGCTTATTCCCTTCATCACTTTCTGGCCATTTCAATAGTGGGCTTTCGACTTAGTGGGTCAGATATATCTAGCTTCTTCAAGAGGACATAAGTACATCATCACTGCTATGCATAATTTTACTAAATGGGTTGAGGTAGTACCTCTCAGTGTAGCTGATGGCAAATCTGTAACTATGTTCATACTAAACTACATTATCTGTAGATATGGTGTACCCTCCTCTATTATCACTGACAATGGAGGACAATTAAAGAACAAAGATCTGAAAAAATTTTGCACTAAGTTCAAGTTTATTCAACATTAGTCTTCTATTTATTATCCTCAGAGTAATGGATAGGCTTCCTAAAAGACAATTCTCAAGATCCTGCACCGTATGGTACACAAATTTGGACAAGACTGGCATCTCCAGATCAATCCTACTTTATGGGCTTATTTCACCAGTATAAGAACTCCAACAGGGGCCACGCCCTTTTCTTTAGTCTATGGTGCAGATGCAGTACTACCTATTGAGGTTGAGATTCCTACCTTGCGAGTCTCTCTGAAGGGCCTTATTACAGATGACAATATCAGAATATCTCGGCTACAAGAGCTTGAATTGCTAGATGAATGTCAAAAGGTGGCATTTGATCATCTCAAAGCATACCAAAAGAGGATATCTAAGAGCTATAACAAGAAGGTTAGACCAAGAGACTTCCAAATGGGTGATCTCGTCTTGAGAGAGAACCCTAAGAATCAGCAACACCAGAGTTAGAAAGGCAAATTTGAACCAAACTAGCTTGGTCCTTATATTATTATTGTAGTATTTGGGTCTGGTGCCTATCAGCTCTCCACTACAGAAGGTGAACAAATCAAAGAGCCTATCAACGCTCTTCACCTGAAGAAATTCTATAGTTGAGATATCTTTTGCATGCTCATGTACATATTTTATTCTGAGAAAATCCTAAAAATTGTAAAATGTCCTGAAAAAATGATCATTTTAGTGAAAACCTGGCAAACAGGTGCTTTGATGTATCTATTATCCTAGTGAAAACCTGGTAAACAGGTGCCTTGATAATACCAAAAAAAATCAAAAAATACAAAAATACAAAAAAAAAATCAAAAAAAAAGAAAAAAGAACAAAAAAATTGAAAAAAATGAAAATACAAAAAAAGAGAAAAAGAGAAAAATGTACCATCGATGAAAACCTAGTAAACAGGCGTCATGGTAGCAAAATTAGAATTTCTGCCAAGATGGTGAAAACCTAGTAAATAGGTGCCTCTTTTTCTGCAATGCTCTATCTGTCGTAGCATCTCTTGGCTTTCTCGCATTCGCTATTCTACTTTCTCACTTTAGTTTGCTTTCCCGCTTTAGTTTTCTTTCCTGCTTTAGTGTGCTCATGCATTTGCTTTCAGTCATCTTTGAGATTTTGTTCGACCTCACATGGATTGAAATTGGTCACACTTAGGGGCATGTTCTTGGTCTAGGGGGCATTGTCTTATCTTTTGGATTCTTTCTCCTCTTGCATCGATCACCAGTGGATCTCACTGCGACTGCCTACCGATGCTTCATAGCACTTCATCTCTTCTTGAGACTCTCTTTTGCATCAGTCACCAGTGGATCTTACTACATCTACATGTTGATGCTTCAATCTTGTCATTGATCTTTATGCTTGAGAATCTCTTGCGACAGTCACCAATGGTTCTCACTGAGTCTACCTACTATCGCTACATTGCTAAGATTTCTCACATCATTTCGCTATTTGTTTGTTCGGCTTCGATCCATTCATTACTTGGGGGCATGGCTCCCCATTTCAATCACTCTTTGGTTTGCACTTGAGTCAGTAATATTGTCAAAGGACAACTTTCTACTAGCACAAACTGGTGTTTCTCAACGCCTTAATCAAACAGTGTTTTTCAACACTCTCTTTGGACACATCTGTGTTTTTCAACACACATCGAATATCTCACGACGTAAACATCTCTCAATAGAAATCAAACATAATGCACTCACAAGCACGATGGTGTTTTTCAACACCCCACACATAGACACATTCATAAACCTTGAAATGTGTTGAACTGTGAATGACTCTTTCTTTTGTATGATATCTATTATCATGAATTTCACTAATATTTTCTTTGTCTACTTCTTGTTGGTGTGGTTTTGATGATCTAACAACGTCAAATAAATAGGGTGTATGTGATAAGAGCTTCTGCATTAAGGTGGAAAAGCCTCACATCCCTCGATCTTGTTTATTTGTATGCCAATGGGAGGTTGGAACTATCTCCTTGACTTTTATTTCTTTATTTGTTTACTTGTGAATTCTTACTATATCGAGCTGGAAACAATGTTCAGGTCACCTTGGCTTTTGTGCCTAGTGCTTATGTTCATTTCCTACATTTCATCTGATGAAATTCATATTCATATTCTTATGGTTGCAGCGGCACCAGTAAGGATTTTATTGACTCTGATGATCCAAAATCACTCGATGATGATAAATACGATGAGTCCAACAACCAAGTCCTAGAATTGCATTTAGCTTAGGCTTGCATTTACATTGTATGCTTGCATTTGCATTTTAGGCTTGCATCGTGGTAGTTTTGGTGTTTTCTTCATTATCTTCTCATTCTTCAAAGGTCCTCATCTCTCATCATGGTTTCTTCTAACCTGCACAAGTGTCTGGTCCTCGCTCTCGATCTTCATTCGTGTTCTTTTGGTTAGTACATGTTGTATATTGCAATATCCTGCATGAGATGATTAGTACCATTGCATTACATTCATTTCCAAAAAGTGAATTTTCATACATTCATTTGCATTTATATATCCATAAACATGTGCATCCATTATAAGCATAAATCAAATCATACGTAGCATTTATCCATCTAACATCTATCATTACATTGCATTCATTCATACATCAATAAAACATGTGCATTAACATTTGCATATTCATCCATGGCATACATCTCTAATCCATACATCTAAATCATATAATAAATATCTCATAAGAAATACACATCTAAAGAAATATATAAACATGTACAATGATGCCAAAAATTGAGCTCATATATATCGATCGGTCAAATGTACAAGGGTGCTACTCGAGCACAATATGTCAAAATGGTAGTACAATATGATATCCCATCTAACCACTCAGTGGAGGTTGAGGGGTTGGCATACCCTACTTCTGAGGGGGTGTCATACCCTACTACTAAGGAGGAGGTCCCGGTGGAGGTGGTCCAGGTGGAGTGGCCCATGCTCCAACATACTCAAAAAAAGGTTGAATCTGATCTTATGCCTTAGGAACTGTGATAGTGTATGCAACATAGTAATAAGAAGCCTGAGTAGCCTCATATCTAGTCTCTAACTGTGATCTATCTAGTGCCTCTCATAAATCCCAGATCTCTCAGTCTTTCTCAGATATCTGCGTATCCCAAATAATCACCTACATATGGAGGTCATCATGCTCCCTCTGTGACTGTCTAGCTCTCTCTATGACCCTCTGAAGTGCCTCCTGCAACTATGCTACCTGTTCACCTGCTGGTGGATCAGTCGGAATAGCATCAGCCATAAAAGTGTCATCTCCCTACTCAGCGGCTCTATCTTGACTGCCACTAAGCCCAGCACCTGCATCTGATCCCATGGGTCTAACAGGGATGTCAGTCTAAGATGTCCTCAATTGTATAACTCTCTCCTGCTGCTATAAAGGTGGTTGTTATACATGTGGCTATTGTACCTATGGAGGGACCTGCTACTGTGGTGGTGGTCATACCGCCTACTGTATATGAGATATCAGACCAACTAGAGCTATAAACCTGAGAAATGGATGAGCTAACATATGGTCTCTGTATGCAGGTGTCATACCTACATTTGTCATTACACCCATATAATCCCACCTGGCTGGTGGTACTCGGGCATCTATCATATTGTGACCCCTATCAAGCTGTCAATGCCAACCCTTCTTTGTCTCATTGATGAATCGGGCATAAGTACAATACTCCTGAGACACATCCTGTGGTCTCCCAAACTGGCGCAATACGTGCGTGAGCAAGAAGCGCTTAATGATGGTAATAGTATGCCCGATCAAAGGACGTGAACAGAACATATATGATATCTCATGGTGAGCATCATCCCATACCTCAGTGGCTACCCAAGGCTGCCATATGACTATGGCTATGTCATCTATCTGTTCCCTCCACTGCTCTATCTTGCCCAGCACGGGCTGGGTCATTAGACCTATGTACCTGTATATGTACAGCTCTAAAGGCTATTGTGTGTCATGAAATATCATCCTACATATGAGAAGGTGTTCCCAAGCCCAGATCTGAAGGATGACCACTCCCACCACCATGGTATGTGCACATCGATACACAATCTCATGCATCTTGTGGTACATCTGAACAAGCATGCACTCACCCCTTCCAAAAGTAACTATAGGTGTGGCCAGTATCTTCTGTAACATGCCTCCCTAATCACACTCCAATCTGTACTGACCGTGATCAGGAACCAAGTGACAACTCAGGAAAAGTGCTAATACGACCGCTAGTGGGTAATCTCTATCATAGCCGCGAATCAACTCCTCCCACGAGATGGCCTGGCCCATAACCAAATCATCCTGGAAAACTTCTCTCAAAGTCACTGTACCTGCTCTGGGCTGAGTGTCGTACTCCACATGAACTCCATGGAAAGGCACTCTCAGAATCCTATAAATATCCTCAGGAGTAACCGTCATCTCCCCCTGTGGTAAGTGAAAGGTGTTTATCTCTGAATGGAAATGCTCAACCAGGGCACCCAGTAAGCCATGATTTACCTGAATATCAGGTGCATCATGAAAGTAAGTCAATCCTAGCCTGTCAATGTGGGCACCATCAGCATCTGATAGCCTCTAAAGTATCTCACCCATGATAGGATGATGTGATCAAAAATTGATAGCAGGCAAGTCGACCTGCAAAGCAAGCAATGAAATTGGATCAATACCTCAACATCATGATTTTTCAAAGCAAAGACAACAAATACAACTATGGACCTATCCTACACACAGTTTTGAGATATTACAACTGGATGTCTCTACGACATAAGAAAATGACAACTTTTGAATTTTAGCAAGTTTTTCATGTGAGAAAACTCTTTTCCCTTGCGAGCTTTCTGGCTCGTGCGAGACGGGATGTGTTCCCGCGCGAGATTTCTTAAATCTCACGCGGTGCAAGCGTGCTCTTCGCACGAGCACAGGGAAGAGACCCGTGCGAGGAACCCCTAACCTATGTGAGGAATAAGATTCCTTGCATGAAATGCAACCTAGGCTGGCGCGAGGAAATTATTTCCTCACGTGAGATTGGACGCGAAAAAGTTTAAAAATGCCTAAAACATGCTAAAAGGATATAAACTGATAAAAAAATTTGAAATGGATCAAGTTGTGATTACTCACAGGTGCATCATACTCTGGTGGTCGGTTGTGTCATCAGGAGTGCTCAAATAATTGTAAATGCATGGGAATGCTCTCAATATCAGCTGGAGCCCTCGCCATCGCTAAAGTCAAAAGGTGAATAATGATTTGAATATGACCCCTCTCGGCCTTATATAGTCTTTGACCTAATTTTTCAAAGTGCTCTATTTTTCGCAAAAATTGCACCCTTGGCTAAATGGACCATTCTAAATCCATTTTCATGATCGAAATTGAAATCTAACACTCCTAAGTAGCTCAAAATCGTGTTTTAAAATTTTGGGACCAACGCGATTGGACGCTTGTGCAGTCAATTTTCTGACATCATTTTCTTTTCAGATTTATCTCTTGTTATCATTTTCTCAACTTTTGTAATCTTTTTATCAAAGTCAACTCTAGTCAATTCTAGTCAACTATGGTCAAACCTAATCAACAGGACCTCTCGATCTCTCTAAATAAATTTTGTCTTCTCTTGATCTATCTCTGGATCTCTCTGGTTTTTTCTGGGTCTTTGATCTCATTTCTCTGTGATTTCTCGCTCTCATCATTGTGATGTGTCATCTTTCAATTTCGCTCCCGAGGGGGAAAGATGAATGCATCATTGAATATTTTTGCATCATTCTTGAATCAGTCTAATCTGAATCAAAAATCCCCATCGCTAGGGGCATCTCATCACTTGGGGCATATTCAATTTTTTGTACCTTATGGTCAAAATTGGATATTCCATGATCTTGAATCTCTAGGGGCATCTTGATGTCTCACACCTTGTCATCTATCTTTCTAGGTATTTGAGCAATCTAACTCAGATCCTCAAGGATCAAGCTTTGTTCTGGAGAGGATTCTTGAAATCTCATTGGGTATTGGGGCACTCTAACCCTAATTCCTAAAAGTTACACTTCGTTCTGAAGATGGCTCTCAAAAACTCTTTAGACTGTTATCTAGGCAATCTAACCTAGATCTCAGAGGGCTAACCTTCGTATTAGGGCAATCTAACCCTGATTCTGGAGATATTCCTAGATCTTCATCAGCTATCAATGGACATTGGGGCAATCTAACCCTGATTCTGATCTTCTCTTAGATGATTCTGCTTCTCGATCTGATCAGTGTCTTGGCAACCTAACCTAGACTTTCAAAATAATCATCTTCACTTCAGACTATTATTTGAATCAATGCGCTACTCACACATCAATTCAAAGAGGGGAAAAATGTAACACCCCAAAATTGGCACCTTATAATCCTAATCAATTTTGGTGTGCTCCTTCAATTTTCTCATCACCAAAGTCCTATTATACTAGGCAAATTCTCCTCCTAATTGACTTTAATTGACTGAGTCTCAAATGAAGAAAACCCAAATTTGCATAAATCTGACATTATATTTAATTCCTAAATTATCAAGGTTTATTAGCTAAAAATCCCTATGATTAATTGATTTAATTCTAAAGTCCTAAGTGCTTTTAAATTAAATTAA
>MU226976.1:105125-116571 GCA_018584345.1 Thuja plicata | reverse complement strand
CTTTCAAGCTCTCTAGTTTAAATGCAATTTCATTTCTAGATTAAGAGCATTTGATTTCTAGATTAAGAGCATTTCAAGCTTTCTAGATTAAGAGCATTTGATTTCATAGATTAATTGTAATTCATTTATAGATTAATTGCAATTTTAATTCTAGACTAGTTGCAATTCATTTCATAGATTAATTGCATTCTATTTCATAGATTAATGGAAAATTCATCTTCTCTCATGCTTTAGAAATCCTCAATGTTAGCAATGGTTAGGTTGTTGGCTCTCATTCTAAGAGTGAATTTGACATCCACAACTAATTAGGAGGCAACAAGTCACTTCAATCAAATTTGCTGGATGAACAATTCATGTTTGTCTTTGTGAATTGAACGATTCAGTAAGGACTATGCTGAGTCTGTGGCTGATTTAGAGGCCACATTCAAGCACACACAATAACAACTACTTATCAGCATTTTGGCCAGTGCCTAATCATGGGTTATATAGTCAAAATAAAACATACATACACCAGGGATGACTAATTGAAATACAAATAAACCTTAGATGGAATGCCTTACAAACTATCTTCTCATCCTCACACCCCTGTATCAAATTCCTGCATAAACCTTAATCCTCTGCAATTATCTGCAAGATTTAAACTCTCCTTGAAAGCAACTCACAAATACTGGCATGGCTACCTTATAACTAGTATATTCAAGATGCCTTACAAATTAAACATACAAGAACTAATAGTAAATGCAAAAAGACATCATTGGTGTCAAAATGGAGATTCCATTGTATTTTATTAATATAAGCCTGATATCAGTACATTCAAATATATTCAAAACCAAAAACCAGACCAATTCATAAATTTGCCTTGTAGTCTTATTTTTTACCATCCTCCTCAAAATATTACAACTTTCTATTTATAGATAGCCCTAGTCATCTTGGAATCCTTTTGAAAAATAAGGATGCAAAAAGCTTTGGATGACTAGGCTATAGGACAAAATTTACATTTCATGGATGAGACAAAAAATAGGTGGAGAGAATAACAGTTCTTTGTTACAAGTTATGTAGTCCTTTGTTTCATGACTGCCTGAATGCTTGTAACTTCCTTAGGGTTGTTAAGTCCTTATCATCTGGGATTTGCTACTTTATTGATGCAAGAACCTATATTGGCCTTTGTTCAAACTGCTAGACATCACTGGTGCTTGTTTTCACTCTTTAATTGTTACTTTTTGTTATTGGAGTGACTATGCCATACTTGCTGACCCAAGTGGTAACCACCTCATCACTTGGCCAACTGAAGCTGAGGACCTCATCCTTTTGGTTGCTGAATTCAACCCAATCAGCACTGGCTTTCTCAATCTCTGATTCCCAAGATTCAAAAAATGCCCTGGCCTTGTTGAGAATGTCAATGGTTAACACAAACCAACCTATATTTTCCAATGTAACAATATTATTTGTTATGTTGGTTAATGTTTCATTCAACTGCCTTAGCCATAGGGATTCATTCTTTATGTTTCCATCCTTTTTGAACATATTGGGAAACATATCATATCTATCCCTAGAGAATTCACCTCTTAGGGTTTCTATCCTTTTCATGATCATATTCTTCTTGACATCCAAGTCAGCCATCAGTTTAAGGCATCTGTAGGTCCTTGTCAAGATGATATCAATATTATTTTTCTCTTTTGAGGTAGAATAGAAATATTTTACATGGGCTTTCTTCCCTTTCCAATTATCAATTATCAAGCTCCAATGCTCCTTATCTTCATCATGTTTATTGATTATGATGACAATTTTCTTTCCCATCAAATAAAGCTTGGCAAGATTAGCTTCACTAGCACACCTCTTGAGGTTAGAATATATTTTGTCAGAATGCCTTTGCTTTACCAATTATTGAGCTTCTTTGTATGGAGAGGAGTCCTCAAGATCCTTCTTTCCCTCTTCTTCTAACCTTGACCTTTCAATGATTAACCTATTCTTTTCAGCCTCTAACTCTGCTCTCTTAGCATCAATGATTTCTTAGGTTGTAGGGATTACTGGTGCAGGGGATGGGGGGTAAGTCACAAATGGGCTAGATAAATAAGGTTGATCTGGACCTTGGGTTAACATTCTTCTAGGAATGAATTGACCAGATTGCTTGCTTTCCAAGAAAGAAATTCTTTTATCCTTTTCTAAAGATCTCACCCTTTCCTAGTTATAAGCCCCAAAAACTGTTTCATACCTCTCATTCAAATTACTAATCTCATCTTCTAGTTTTTTGGCTACACTAAATGAAAACTTGGCAGTTTCCAGAGTCATATTTCCTGCTTCCAAAGCCCATGTTTCTGTAACTCTTCTTACTAAGACATTACCTGAATGTTTGGAGTGATCCTCTCTGCCAGCTCTTTTACTTGCTTTGTTTTCTATGTACCACATCACAATTACTTCATGATCTTCACTAAATTTGACACCCATTGATGCCTCTCCAGCTTGCATTGGCTTAGTTTCTTTTCTCACTACATCAAAAATGATTGCATCAGCAAGATCCCACTAAGGTAAAATAATGACCCCTTCCTTTTGCACCAGTGCCCTGCCCTCATTAGGAGTGATCTCCCCAAATTTGGCTATCATATTTTGTTTTATTTTTTCTTCAATTTCATCTCTACTCTTATCTAGATCAGCATCTTGCATATTTTTACATGCTTCTTTGAATTCATTAATATTAATTCTCCACAGAAATTGAATAAAATCTCTACTTTTGAAAAATTTGTCATCATCCAAAAATTCATCAATGGCTTGCTTGTTGATAGGATCCAATTCTTTTCCTGCAAACTCAGCTATAGTTAAATCCAATGTTGGTTGTTTAGGAGTCTCAGGTACTCCTTCTTGCAATTATTTGGCTGTGATAAAGACTTGGCCAGTGTTCCCCATTTGAACTAATTGTCCTACCACACTTTTATCATCCATGTGCAGGGGAGACTGAGAAGGGGAGTATAATTCACTCTGTGACTGTTCTTTTCCTTCTATCTTTTTTTGTTTAGGGAATGGCATTGATTGGGTGCTAGCATCCAGCGGTTTCTTTCCCTTTTGATCAACTATTTTCTCACCCCTAGGAAATATAGTATTGTATCCTCTTTTCTTGTATACCACATAATTACCTGGTGGGATTACTCTTCCTTGTGAAATTTTTCTCAGGATAGCATGAGATTTTTCTAGCTCAGCTTCCATTATCCTCTATCTCTTCTCATTTAAGGTATGCATGATTCCCTCAAATAAAGTCATCAAAAACTTGATTTTATTGGCCCAAGGGAAAAATTCCTTCAGGGGATCATAAGGTTTGTCAAAATTGTGTACAAAGACCAATGACTTCTTGTATGCCATCCATTTTTCCTTTCTAATCTCCTGGTCACCTAGCTCAAAAACATTCCTGATAATATCCCCAGGGTAATTAAATTGATGCTCCAATTTTAAGCACTTGGTTCTTTTTCTGAACATACCCATTATAAAATCTTCATTATCTGCACACCTAGATATAGACATTGCTAAGTGATAAGGTTCAAAATACGTATCAAATTGTGTCCACCCACCCTTTGTTATGATGAAATGATGGGCTCTGGTGAGGGTAGGGAAAATGCTTACCTTCATTTTTCCTTCTAGGGCTTCCTCATGTAGTCCACACAATTGTCTTATAATCTCTGCTATCCTAATCTTCAGAGGGACTATGTAAGGCAGCACATTAGGGGTTCCCGTAAATCCATAAACCCTTATTACTATAGAAACATGGTACAAAATCAAATCTCCCCAGTTATGGGCAATCTTCGATTCTAGGGAAAACTCCATAGGTCTCAAAAGCTTCATCATATCAGTGTGGATCCTGGCATTTTTATCGCACAATAGTGACCTAAGCCTAGTGGCAAAAACCCTATCAAAGTAAACATAGCTGGATTCTTTTCTGTCCCATGACAGATCAGCACTCCACATTTAAAGAGGTAGGTCCTCATCACCTTGGGATTTAGTCAATTCCATCTCTTCCTCAAAGAAGTCAGCATTATTGGACAAGAACATGTGCTCATATATAAGGGAATACCATCCCATTGGTTTAAGTATGTTGTTTTCATGGATTCCTATCAAACCTTCATGCATTTGTTGGGAAATATAAGAGGCATAATCAAAGACCATTGATACGTGGGTATGTAGAATCTGAACAACCATGAGCATTATGTGGACAGGCATTGTTAATTCTTCATCTTCTCCTAGAACCTTGCATAGGGCACTATACATTTTCTTGGCCTTGCCATTAAAGTAGTCCAATTTAAACGGTTCTAGTGTGTTAGGCCCTACTACAATCAGGTCTCCTATCTTGTTAAAGTACCCTCTCAAAGCCTCATTTTTGTAATACTCCCTCTAGGTCTTGTATACTTCCTTGAAGTATTTGAAATCGATATTATCCATTTGCATTGAGGTATCATTCAATTTGAGGATTCTTTTGATTTCATCAGCTGAAACAGTCAATAGCACATTTCCCTTTGTATCCCTGACAACCCTAGACACCTTGTCATAAGTGTTTGAGATCAGAGTGAACAAATCTGTATCCATAAACACCCCAGGAACTATCAAATTTCCTATATCCAAGTCCCATAAGTTACAATCTGGAGTAGGGGCATTTCTTTGGCTATATGTAGTTCTAAATAGAGTAAGGCCATTAAAACTAGTTTTAACATCTATAGCCCATCTACTTGAGTCATACAAGCCTTCTCCTCTTTTTTAAATGGGGATGTGTTGGAACTATTCTTTTGATTTGGGTCACATCTCCCATGGATCCTTTCAACTATTGTAACAGATCCTCCCTAACATTTCTCTTCTCGTAATCTACTTCTGCAGAGATTTCGATCCTAGGGGCCATCTTTTAGCTCAGGGTTCTAATAGTAATGGTGTCAAATTTATGGAAATACCTTTGTTTATTCTTAAGAATTCATAATTTTACTGTAAGCATTAAATTCAACTTATTTGGTCAATAAGCTTACCCGTTCTACAATTTTGGCAACACAAAGCGTGAGAATTCTGCAACTTTGATATTCACTTTAATCACTTCGACAATAATGAGAGTTTTGAGCTTTTGAATACTGAATTATCTACTTCCATCACATCAGTCTATCACATTGAATTTTACTAAAGTAGCCACACACTCTGTAATTAATTCACCTGAGTTGAAATTTGCGGCTATAACGGCTCACTAAAACTTACTTTGGCAATTTTAAACCTGGGTCGTAGATTTTAAAAAGCATCTTCTTCGTCTAATGGGTGTCTTCTTTTCTTAGAAATAACTGCTCATTTGGGACACGTGTCAGCATGACTTAATCGCTTATTCACTAGATCTCATGCTTCTTCTCCTTGATTAATTAAGTCCACCGTCTGATTAATCCTAACTTGTCTAGAATTTATCTCAACTTAAGTTTACTAAATGCGGCTGCACATCACCACATATACCACATGTCAACATAGCTTAATGGCTTATTCACTAGATCTTGATTACTTTTCTGCCAAGCCATTAAGAAAATCATCTGATTCTTTCATACTTGCAACCCTTTTAACATGATGATTGCGCTGCATAAGAGCTTTATGACTTCAGCCAGGCCCACCTTGGACAAGAGGCACCATGGCTTAATCGCTTATGCGATAGATGTTGTGCAACTTTTCTTTAATTCATCAAGAAAACCATTAGAACCTTTCATTCATCTCCAAAATTTATCATGCGATCGGCTTCACCTTTAGTGGAATACATGTCATCACCCTTGACACGCATCGGCACCACTTAATCTCCTATGTGATAGATGGTGTGCACTTTTACTTTAAGTGATTAAGTCTACCGTCAATTTTTTATGACTTGCTCACTGCTTAGCTGAGAACTTTTATGACTATTGGCCCCACCAAGGACACGCATCACTCAGACTTGATCTCTTATGTGATAGATATCGTGCATCTTAGGGGCTAAGCCATTAAGTCAACTGTTCGATGAAAGAAAACATGTCAGATCGTTAACTGAGAATCTCTTCAACCACCAGGACCATTAAGGACACATGGCACCACAGCTTAATATCTTAACTAATAGATCTCGGTTAGTTTTGGACTAAGCTATTAAGCGGGCCATCCGATCAAAATACATTTGCTCACCACATAAAACATTAAAATGAAAGGCTTTTCTTAGTGGCGTGACTTAGGAAATATTAAAGTGGTTAGGAAAACACAACTTTAAAACACAACCCCTTTAATGTACACACACGACTTAAGATAAATTAAGTGACTGAAAAGGCAACACAAAAATAGAACCCACCAAGACACTTAAGATTTTTAGATTAAAATTTGAATAGGGTTATATCATAGACTTGAGGGTTCAGACACTTTTCACCATTTTCAACTAGGTCAAGGGTAAGAACAAACTTTGTAGAGGCATGAGAATAGTTTTCAACCATGATTTTAAACCCATGGATACAATGAATGATAGGGGACCTCAAAAATTTACAAGGCATATTTCAAACATAAAATAGCACCAACAGGTGGGAAGGAAAATAAAGATGATAAATTAGAGCTTGTGCATACAGATGTATGGGGTCCAGCTCATGTATCTTCCCTTGGTGGGTCTCTGTATTATCTTACTTTCATTGATGATGCAACTAGGAAAGTATGGATTTATTTCATTAGGCAGAAATTTGAAGTATTTTAAAATTTTAAAAAATGGAAAAGCTTGGTTGAAAATGAGACTGGTAAAAGAATAAATGTCTCAGATCTGATAATGGTGGTGAGTATTGCAGAAAAGAATTCTATGATTATTGTTCCTCTAATGCATTCGTAGGCAGAAAATAGTTCCAAGGACTCCACAAGAAAATGGAGTGGTTGAATGCATGAACGGGACAATAATGGAGCGTGCAAGGAATATGAGATTGCATGTTGGGCTCCCCTTAAACATGTGGGAAGAGGCTGTAAATATTATTGTTTATTTAATTAACAGAGGACCCTCTACTCCTTTGGGTTATGTATTCTAGAGGAAGCATGGACTGGTAAGAAGGTAAGTTATTCTTAACTCAGAACCTTCGGCTGTGAAGCATTTGCACATTATGTAGAGTTGGATTATACTCCAATAGATAATGTTCCAGTAATTCCTTATGCTCCACAAAAACAGCAACAAATACCACACACCCCAGTGAATTTTAGATGGTCAACAAGGCTAAGTAGACCTATAGATAGATTTTCACCTTCTTTGTATTATATTTTATTAACTGATACTGGTGAACCTGAATATTATAACGAAGCTATGTAGGTGGATACAAAGCTTCAGTGGGAGTCTGCAATGATAGATGAAATGGAATCCTTGCTAAAAACTCAGACTTGGGATTTATGGAAGTTACCTGCAGGTAAACGGGCTTTACAGAATAAATGGGTTTATAGGTTGAAAGAAGAATATGGAGGTAAGAAAAGATTTAAAGCCAGATTAGTTGTAAAAGGATTTGCACAGAAACATGGTATCTATTTTGATGAGATATTTTCTCTACTTTTTAAAATTACTTCTATTTATACTATTTTAAGTATTGTGGCTACTAAATATTTGCACTTAGATAAGCTTGATGTTAAAATAGCTTTTCTTCATGGTGATTTGAATGAAGAAATATATATGGTATAGCCACAGGGATTTGAGGTCAAGGGTAAGGAAATTTTAGTGTGCAAATTGTAGAAAAGTTTATATCACTTGAAGCAAGCACCTTGGAAATGGTATATTAAGTTTGATACTTTTATGAATAAGAATGGATACACTCGATGTAATTTTGACCATTGTGTTTATTTCAAGAGGTTAAATGTGGAAAGCTACATTATTCTATGCTTTTATGTTGATGATATGCTTGTAGCTGGATCTAACATGGATCATATTAAGGACTTGAAACAACAGTTAGAAAAATATTTTTCTATGAAGGATTTGGGGGCAGCAAAATAAATCCTTGGCATGAAAATTTGTAGAGATAGGAAGAAAAAAAAATTAACTTTATCTCAGGCTGAGTATGTTAAAAAGGGGTTGCAAAGATTCTCCATGAAGGATGCCAAAGTTGTCACTACACCTTTGCCTGGTCATTTGAAATTGACTAAGGAGATGTGTCCAAAGTGTTAGTAATAACTAAGAGGGGAGGGTGAATTAGTGGCCTCAAAATTTTATCCTTTAATCACTAACCACCAATCAAATAAACCTCAGATTATTAAGTCCCTACAAGATGCATGCCATGAAATACTTATAATGATTAACTGTCTATCGGTTTTCCTTGTCTATCCTTATTCTCTTTGATTACCTATATGTAGTATAACTATTTACTGAAATACAATAAATAAGTAGAGTATACTGATATATCCATAAATGCATATGTGAAATGTAAAACAGTAAAGTAATAAACCATACACACATAACACTTTGATTTTAACGTGGAAACCCTGTTGAGGGAAAAACCCACTGGGACTGGTACCCCAAATTTTCACTCTTCTGAAGTGAGCCTTGTTAAGAGCCAACCTTGTTAAAGGTTATGAACACACTGTTAGGTGTGACCTTGTGAGAGGATTTTATACATATAGGTTGTCACTTAGTATTGGGCAACTCAGTTTTCTATCATCCATGAATCTGCCTCTTTCTTAGATTGTCAATAGGCTTTAGGAAAATCTAGTGCTACTTTCATGAATCAACCTTTTGGCACTCCTTGGGATGTACCTCAATGTATAGAATACTATTAAGTCCTACTCTATTAAGAGACTTGATGCTTCAATGGTTAAACTGAAAAAAAATGACCTTTTTCTAATGCAACTTGAATTGCAGATTTTCAGATCTATTTAAGTACATTACCTCTCTGATCAATATATCAATTCAATTCTTTGTGCTCCACACTTTCTGCTCTATGATTTTGTGCTCACTATTTGTTGGTGTCTGTAGAATTCCTTAGCTCTTCCTTTAGCTTGATTGATCAGTACTGAATGAAGTTATCCTTCATCAGTTTCTCTTCAGCATCTTCTTTTTATTCACTCCCCTTGTCATATATTTTTGGAATGAATAATGCTTGTCTCTTATATAGACATGATATTCCTTAATTCTTGATTCTTGATTCTTGATTCTTAGCATGATAAACAGTCCAGCCAATCTGATTTAAAGCATAACTCCTTATTTATCTCGTAGTTATCTTCTTGCCAACTGTACAAATTAGCTTTAAATCAATCACTTAACTCTGGTTAAATAAAACAATGAAAACAACCTGTTAAGTCTATCTTTAGCTCTTGCCAGCTAGATATTTTGTCATTTTCTAAAATCTATGTTCTGTCGGTCAACTCTTTAGTTAGTCATCAGTTACAATTGCCAGTTCCGTTGGTGTGACTCCAGTTAGCTTTGGGATCTCCATCCGTTGGGCATCATTGGATTTTTACTCGTCAAGCAACATTGTCTTCAGCTCGTCGGGTATCCTATGGTTTTCTTCATCTGGCAACACTTTCTTTATCTCATCGGGTATCACTATGACTTTTCTTCTTTGGCTTTACCGATGGTGTGCACTCCGTCGGTGTTATCTATCACTTAGTGAATTCTTGACTTTTATGCATTGCTGAAAGCATAACCTTTGTTCCATTGAATATCTAAAGTCTTTGGCATTATGTAGATGACTGTACAGATTATATCAATTTGACATCAATGACAATACAAACCATTAACTGATTTAATGCCTTGCATTATCTTCAAGTTAACATTATCAAATATTCAATCAGTTATATGTCATCAATATCTCCCTTTGGCATTGATGGCAAAAAAAATTATATTATCACACTATACTATTTCTAAGACAATATGAAATACAATTGTTAAGATTCATCAAACTACCAATCTTTGTTTGATAACCGATAAATGTCTAAACTTTGGTAAGCTCTATTTTAGCTTAGATTTGGTTCTTGCAGCTTTCTATTTTCTGATGTGTTGAATCTCCTCTGGTGTCAATTTTTGCTTTGATGTCTTGACCTCTTTTTAGCAACTTTCTCTTTGTGTAATATTTCATATAATTTTCTCTCCCTTAGGATATAATCTCTCCCTGTTGGAGTGATCTGATAATGGATAATCTCTCTTCCTTTTCTCAAAAGAATGTGATAATATGGATAATCTCTCTCCCTTTGACAACAATGCCAATCAACTATTGAAACAATGTTTGTTGCCAATTGTTTTAAATATCTGACATTCATGTCAAATAATCATTTTCCTCTTATCCATAATATATTCCTTGAATTTCCCTTATCCATCAGCAATACAACATTATTCTCTGGTGCTTGGTTCTAATATATACCTGTCTGTATACAAATATAGCTTTGAAGTTCTTCTCTTTGCTTGCATCAACATTTTTGATATTCTGATAATACATAGGCTAATGTAGCCTTCAGTCTTTTACTGATTGGTAGACAAGGGTTTGACCCCTAGTCTCTTTCTCAGGTACTCAAATGTATCTTTGGGTAGTGGCTTGGTGAAGATATCGGCCAACTGTTCTATTGATTACACATACTCAAGTGTCACTTCTTTCTCTTGAACTTGTTCTCTCAAATAATGATACTTGATTGCAATGTGTTTAGTCTTTTCATGCATGACTAGAATCTTGGAAATGTTTATTGCACTGGTGTTATCACAAAAGATAATCACTGGTTTTAATATCTTCATATGCACACCTTCAAGTAGTTGTTTAATCCATGCAATATTTGAACAATTTGTAGCAGCAGAAACATACTCTACTTCTGTAGTATACTGAGAGATGCATCCTTTCTTCTTACTGATCCCTATGACAAGTCTATCACCCATAAATAATGCTCCTCCAGTTGTGCTCTTTCAGTCATCAAGATTTCCAGCCCAATCAGCATTGGTAAACACCTTTAGTTCAAATTTTCCTTCTCCTCTATACCATAATCCAAATTCCTCAGTATTCTTTAGATATCTTAGGATTCTTTTCATAGCATTCATATGTGATTCCCTGGGGTTAGCAAAAAATCTAGCAACAATTCCTACTGCATGTGCAATATTTGGTCTAGTGTGTACAACATACATGAGTTTTCCAATCATTGATCTGTACAAAGTCTGATTTACCTATGTTGACTTGTCCTCCTTTTTCAAGTTACATCTAGTAGCTATCAGTGTTCCAACTGGTTTGGATTCTTCCATTTTGAATATCTTCAGGACCTCTTTGATGTACTTGGATTGTGTAATGAAAATACCTTCACTTTGTTGAATGATCCATAGACCAAGAAAGAACTTGATCTCTCCAAACATAGACATCTCAAATTCTTCACTCATCTCATCAACAAATAATTTGCATAGCATATCATTGCCTCCAAATATGATGTCATCAACAAATATTTCAGCAATCAAAGTGTTAGCATCAGTATCTTCTTTTAAATAAAGATTGTTGTTTTCACTAGTCCTTATGAATCCAAT
>MU226976.1:51867-101753 GCA_018584345.1 Thuja plicata | reverse complement strand
ATACCTGATAGGTGGAGTCTTATTCTACTTTGCCATGAAGCAAAATTATCTTTGTTCAACTTGGGCACATCTCGTCTGTTCATCTTGTGATCTTTGACTTAGGTCTTGAAACCTTCCTTCTAAGCACACAAGATTTGATACCAATTATTAGTAATAACTGAGAGGGGGGGTGAATCAGTGGCCTCAAAAATTTATCCTTTAATCACTAACCACCAATCAAATAAACCTCAGATTATTAAGTCCCTACAAGATGCATGCCATGAAATGCTTATAATGATTAACTATCTGTCGGTTTTCCTTGTCTGTCCTTATTCTCTTTGATTGTCGATATGCAGTATAACTATTTACCAAAATATAGTAAATAAGTAGAGTATATCAATATATTCAAAAATGCATATGTGAAATGTAAAACAGTAAAGTAATAAACCATACACACATAACACTTGGATTTTAATGTGGAAACTATAGGATTTGACAAATGCAAATCCACAGAACCCGAATACACCTGCATGCAAATAACTTGTTACAGAGAGGAAGCACAAGAATGAAAAATCAGAACTTAGAGATGCTTGAAAGAAGAGATAAAATATTGTTCCCTAAGTTATGAAATAAAAATTACAAATTTCAGCCTATAAAGGTGAACAAACCCTAAACAGAAAAACTAGGTTGCGCAATATAATTAATATAAAATATTAATTATATGCACCTAAGAGACAGCTTAAGTGAAAAAAGAGTAATGAAACTAACTAATTACTCTAACACCCCCCCTTAAGCGAAGCTTGGGAGGTAAGCTAACCTAGCATAGCTATGAAAGCAGGAAAAATGAGTCCCGGCAACAAGGCCTGATCAGGTACCCAATATAAGGAAATCTTTGTAAACCGGAGACAAAGGAGAAAACCCTGTGGGAAAAACTCCTCTCCAAAAAGAAATATAAAATCAAGAAAAAAACAAAGAATGACTTCAAGAGACTCTCTCAAAGCCACGAGTACAATGCATGCTGCCAACCCCCCCGTGAGAGAGGGTCAAGGCTCCAAAGCCCCCCCAAAATGAAAGAACCCCTGGATCAATGAACAAACCACTGTAACTCCAATGCAAAGGAGTGAAAGATAGTGAGCAGTGAAGAGGTAATCTCAAAATATAGGGTGTCATAGGAAGGTCAAGTTGATGCTCAAAGGAGTAGACACGAGGATCCTGAAATGGAATCCCCAATGCAAGTGGTATGACAGGTGTGATAACACTATCATGAGAGAGGAGATGAGTGTCCTCTGTAGAATCCTCAACAACTGCACCTGGTGGCTTGATGAATGGAGCTGGAGGTTTGGCAGTGTTGAGGAAGAGTCCTGCTGAAGAGAAGAAACCTCAAAAAGATGTGGTGTGGTAGTTACAGCAGTGGTCTCAGGAACAACATAGAGGTTCAAGTGACCTGACTGCACCACATGATGCTCTCGCAGAAGAGGAGAGCCAATCTCTGATAATGGAGATGGTGGACCAAATTGTGTGAAGGTGTAGAGATGGGTGGAATGATCAATTGTCCCTATAGCAACAATGCCTCATGTTGCACTATCCCAGATGAGGGTTGAATCTGTCATGAACTCAACTGTCTTCCCTGACCCACTGAGAGTAATCTGATGAATCGAGAGAAGGTTTGCAGATAGAGATGGATCATACAATACATCATTGAATGTGCCATCCTAAATTCTTACAAAACCTTTCCCATAGACTATCATAACAGTGTTGTTCTCCATGAGAATGTGAGGAATAGGAGAAGCCGCAAGAGAAGAGAAGATCTCCGAAGAAGATGCCAAATGGTGAGAAGCACCTAAATCCAGTATCTAAGGGACCTGTGAAGGGGATGCAACAGAAGCCTAGAATGCATGACCCTTTCTAAGATCTTTTCCAGCTAAAGAAGATGTGGCAGAAGACTGAAAAGCGGACCCCTATGAGCTAGAAGAGGATGGAGAGGAAACAGTGCTCTTCTGAAGGAGAGCTTGCAAAGCTGCAATCTATTTCTCATAGCCATCAAACTTCTTCTGATAGAAAAGTGACTCATCATGAGTTCCCATCTGACAATAGGAGCATGAGGGTTTGTAATTCTTTGATTTCTCCTTCTAAGGAGTAGATGGTGGTGCCTATTTTTGCTCTGGCTTCCGTGAAGATGAGTGGGCAACCAAAGCATGGCTCATAGAGCCAGAAGAACTGTCTAGCTATTGAATCTTTGACTGCTCTTGAGTCAATCGATCATAGAAGGTCTCAAAGGAAGGCATAGTGTGTCAAGGGCCCAAAGCATCCATAGTGGAATAGAAGGTGGAGGAGAAGATCGCAAACTGTCTGTGAAGCTTTGAGAGTATCAAAAAAATACACTCATTATCTGACTTGGTCTTCCCACATCCCTGTAAAACTAAACGGAGAGAATTGAACTTCATCAAGAAGTCCTCAATGGTGGAAAAACTATCAGGAGACAAGGATGTCAACTCTACATCAAGCTGAAGTGCCTTGAACTCATTAACTATGCCAAACAAATCTGCAAACTTGTTCCACATAGCCCGAGGAGTGTTCAAATTCTCCAGGTGAAACATGAGACTATCAGAAACATTCAGTGCCAGTAAGCCCATGGCTTCTTCCATTTTATTTTTTTGTTGAAGAGCCTCAAAAGGACACTACAGAATAGTCCAGACACAACCATAGGCCATGTGACATGAGTAGCCTGGTCATGTGTACTTTTTAGGTGTGGTAATTATGCAGTGTCAGCCGGGCCACAAAGGGGTCTGACATTGAGAGAAGAAAAAGATGAAAGTAGAAGGGTCATTTTCTGAAATTAAATGATAGAAAGAAAAAGCACCCCCCCACAATGTATGATTCTATCCCCTGTACAATAAAGAAATAATTACTCAAAGCACAAAAAGCGAGAAGAAAACCTGGATGCCAGATGCAGAGATGGAGGAAATAAAAGTCTCAACTTCAATGCCAAAAATGAGGGATCAAATGGCCAAATCAGCAATCAAGACCAGCAGCATTGCGTCCAACTTGGAAATACCTTTTTGATGATGTTTTGTTTTTCAAAAATGGACACTATATGCTCAAGTTATGGCCAAAAAATTGACTGCTCCTCCGAAGAATAACTCTCTGGAAAAAACCAGAGATGGGAAAAATTTTGACGGTCAAACGACCGTCGCTAGGCACTACAAATAATTTGATGGCTATCATACTGTCACCAGCCCGTCGTTGATGTCAGCATGATGTCATTGCCAAAAAGTACATATTGGCCACCGAAAAAAATTTGTGGCACCGGGAAGGTGATGTCACCTGTCAGAAAGGTGACATCAACAAATGGTACACGGGTGGTGGCTCGGTGGCTCGGTGGCGGCACTATGGTGGTGCAGCCACTCCCGGGTGGTACTGTAGCGGTGGCCGGGCAGAGCTAGGGTCGTGGCGGCTATCAAGCTATGCAGAGGTAGCGCGCTGGTTGGGGCAAGGTGCGAGCCAAGTGCGAGTGGCACGTTGGCTACGCGTGGGTGGTGCATTGGCGGCGCATTCTGCCTACACTCAAAACCTTTTTAAAAACCCTTTTTTATTTTTTTCCTTGAAAAATGTGTCGTACAACCTCAAATGGCGAGAAAGATCCCCAGATGCTACTATGGCCAAATATGGCCAACTTTATATGTATTTTGACTCTCTCGAGCCTTCTGAGCGCAATGGTGGAGTTTGTTTTGGCTCAAAATGCACCAAAAAAAAAATTTCATGCAAAAAAGAAACAAAAAATATTGTCCTACAGAGAATGCCAGATCTGAAGCGCAAGCCCAGAACCCTCTAGAGAGAAGAAACTTTTCCACTATCGGCTGTGAATCATGGCTTCAAAAAACCCTCAGACCAAGCAGCAGCAGGGAAGCTCTGATACCATGTAGGATTTGACAAATGCAAATCCACAGAACCTGAATACACCTGCATGCAAATAACCTGTTATAGAGAGGAAGCACAAGAATGAAAAAGAAGAACTCAGAGATGCTCAAAAGAAGAGATAAAATATTATTCCCTAAGTTATGAAAGAAACATTACAAAGTTCAGCCTATAAAGGTGAACAAACTCTAAACAGAAAAACTAGGTTGCGCAATATAATTAATGTAAAATATTAATTATATGCACCTAAGAGACAACTTAAGTGAAAAAAGAGTAATGAAACTAACTAATTACTCTAACAGAAACCCTGTTGAGGGAAAAAAAACTGGGACCGGTACCCCAAATTTTCACTCTTCTAAAGTGAGCCATGTTAAGAGCCAACCCTGTTAAAGGTTACAAACACACTATTAGGTGTGACCTTGTTAGAGGATTTTATACATACAGGTTGTCAATTAGTATTGGGAAACTCATTTTTCTACCATCCTTGAATCGGCCTCTTTCTTAGACTGTCAATAGGCTTTAGGTAAATCTAGTGCTACTTTCATGAATCAACCTTTTTGGCACTCCTTGGGATGTACCTCAATATATAGAAGATTGTTAAGTCCTTCACTGTTAAGAGACTTGATGCTTCAATGGTTAAACTAAAACAAAATGACCTATTTCTAACGCAACTTGAATTGCATATTTTCAGATCTATTTAAGTACATTACCTCTCTTATCAATATATCAATTCAATTCTTTGTGCTCCACACTTTCTACTCTATGATGCTATGCTCACTATTTGTTGGTATCTATAGAATTCCTTAGCTCTTCCTTCAGCTTGATTGATCAGTACTAAATGAAGTTATCCTTTATCAATTTCTCTTTAGCATCTTCTTTTTATTCACTCCCCTTGTATATTTTTGGAATGAATAATGCTTGTCTCTTATATAGACATGATATTCCTTAATTCTTTATTTTTTATTCTTGATTCTTGGCATGATAAAAAATCTAGCCAATCTGATTTAAAGCATAACTCCTGATTTATCTCGTAGTTATCTTCTTTCCAGCTATACAAATCAGCTTTAAATTAATCACTTAACTCTGGTCGAATAAAACAATGAAAACAACCAGTTAAGTCTATCTTTAGCTCTTGCCAGCTATATATTTTGTCATTTTCTAAACTCTTTGTTCTGTCGGTCAACTCTTTAGTTAGTCATCAGTTACAACTACTAGTTCCGTCGGTGTGACTCCAGTTAGCTTTGGGATCTCCATCCATAGGGCATCATTGGATTTTTACTCATCAGGCAACATTGTCTTTAGTTCGTCAGGTATCCCGTGGTTTGCTTCATCAGGAAACACTGTCTTTAGCTCGTTGGGTATCACTGTGACTTTTCTTCTTTGGCTTTACTGATGGTGTGCACTCCATTGGTGTTGTCTTTCACTTAGTGAATACTTGAATTTTATGCATTGCTGAAAGCATAACCTTTGTTCCATTGATTCTCTGAAGTCTTTGGCATTATGTAGATGACCGTACAGATTATATCAAGTTGACATCAATGAAAATACAAACCATTAATTGATTTAATGCCTTGCATTATCTTCAACTTAACATTATCAAACATTGAATCAGTTATATGTCATCACAAAGACACCAGAAGAAGAGGCTAAAATGGCCAAGCTACCTTATGCTTCAGCTTTAGGGAGCTTAATGTATGCTATGGTATGTACTAGGCCAGACATTTCCCATGCAGTGGGAGTCGTTATTAGGTATATGAGTCACCCTAGGATTGAGAATTGGAATGCAGTCAAATGGATTCTCAGATATTTGAGAGGTACATCTAATAAGTGTTTACACTTTGGGGGCTCTACAACTACTACAACTACTATTCATGGCTATGTTGACTTAGATTTGGCAGGAGATATGGATACCGGGTGGAGTACTACTGGTTATGTATTTATAGTTGGTGGAATAGTAGTAAGTTGGATTTCTTGGTTACAAAAGGTGAATACTTTATCCCCTAAGAGGCAGAGTATGTTGCTGCTATAGAGGCAGCCAAGGAGATGATAGTGCTTTAATTCTTCATGGAAGAATTGGGACATCCACAAGCGGATAACTATTTGTATTCAGAAAGTCAAAATACCATACATCTTGCAAATAATTATGCTTTACACTCAAAGAAAAAGCACATACAGTTCCGGTATCATTTCATTCGGTCAATTTTGGATGATGGACAGTTAAAGCTAGAAAAGATTTGTATAGATGATAATCCAACGGATATGTTTACAAAGGTTGTAACAAGGGAGAATTTGAATTCTTTTTCATCTTCAGTTGGTCTTCTAGAGTGAATAGACTAAAAGAACAATAGATTCCAAGAAGGTTGGATCCAGTGGGAGCTTCATAGGGTAGCGATTTAGCTATATGATCAGTCTCCAAGTGGGATAATTATTGGTTTATGTGGAGTCTGATCAGTCCCCAAGTGGGAGATTTTTATATTGTGGTGACTGATCAGGAAAGTACTATCCAGGAAAGTGTTTTACCTTTCTGTAAGGTGTGGGGTTCGGTGCATCACCAAATTTCAAGGCTGACATATTCTAACCCTAAAGAGGCATAACATTGTAAAAATTGGCTTAGGGTTAGGGTTTCATTATTATGTTGTATGTTTTACGGTGGTATTGAGTTGTAAGGGATTCGCGCATTGTGATTTGATTGTAATCACTGGATAAGAATAATATTGGACTTTTTTTTTTGGTGGACGTAGCCTAGGGATTGGGTGAACCACATTAAATCTTTGTGTCTTGTGTTCTCTTCTATTTTGGTTTATTATTCTCTGATATTGGTTATATTTCTGCATGTAATTGTTATTTTTTCCCTGTTAATCCTAACATATGTTCAGTATGGGATGCATAGTTTGGATCCTTGTATAGGATGTATTGTTCTTTTTTATGCTCCAACATTTTCTTAGTGATTTTCATCACTTAATGCTTTACAAGAAGTATTTTATGATTTTGTCTTTGTCTTCTTTTTAGTCCTATGGCTGGGAGCATTAGGGTAGGTTATCTAGGAGTGTAGAGGGGAAGTGGCTTGTAGTGGGGGCCAGGGCCCTAAGAGGCTACTAGGGTAACTCATTGTAAGTTGACTTAATAAGTGATAACTTAATTAAATTATTTGAGAGAGACATTAATAAGATAAATATGTGCCTCACCTATGCCTTGAGTGCTAGTACAGGCTAGGATGGGAGTGAGAGAGGATGCTTGTTTGAGGTCTTCATGATTATAATCCTTGTCTGTACGAGAGGATTACTGAGCCACGTAGAGTCACTTGTGGGTCAGGGCCAGTTGGGCTACTAGGGTAACTCAAGGGTAGACTTATGTGATGACACTTCCCTATATGTGTTCTAGGTTCCTACGTGAGTATTTGGTACACTTGTTTTATCTCTTCATCTTTTGGATTTTAAACCTTGGTATCTTCTTGTTATCTTTTTATCTAGTGTACCTTTGCATTAGTCTTGCTTGTTGGTTTTTTCATGTGTGTGTGGGCCTCTTGTTATCTCCTTAGCATGGTTGGAGTGGACCTTTGGTTCCACACGGTTAGGTGGTAGTGATTCTTATTACCATTGAGATCCAACGTTCATGACTTTATGCTTGGATGATCATTATTGCAGTTGTACATTCTTATTCTTAATTATTGGAGACTTTATCTTATCTTTCTTATGATGTATACTTGTATATGTTTGAAATGAGTTGAGTAACTAAGAGGGGAGGGGTGAATTAGTTACCACAAAAAAAAATCCAAGTCCCTTAGATTTCTTAAACAAATTTATCATTGTTGCTTAGTTAACAGCGATATTCTATTGTCACTCAGTTAACATAGCAAATCTTAAGATATTAACTATAATTATCCTTTAGTGATTAATTGCATAAACATAAACCATAAAGAAACAAAATGTACATACATAACACCAAGATTTAAATTTGAAACCCAATATGGGAAAAACCACCAATTGCAACTAGTCAATCTTTTTCACTCTTCTGAAGTGAGCCCTATTAGGAGCCAACCCTGTTAAAGGTTACAATAACAACTATTAGGTGTGACCCTGTTAGAGGATTTAATTACCCTGTAAGGAGTGGCCTTGTTAGAGGTCTTCAAACACTTTAATGTAGAAATGTCACCTTGTGAGAGGATTTACAAAAGACTATTAAGTCTACTCTGTAAAGATATTTAGATTACTACTACAATTGTTAGAGACTAACAATGGATTGACCTATTTTGAGAAGCAATTGTCTTTGCTGATTTAGATCTCTACTCCAGTTTATAAAACTTGATCCTCAATGATCAGATATTCTATTGCAACTCTATATGTTCTGTCCTCAATCAGAATCCCATCTGATTTTGCCTCCACACTTCATGTCATAAACATATATCTTACTTCCACATATTAAGTCCAAACTTGACCTTATATATATATGATAAGCCTTGTCAAGTCGGCCTTAATAAACTTTCAAATAATCAATAAAACTTAAGCTTATTGGCTTCATATAACTAATTAACCATAAAATATAAAATGTTATTAGTCGGCTGTCACTAAAAGCATAACTTGATTAATAGTGAAATCCTTCAATGCCTGACCAAAACTGTAATAACTTGATTAAAATTGAAAATCACTTTGGTCTTTGTCAATGCCTGAGAGTGTTTGGCATAAACTAATTGTGCTCAGATAGGATTAGACATTTGTGTAAACATCACTACACTTGTGTAAACATCAATGACAATACACAATTTAATCATTGTCATCAACAATATCCCTCTTTGGCATTGATGGTAACACAACATGTCATAATACAAATAATTATAGAGCAACAGACACAAGAATGAAATTTGATTAATGTCCTTAGATTCATTCTGATTCTGATCCAAAAATCTCCCTGTGTCTTCACAATCACTGAAATACAGATTTCTCCCTCTTACATTAATCTTTGTTCTCTAATAAAATTTCTCCCTCTGTCGTCAATCTCTCCCTTAGTAATCTTTATAACATCATTAATCTCTCCCTCTTTGAAAACCAATGCCAAAGACACCATCCAATACACATCCAATGAATTTGTAATGTACATGTTTGTACTGATTCATATGCAATAATCTCTAAATATCTACATCAACATGTTAAATATGTTCTATATCCCAGTTGATGCATCACTAATCTGTCCATTAGTTAGCCTTAGGGGAATCACCCCTAGCTTTCCTCTAAGATACAAAAATGCATCCTTAGGTAACGGTTTGGTGAATATGTCTGCAATTTTTTGTTTAGTATTCACTTATTCCAATCTTATTTCCTTATCCTAAACCAATTCTCTCAAGAAATGATACTTTATTGCAATATGTTTAGTTTTAGTATGCATCACAGGGTTCTTTGAAATGTTACTAGCACTAGTGTTGTCACAATAGATAATAACTAGTTCTTTGATTTCTTCCTTCATACCTAACAAAATTTGTTTGAACCATATGATATTTGAACAATTTACTAATGCGGAAACATACTCTGCCTCTCATGTAGATTGAGAAATGTAGTTTTGTTTCTTGCTTGTTCAGGAGACTAACCTCTTTCCAAGAAATAATGCTCCACCACTTGTTCTCTTTCTATCATCAACACTTCCTCCCCAATCAGCATCAGTAAAAGTCTTCAAATCAAAGTTTCCTCCTTTCTTATACCATAATCCATAATCTTCAGTACCCTTAAGATATCTCAAAATCCTTATGATAGCCATCAAATGATTCTCTCTAGGATTAGTTGAAAACCTTGCAACAATATTGATTGTTAATGCAATATCGGGTCTAGTGTGAATAACATATTAAAGTTTACCAATCATGGATTTGTAGGTAGTCTGATTTACCTCCTTTGAATCATCATCCTTAGACAACTTATGTCTAGTAGGCATAGGTGTTCCAAATGGTACGGAATCTTCCATCCTAAATTTCTTCAGTATCTCTTTGATGTATTTAGACTGAGTAATGTAGATACCATCCTTCATCTGATAAACTTGTAAACCAACAAAGAATTTGATTTCACCAAACATAGACATCTCAAATTCCTTACTCATAGCTTCAGAGAATGCTTTACATAAATCATCATGTCTAGTAAATATTATGTCATCCATAAACATCTATGTTAATAGTATCTTATTCTAAGTTCCTTCTTTGATGTACAAGCTACTATTGTCATTAGTTCTCTGAAATCCAATACTTATCAAGTAACCATGCAATCTTTCATACCAGGCTCTAGGAGCTTGTTTCAGTCCATACAATGCTTTGTTTAGTTTGAAAACCTTGCACAAGGAGGGTATGTAGATGGGGCCAAAGGCTCTCCCAACTACCAAAACACCTTGCAGAACCAATGTGGAATCCAAACAACACAGTGAGAGAAGAAACAACAGATATATTTTATCATTAATTTATCAAACTCATTACATGTTGGGATGTAAGGCCTTCCTAGTTTTGGCCCTATACATAAAAATGAATTATAGATTGACCTTCATACAACAAAGATCACATACCTTCGATCTCAATATCCAAAAAATTTCTTTCTTTCTCTAAGATTGATATCTAAACTAAGAACATACAAAAGAATATATACAAGAGTCCACCAAAGAGGTCGGTGCTCAAATTCCTAATAGAGATCTAGATTTAGGTCCACACATATTCCAATGATAGACCCCACATTAATTTAGCAATAGAAATTAAATGTAAAAGCTGGCCAGATCAGGATAAAACACCTCGGGAAGAAGATCACCGAAAATCAACAACCATCGGTAAGGACATACCCGAGCATCAGACAACTCATCGGTAAAGAGATCACTGAAATCCATCGATTAAAGCATACCTGAGTATCAGACAACCCATCAGTAAAGAGATCATTGAAATCCGTTGGTAAAATCATAATCGAGCATTAGAAAACAAACTACAAAGCAAAAGTAAACATCTTTTTGGTTGACAAGGATTGCCAAGGACCCAAGATGCTCCTGCATCAAACACCTGGGATTATAAGAATGATTCTTTGAATCATGTATCAGGTCCAACCTAAAATGAATCCAACTTTGATTGATAAATCCAAGATTATTCCTCAATCGGTCTGTTCTTCCACTTTACCAAATATTCCATGTATTCCTTTCCTCTTGTACTTCTGCCAATTCTCTATTTCAAAATCTTTTCAACTTCCTCTATCTACTTCTTAGCATAATCACTTGGCATTTTCACTTCTTCATCAGGTTCATGATATTCATACAAGTCTAAAATATTGAATATAGGTGATATATCCATGTCATCAGGTAATTCAACTTCATAAGCATTTCCACTGTCAAATCTTCTCAGTATTTTGCAAGGACCAAATTTCTTAATCTTCAATTTACCATATGTTCCAATAGGAAATCTTCCTTTCTTCAAATGAACCATTACAACATCACCAACTTCAAATGTTTTATATCTTCTTGATCTTTCTGCACTATCTTTGTACTTTTGATTACTTTTCTCCAGCTTTTGTTTTACATCTACATGCAATGTCTTCATGAACTCAACAAATTACTCTACTTCAACACTTATTTTCTCTTCACCAGAAATATATCTCAAATCTGATATACCTCTCGGTTGTGTTCCATGAACAATCTCAAAAGTTTTATTTCCAGTACTTATATTCACTAAACTGTTGTATGCAAATTCTGCTTGTGCCAACATCAAATCCCAATCACTTGGTGTGTATCCAAATAGGCATCTCAATAAGTTACCCAAACTTTGGTTTACAACCTCTATTTGTCCATCAGTCTATGGATGAAATGTAGAACTAAACTTCAACTCAGAATCCAACTTCTTCCAAAGTGTTCTCCAAAAATAACTAACAAACTTACTATCTAGATCAGAGATGATACTCCTTGGTAATCCATGCAATCTGACAATTTTTTTAAAGAAAGGATCTTATATATGTACTACATCTGATGTTTTCTTACATGGTATGAAATGTGTCATCTTAGAAAATCTATCCACAAAAACAAATATAGATTCATTACCTCTTATTCTCCTAGGTAAGCCAAGAACAAAATCCATGTTGATATCACTCCAAGGTTTCTCGGGAACAGTAATAGGTTTATACAAACCACTATTCTGACTTACTCCTTTTGCAACTTGACAAACTCCATAAATTTTCACAAATTTTTGAACATCCTTATACAATTGAGGCCAAAAGTACCTCTCCTTCAGCAAACTCAATGTCCTATCAATACCAAAATGTCCTGCCAATCCACTACTATGTTTCTCCTTAATCAAATTAGTTCTCATTGATCCTCTTAGTATACACAGTTGAATACCTTTGAACAACATATCTTCCTGGATGAAATAATATTCATACTTACTTGATTGATTTGAATTAGGTGCTCTGCACACTCTCCACTGCTCAGAAAAATTAGGATCACTTTCATACAAATTCTTCATGTCATCAAAACCAAGAACCTCAATTCTCATTTCAGTCAACAAAGATCTTCTACTTAATGCATCAGTAACTCTGTTAGAAACTCCACTCTTATTCTTAATCACAAACGTGAAACTCTGCAAATACTCTACCCACTTCATATGTCTCTGATTCAATTTATTCTGACTACCCAAATATTGTAAAGCCTTATGATTAGTATACAACACAAATTCATTTGGCATCAAATAATGTCTCCATTTCTTCATAGCTTGTAGTATAGCATAAAACTCTTGATCATAGACAGAATATTTCCTTTTTGCATCATTCAGCTTTTCACTAAAGAAAGCAACAGGTTTACCTTCTTGAGTCAACACATCTCCAATTGCACTTCCAATTGCATCACATTCAAGTTGAAATAACTTATTGAAATTAGGTAATGCTAACATAGGTAATTCAGAAAATTTCAACTTCAAAGCTTCAAAAATCTTATCAGCTCCATGTGTCCACTTGAATTCTCTTATGTCTCCTCTCATTGTTTCAGTCATAGCATTACAAATAGAAGTGAAATTTTTGATAAACTTCCTGTAAAAACTTGCCAATCCATGAAATTATCTTACCTCACTGACATTCTCAGGTGTAGGCCAATTCAGTATAACTTCAACCTTCTCTAGATCCATCTTCAATCCATTAGTTGAAATCACAAATCCCAAATACACACGTTATTCTTTCATGAAGGAACACTTTTTCATATTTATCAGCAACTTTCCTCTTTTAATCTCTACAACACTTGTCTTATATGCATAAAATGTTCTTCTCTAGTCTTACTTAATATCAAAATATCATCCAAGTATACAATCACACATTTATTCAAGAATTTCTTCAAAACTTCATTCATTAACCTCATAAATTTACTCGGTGCATTAGTTAAACCAAAGGGCATAACCAACCACTCATACAAACCTTCCTTTGTCTTGAAATCAATCTTCCATTCATCACCTTCTCTGATTCTGATCTGATGATATCCACTCTTTAAATCAATTTTGGTAAAATATCTTGATCCACTCAAATAATCTATTATGTCATCCATTCTCGATATAGGAAACCTATACTTTACTGTGATCTTGTTAATTGCTCTAGAATCAGTGCATATTTTCCATTCTCCATTCTTCTTAGGTGCCAATACAACAGGTACTATACATGGACTCAAACTTTCTTGGATCAAACCTTTGTTCAACAATTCATGAACTTGTCAGTTAAGCTCTTCATTGTTTGGTCAGTGTTAATCGATGAGGTGCTTTGTTTAGTAAACTAGCTCCAGGAAGCAGATCCATATAGTGACTGATATCTCTCATTGGTGGTAAACCATTAGGTACATTTTCTAAAATTATCTCTTTGTACTCAGTGAGTAACTTTCCAACTTCTACAAGAATGTCATCTTCTATATTCTTACTTGGTTTGTTAGGAATCAAAGCACAACAGATATCATTTCTTTTCAAATCTTTAACAAACTGTCTACCTTCCATCAAACAAAATTTCACTGATGTACATATATCATCAACAGATTATTCAACCAAAGGTAACAAAACTTGCTTCTTACCATCAACCCAAATAGAATATCTATTCAATCTTCCATCATGTATAGAAGGTCTATCATATTTCCAAGGTCTACCCAACAAAATATGACAATAATCCATAGGCATAATATCACACAACACCTTATCATAGTATTTTCCAATTTTTAGATTCAAAAAACATTGTTCACTCATTAATGTATGATCATCCTTCATCCATGAGATCTAATAGGGCTTTAGATGTTTCATCCTCTCCAACTACAACTTTACAACCATTTCCTTAGATGCCAGATTCTCTGAGCTTCCACTGTCAACAATCACCTTCCAAACCTTGTCTGCAAATCTACATCTGGTCTTGATCAAACTATTCCTAACATGATCTTGCTTATCCTTCTCACTCCATAGTATCCTTCAGATCATGAAATTTCCTTCCTTCTCAACTTCATTTGGTGACTCCTCTTACACCAATGCATTTCTGCTACTACTTCCTTTCTTTCTAGCATGTGTACACTCAAAGGATTTATGTCCTTCTTCACCATAATTGTAACAAGTTACTTGGAATCCTTTTCTGCTATATCCACCTTTGGAGTAATTACCTCTTCCTTGGTATGAATTTCCACCTTTCCATTTAGTATTTCCCTTGTCTTGAGGTGTGTCTGAAATTGACTTGTCTAGTTTAGACGTACTATTTTCACCATGAGATCTACCTCTTCCTCTAGGGAATATACCACCTCTGCCTCTTTGTCTTTTCTCATATCTCCTATTCAACTTTTCCTCAACTTTTAGGGAAAATTTATATGCCTCCTTAATGCTTTCCATCTTGACCAAACTGATTTCATCCTTTATAGAACTTCTCAAGCCATTCAGGTATCTTGATACTCTTTCCACCTCATCTTCCACTTGTCCAGATCTGATGTCCAATCTATAGAATTCTTCAGTATAGTCTTTTACTAATTTGTCTTTCTACTTCAAACTTTGCATTCTCCAGATTAGGTTAATTTGATAATCACAAGGTAGAAACTTGCCTTTCAATTTGTTTACCATATTATCCCATACCTTGATTTTGTCTTTACCTTTCTTCTTTTGATCCAATTGTAGATGTTCCCACCATAAGGATGCATGCCCTTTCAATTTTGTTCTTGCAATATTCACCTTCTTATCCGCTGCTACATTTTCATATTCAAAATAATTTTCCATCTTAGTTATCCAATCAATCAATTCATCAGAATCTAATTTTCCACTATACTCAGCAGGATTAAACTAAGGTGTGGATTTCAAACTTGTAAAATCTCTTAGGAACCACTCTTCCTCCTCATTCATCACAGGTGCAGGTGCAGCTCCACCTTGAACCTCTTCAATTTCATCATCACTAACATCCTCAAGATTTCTTCCTCTACATTGGGCTATCTCACCAGCTTCCAATCTAGTAGTCATTTGTCTAAGCATATTAGCTAGACCTGGATCTGCATTTCCTCTCACACGAATCATCTTGAATCCCTCTGCAATTGTAGGTCAGAACACAATCTACTACCCCACAACAATACCAACTAGGGTTAGGGATTACAAGAAGGAACTTAGATCTCACCAATTCTCTGATACCACCTTACGCAATGAGGGTATGTAGATGGGGCCAAAGGCTCTCCCAACTAGAAAACCACCTTATAGAACCAATACAAAAGCCAAACAACATAGTGAGAGAAGAAACAGCAGATATCCTTTATCATTAATTTATCAAACTCATTACATGCTGGGCTGTAAGGCCTTCCCAATTTTCTCCATATATATAACAATGAATTACATATTGACCTTCATACAACAAAGATCACTGACCTTTGATCTCAATATCCAAATATTTACTTTCTTGCTCTAAGATTGATATCTAAACTAAGACCATACAAAACAATATATACAATAGTCCACCAAAGAGGTCAGCACTCAAATTCCTTAGAGAGACCTAGATTTAGGTCCACACAGATCCCAATGAGAGACCCCACATTAATTCAGCAACAAAAATTAAATGTAGAAGCTGGTTAGATCAGGGTAAAACACCTCTAGAAGAAGATCATCGAAAATCAGCAACAGTCGGTAAGGACATACCCGAGCATCAGACAACCCGTCAGTAAAGAGATTGCCAAAATCCATCTGTAAAAGCATATCCAAGCATCAGACAACCTATCGGTAAAGAGATCACCAAAATCCATTGGTAAAAGCATACCCAAGCATCAGAAAACAAACTAAAAAGAAAAAGTAAACATCTTTTTGGTTGAGCAGGATTGCCAAGGACCCAAGATGCTCCTACATCAAAACCATATTCCTTTTGTTAGGATCTACAAAACCTTCAGGTTGCTCAATATAGACTTCCTCTTCAATAATTCCATTCAAGAATGCGGATTTTACATCCATTTGATATACCTTGAATCCTTTGTGTGCAGCATATGCCAGAAGAGTTCTAACTCCTTCAAGTCTTGCAATAGGAGAAAAAGTTTCTCCATAATCAATACTCTTCTTGAGCATATCATTTACATACTAGTCTTGCTTTGTTTCTAGAAACTTCTCCTTTTTCATTCATCTAGTTTCTGAAAACCCACTTAGTACCAATCACATTCTTATCTTTTGGTCTAGGTACAAGAGTCCAGGTTTTGTTCTTTTCTATCTACTCAATCTCTTCATTCATTGCTTCGATCCAACTTTAATCATTCAATGCATCTTTAATAGTTCTAGGTTTAATTTCACTAAGAAAACATGTACCTTTAATTTTGTTCCTTGTCATTATACCTTATGTCTGATCTCTAATTATTTGTTTAGGTGCATGATGCCTTCTGACATACTTTGCAATTATAGGTTCCTTCCTCTTTGATCTGGGATTGATCCACTAGGTTCACCATACTCAAATATTTTGTTATGTTCTTTTGTCTGATACTTAGGTTCCACAGTTTGAGACTTGGGTGCCTCTATTTTTGACTCGGTTCCCTCTATCTATGACTCAGTTTCTTCAATCTGAGACTTGGTTTCTTCTGTTAGCAGTGTTGGTTGCACAGGTTGCAACAAGATTTGTGTTAATGAATTTAGTAGTTGGCATGGTTTTTGTCCAATCACCATTGCCTGTGTCTTGGGTATAGTATCAGGTTTATAGTACACAAAAATTTTGTAGTCCTCGGGCTCTTTACTTCTTTGTTCTCCATTTCTCTCTGCAAACTCATCAATCTTTATATGCACACTTTCTATGACTTTATGAGTGTTAAGATTCAAAAATTTATATGCTTTTCTTTTGCAGGAGTAGCCTAAGAATATACCTTATCACCTTTTACATCAAATTTTCCATTTCTTGCTTCCTTCAAGATGTAACATTTACTTCCAAATACTTTGAAATAATGAACATTAGGTTTATAGCCATACCATAATTCAAAAGGTATCTTCTTAGTACCTTTCTTTAGTTGAACTCGATTCAAAGTGTGAATTGCAGTGCAGATGGCTTCCTTCTAGTATTTGGTAGCAACATTCTTTTCAATCATCAAGGTTCTTGCACAATCCATAATGGATTTGTTCCTTCTTTCTGCTATACCATTCTGTTGTGGTGTACTGGGGCAAATACTTGTCTCTTGATTCCTCTTTCATTGTATAATTCATTGAGCTCATTAGAGATGAATTCTCCTCCTCTGTCAGATCTTAGGCATTTAAGTTTCTTTCCTTTTTCCTTCTCAACTCTGGCAAGGTGCCATTTGAACTTCTGAAAAGCTTTTGATTTTTCTTTGAGAAACATAGCAGTCATCATTCTAGAATGGTCATCAACAAATAGAATGAAATACTTCTCACCTGTGTAACTTGTTATTCTAATTGGTCCACACAAATCAGTATGCACTAATTCCAGGACTTATTTTATATTGTAATTCTTTCTCTTGAAACTAGTTTTTCCTATCTTCCCAATTTGACATTGTTTGCATATTGTCAATTCAGGTTTCTTCAAAATAGGAATACCTCTTACTCTTTTGTTCTTTCTTATGTTGATCAGATTGTCAAAATTCACATGAAATAACTTGTTATGCCATAACCATATTTCTTCTACATGTGCAATAAAACATGAACTGTCATTGAGATCAAGATAAAATAGATTACCTTTTGTTTCCCTACCAGTTCTAATGCAGAGGTGACAACAAGAAGTGTGGTCTTTCTCCTTTGTCTTTAATGAGACACCCAAGTCAACTTATATCCTCCTAGGATCCTAGATCCTTTCTTACACCATGTCTCCTACCTATTCAAGGTGGTATAACTACTTCTCAACTCTTCCCAATTGAATATAATTCAATTCAAGATCTCGCACTTTTGAGCTTTAGGGACACTAGCCCTATTCCAAGCCACAAATTTGGAAGTCTTCACCAGTGACTCTGACAACCCAAACTAACTATTGGGACACCTTCCTTATTTCATGGGGACCAAGAATCACCCTTTGGTTTGGCCCTCCATTTGTCATACATTACTTATCTAGGACTGTCCTAGAATTCCTTGTAGGTCTATCCTAGTGGTTATTTAGACTTAACTTTTCCTCTTGGTCACCTTTTAGGAAACTAAGTATATATCCAAATACCCTTTTGGAATTTATGTCAAACCCCAAATCCCTAGACTCCAACTCCACTCTAGAAACACCTAACACTCACCAAGTTCGCAGACCTAATTGGCCTAATTAGGCTTGGATATCAAAGAAAGTACTGAAATTGGGTGCATGGGATTGAAAAAGTGCTTCATAACTCTTCAAATAACTCCCCATAACTAAAATCCACTCTTATTTCACTCAGCCAAACTATCTAACAAACATAACACTTCATTCTCCTTCATTCTCCTTCATTCTAGGCTGAATACATTGAGATATTTAGCCTAGGGCTTGATGCATGAGGGATTTACCCTTTGAGACATCTTTTGAGCTTCAAGAATCCTTAAATATACCATCCTAAATTTAATTTTCTAGGATCTTAGTGAATTCCACTAGACAAAATGCAAGTTAGGACTCCATTAGTGAAATGTGCTTCTAGAAAGCCTCTTTCTGGACTATTTTTGGAAAACTAAATCAAAAACACCTCAAACCAAAACTAAATGACTTCAAACCAATTGGAAAGTTATGCTAACACATAAGACCTTCAAAAAATCAACTTGGTTTTTAGAGATCACATAAGACACGATCGTACAACTCAGAAATGCTTAGAAAAACTGTTCATCTTCCATTCCAAATGCATCAAAACTTCAATATAGAACTTCTAACAATCTAGGTTTGAAGTAAGGAATTTAAATAACTTCAAATGTGAATTCAGATCGATCCAAAACTCCCTATAACTATTGGGCTTCCATCTTACAACTCTTGAGCAACTTTTGGAAGTTGCATGAGCAACTTTTTGACAACTTTTCAACATTTGGCAAAATCTTGTCTTTTTGCACTCGAAGACTTTTGGAATGATTCTAAACCTATCAAATTGACATAAAATTCCTAAAATGACATAGATCCAAAGATTTAACACTAAGGACTCCTAAAAACATAAAATCATGCTTAAAGCAACTTAAGCCTAACTAGGTGATCCAAATGGCCTAAGGCATCTCTAGGTTCATAAGATTGCCTAAGAGATCCTTGACCACACACATGGATCCATAAAGAAAATAGGATGATCCTCTAAGATTAATCCATTTATTACAAACATAAATCTTGTAGAATGATAGTCATGGGTGCACTGCACCATACTCCCTAAGACAAAATTAACTCAAGTCCCTTGAGTTGGGAGATATTTTAGTTTGAAACCATACTTCTTGATCTCTTTAGGTGTTAACCAAATAGCATCCTCCACTGAATGGTTTTTCCATTTAACTAGATATTCATAGAAAGTGGACCTCCTCATTTGTTTGGCTATCCTCTTGTCTAGTATGTAGTCAATCTCTTGTGTTGGTGGTTTTGGTAGATCTTGTAGCTCCTTGTCCTATGGAAAATATTGAGCATCTGCAATGGAGACATTAGTAACAAGACCTTTGTGTGGATATAGGTCATCTACATTGAAAATGGGGGATAAACCAATGGTTGAAGGTAATTCAATTCTATATGCATTATTTCCATGTTTCTTCAAGCTTCTGAAGGGGCCAATCTTTTTCATTATCAACTTGGTGTACTTTTCCTTGGGTAGTATTTCTTTCTTTAGGTGAACCATGACCATGTCTCCAACCTTGAATTAGACATCTCTCCTCTTAACATATGCTGCTTGTTTATACTTCTCATAGGTTTTTTGTAGTCGGTCTTTCACTTTTTGATGGATGTTCTTCATTACCTCTACAAAATCCTTAGCTTGAGAACTCCTTTGGCCAACATTTGGATGTTTCTTAGTTTGAAGACACCCCTAGGGTGGGATCCATAGACAATTTGGAAAGGACTGAGTCCTTAACTTATGTTGACAGAATAATTATAGGAGAACTTTGCTTGTGGATAGATTGAGTCCCATGCCACTCCATACTCCTTTTTCAGACACCTTAGCAATTTTCACAAAGATCTGTTGATGACTTCAGTCTGTCCATCTGATTGAGGATGGTAGGAAGATGACATAGCTAGATTTGTTCCAAGATTCTTCCGTAAGGTATGCCAAAAATGTCCCAAAAACTTGGGGTCTCTGTCTGAAACAAAGGTGAGTGGTAAACAATGGATTCTTACAATCTCCTTGAAGAATAGCCCTACAATACTTGAGGCATCATGTGTGTTGGGACTCAAAAATATAACAAGGGTTTTTGAGTACCTTGTTAGTGCTTTGCATTTTGACCCCCTATAAGTATTTTTTGATCCTATTTGCCCAAATGCAATTCTGAATTTTTTCATACATATCAGGTGTTCATCACTCTTGTTAAGGCATAAGAAGAATCCCGAATCATCATATTCAATTTTTGAGTCCTTTAGTGATGTCTTGTTTTGAGCACTTGTCCATTTTGCATTTCTGCCTAAGTGTCAATTTGCTGTAACAGGCCCAGTTTGCATTTGAATAACTTGTGTTTAATTGAGTTTCATGGGTCACCATTTTGGGAATATTGAGCATGTATATCAAAGAGCCTATATTTCAAATCCTAAATTATTTTGAGTTTGTTTGATAGGTTTTCTGATCCCTCAAAGTTGGTCTTCCAGAGATATCTTATTTTTTTTGTTCTGCCCTGAATTCTGAGTAGCCCTGTTTGACCAATTGTAAGTTTTGACCTTGTGACCTAATTGAAAAAATTCCTTTTTTAATATATTACACAGGTCAAATAATTCTTGAGCCTTTGTCTTCAGGTCATGACAAGTCCATTTGGTCAGTTTGCTAAGCCCATTCCATTTGCATTTTCTATCAATTTGTCGAATGATGAAAGCAGTTTTCCAAGTAGCCTGCTTGGAGGTCTCCCAGTTAGCCCCTGGTTCAAGGTCAAGAAGAATTGAGAGTTATTTTTCATTGTAGACTTAGATTTTTACTTCCCTGAAGATTCTTTGACCTTAACCAATCCATCTGGTCACTTTCTTAAGTCATTTCCAAACCAGACTTCTGCCTATTTCACTATTTTATTCCAGAATGTTTCTAATAGGCTGACTTTGGTGTTTGTTGGTTTTTCACCTTATGGTTTTATTAGTGAGATAATTGTGGATTCATTTTAATTTTATGGGAGCAAATAAATACCCAAGATTCCAGTTCATGAAGGTTTCAGTTGATGAGTTTTCAAAGTCGATTTTGAGAGGCAGTTTGTGCAGTTTGCAGTACAGAGCAGAATTGGAGTAAACTGAATGGTCATTTTATGACAGTTTTTTTCAAGAACCAATTGTGGAATCATTCTCATGGAATTTAATTGTACTAATTGATCTGATGGTGAAGTCTTAGAGCATATCTTTCTAGTCTTTCAATGACTGATCTGGATGAAGTTTATGCTGATTCAGCATTTTGCACTTACACTATTTTTCTGAATTGCTAAGTTTGAACAGTTACATCTTGTACCTAAGGATGAATCCAGCCAAGCCCTTTTCCATGTGTATTCAATGAGGATGAATGAATTATTTTTCCAAGCGATAGATCTTTGAGAGGTGATATGATGACTTTCCAAGTGGCACCTTTGGCAGGGTTTACACAAGTTTGAATTCTGCGGATTGCGGATATAACAAAGTGGCATACTTTGCATATTATTATCTTTGGGCCTGAGTGTTTTCCAAGCCCGTCTAGTTAATGATGATTGTTCATATGCTGGAGAATAATGTATTGTTGAGACCCCATGGTTGCAAAGCATTATTTTGTCAGTTTTCACAGGTTGATATGGAGGCTACTTACCAATAATGAAGCCGATTTGCAGAACTTTGAAAGTTGTTTTAAAATGTTCGCCAGTGTTTTAATTTGTGGGTTGATTATAAAATGGTTTGTACCAGCATAGAAAGAGCATTTTCTAAAGCCGGTGAACTTTTGAGAGTATGTTAGAATCAACATTTTAAAATGTATTTGTAAAAAGCTTTAATTGGCAAATGGATAAAAGCATATGGGGCCAGCATTCAGAGGATGGAAATGAAATTCTTGGGAGGGAGGATTGCATTATTTTTTATAAACTTTATAATGCAAATGGAAACCAGAAAAAGAGGAGTTTAATATCTTTTGTTTCAAAGACAAATCAGCAATGGAAAGGGGAGTTTTAAAGTTTTTATTTAAAACTTTACAATGCAAAATACAAACCAGCAATCCAGAAGTGTTGCGCCAAGCAAGAAGGAGGTTTTTAAAGTTTTTTTAGCTTCTAAATGAAAATGTGCATCCATAGGAAGGGGTGCCCAGCTCCTTGGAGAAATATGGAAGTCTTTAACAACATTAAAATGGTGCCATAGATGAGCAGCAATTACCGGAAGCTTTCAAGAAGCTTGAAAAACAAAGACAAAACCAGCGAAGTAGTGGTGCGCCAAGCTTGATAGGGGAAGATTAAATTTATTTAAAACCAAACAAACATAAAAAAATGAATCCAAGGTATGGGAGGCAGCCCTCTATGGAGGAGATTTGAAAAGTTTTCATTAAAAGTATGCAAAAAAATAGCAGCAGAGAGCATGTTGAAATCAGCCAAAGAGGAGGTTTTTAAAGTTTTTTAAAGATTTAAATTGCAAAGTGAATCCATAAGAAGGGGCGCCCAAGTACATGGAGAAAAATGAATGTATTTATAAACCATAAAATAATACCATTGATGAGCAGCACTTGCTGGAAACTCTCAGAAGTTGAAAAAATTGCACAGAGATATATCCCACATGCATGGTGCTGCAAATTTTTTTAGTATTTATATACTAAAGCACTTACATTATAATGTGAAGAAATAACCAAGAGGCCATTTGGTGGGCCTCTTGGCTGGATAGTTAAGTGCATGGTGGGCCCCATTATTTTAGAGCAAAAATAATAGATGACACATGGCGCCCAGTGGACCTACAGGTGAATCAGCGGATGACACATGGCACCCAGTGGACGTGCGGACCAATCAGAAGATGCCACTTGGTGCAATATGGTAAATTGTGCAGATTTAAATAATTTTTATTTTGAATTTATTTCAACAAAGGAGTTAAAAGGTGTGCAAGTTCTAAAAAATCCTAGGGTTGAATTAATGGCTTAAAGGGAAGATGCATGGCATCTAACCATTAAGCCATTAAGCCTGAGTGACAATTGTCGTAAGCTGGTTTAATCTAGGATTAAAGTGAAATATTTAAATAAATTCATCTCAAAAAAGAGAAGTTAAAGAACTTACAAGTTTAAAAGGATCTAATGGTTGACTTAATGGCTTAAAGGGAAGATGCTCAACATCTAACCTATAAGCCATTAAGTCTGATTGGCAAGTGGCAAGAGCTGGTTAAATCTGGGATTAATTGAAATATTTAAATAAATTCATCCCAAAAAGGAAGAATTAAAGGGTGTGCAAGTTGAAAGAGATCCTATGGTTGACTTAATGGCTTAATGGTAAAGTGCTCAACATCTAACTATTAAGCCATTAATCCTAAGTGACAAGTGTCACAAGCTAGTTTAATCTAGGATTAATAAGGATAAAAAGGTAAAGTATGCATATTTTAAATAAAATAATTTCAACTCAATAGTTTGACTATTGAAAAAGGCATAAATATTTCGAAATTAATCTGGAAATGTGCACGGGAAGGCAAACTCTTTTTAATGGTTCAGGGGGCAAATTTTATCCAAAATGTCAAGTATCATATATCATCAGAAAGGTCTCAGAATGAGAATTCTGATTTTGTAGACCATTTGAGGACATTTCAAATTAGATTCTTGTAGTTTTAGTTAGAAGAAGTTGTAGATATTTTTGAGGAGCAGATAGGTGTCGATGACTGATTTTGTTTTTTTTCTTTCTCCTATATCTGGTTTCTTCTCCATTGTAATAGGGATGGTGAAATTAATGCTGCAAGGCAGCTTTCTGATTCTAGGGTCATATTTTATGAGTTTTTTGTCATTCTGGATGTATTGAAGCATAAATATCTTAATAAAACACAGTGCAGTTCTTTTTCCATATTATTGTTGTCTCTTTATATTTTGTTGATGTTCTTGTGTGTTTAGTTTGTAAGGCATCCTGAATATGCTGGTTACAAGGTAACTATGCAATTACTTGTGAGTTTTCTTCAAGGAAGGAGTCAGTCTTATGAGTGATTTCAGAGGGATAAGCATTTGTATGAGGATTTGATACAGTAGTATGGGAATGATAAGATAGTCTATAAGGCATTATATCTGAGCTACATATAGATTCTAAGGCATTCTATTTGTGTTTTCATTAAGTAATTTATGTTGATGTATATTTGTATGACTATGTTGCCCACTAGATAAGGCACTGGTCTTTGTTGGTTAAGTAGTCCTTACCATCAATCATTTAAAATCAAACCACTTTCCATTTCCTGTTTAAGAGCATGGATGTCCATAATCTATATTGAATAGTATAGACATTGCTAGTGATTCATTTGAGAATTGAATCTAATAGGTTAGCCTGCCTGAGTTTCAAACTCGAAGAGAAGAAGGGTGAATATCCTTATTATCACATTTGGCATTTTTCTGCAATGATTGTTTACTTATGTTAATATCATGGATTGGATTTCTAAGCTCTGCATCAGTTGCAGCAAAAGACATTAGTAGATTATTGCAAGAACCCCTAATCCACTGTAGGATTTCATTGCGAAGCAATGAATCTAAAGAGGTACACCCACCCGAGTCTGTGGAGCTTGAAGTAGAAGGAGGATCAAATCCTCATTACTTAGTGTTTTGGCTTGCTAGAATTAGAAGTTGGGAGTCATATAGTCAAGCATTGATGCTTATACAAATTCTGCAAGAAAAATCACTAACAAAATGGCGACTCTGATAAGGATGTGATAGAACTTTTATTTTATTAAAACCCAAAAATTATAATCTGCTGGAGAAGTGAAGGTTACAAGCTCATAGGAGCTAATCATTTGTTTACCATTTTTGTATCAGTTTGTGAATCTTTTCCCACATCTTTGTGGGTGGGGACTCTGAATTCTTATGCAGCCTAGTAGAATTGATTTACATGTAAAATTTCAGATATTTTTCAGTATATTGTTTGCAGATTTGAAGCCTTGTCAGTTTGTTTTGACAAGGAAGGATAAAATATCAAATGGTTGTTTGAGTATGTTTACTTCTGCTGGCCGTGAAAGAGTATCTCAGCAGCAACAACAAAGGTATTATGCTTCTCATATGTTTTATTTCATGAGAATTAAGTGATTTAAATGGATTGCCTCTATTGAGTGTTTTTAGCACTAGGAAAGATGTGTGTTCAAATTACTGAGATGTCAAATTGTTTTTCATCTAAAATTCAGACCAGCAAGGGTTGTTCAAAATACTTTTATACCAAGAGGTATGAGCCATTGTGTTTTGATGGTATTAAACATTTCCCACATGATGTGCCTCATGAAATCAGAGATTATTTGCCAAAATTTTGTGGAGATCAAGTTGTTTCAGCAAGTCATCATGTTCAAATGTTCATTGATTTATTGGATGACTTTGAAATAAAGTATGAAGATTTATACATGAAGTTGTTTGTCCAAACTTTGAAATATGATGCTAGGGACTGGTTTTCTTTTTTACCAACTTGTTAAATTTCTTCTTGGGATGAATTACATGTTTCCTTCATGGAACAAATTGGTGAGAGAATGAATTTGAGTGATGTATTTACTGATTGGTTGAATCTTAAGATTAAAGAAGATGAATTAGTTCTTGATTTTAATATCATATTTGCAAGAGCTTTACATGAAATACCTAAAAGGAGTAGACCTCAAGACGATGTATGTATTGTGGTTTACTTTGATGCATTTGACAAGAAGATGAGTTATAGGTTGAGAGATAAGGAACCTAAAACTTTGCATCAAGCTTTTAGGACAAAAATAGAGATTGAAAATAATGTCAAGTACGAACTGACAAAGAACCATTTCTCTAGAGGGATTTGTCAGAAAGATACATTTGAGAATGGACAAGAGTATTGTGAAAAGTTTGAAGCTCCAAGTAGGTGTATTGATACCTCTGCTTTGGTCTCTAATCAGGTCTTGAAATTAGATTTGAATAGATGTATGGTTAATAATCATTTGTTTCATATGAAAGAAACTTCTAATGAAGATAGCAATACATATGTCCAGGAAATGGTAGCAATGAATGATGTTTCAAATACTTATGATGCTGGATTTCTCAATGAATCTTTGCCTTACAAAGTTATATTAGAAACACCCTCTCATTTTGATCCTAGATGCAATGATACTAACAATGTTTTGAATGTTGAAGAGGATGTATATGTTTTACACTCTTATGAGGATCAAGAGGACGTTAAAACCTATGTCCCACAAGAGAATGATGTGTTGGAGAATGTTGATCCATTGTGTGAGCTGAGTATAGCATGGGAAGATAAGAGCATTCATGGAAGTGAATGAAAATCAGCATGTGAAGGTAAGAGTATCTTCACCAATTCTGAAAATAGTCTTTTACATTAGCATGATAGAAATGAGTTTGGTATCAAGAGCTTTGAAGTAGATTTGGTGTCAAAACTTAAGGAAAGAGGGATAGTAAATGATGGTCTTCCTTATGAGATGGAATATGATACTATTTTGCAACTTTATCATGATATTATGGATGAAAATCAGAATGAAGATCAGTTAGTTGAGTCTTTTCAGTCAAAGGGTAAAGTGCTAGATGAGTGTGTTTTTGAAATCCCTTCATTTAATGATGATAAATTGAAGCATATGGTTTGTTTGTGTAATGAAAATCTTACACATGATGAGAAACTTGAGAAAGATTGGTGTCCTTTCCCATCTCCTCTGGTTGAAGAAGATAGTATGAATTTGTCATCCACTTCTTTGCCTAATGATAGAAGTGTTGAATCTACTTATAGTGATATCTTTGATTTTGAATTATATGCTGAAAGTGATTATGACAGCAGGGGTACTAACATCTTCAAAGTTTTTACTAATGATGCATTTGATGAGGACATTGATATGGATCATCCTTCTCTCTGTTACCATGTTCATATGGGAGAAAAACATGGTGTTGTTAATCCACTATTTGAGGAATGCATTGAGTTTTCAGATTTGGGTTATTATGATTTTAATGTTGAAAATGTGTTAGTATGTAGTAAAAAATCAGAATGTATCTCTTCCTAGGCTAAAAATGATTGTGAGTTTGAATGTTCATTTGATGATTCCATTGTTCCATGTAGTGAGCAGCACTATGATGTTGATCAACTTTCTCCTGGTAACCATATGAGTAATTTGCGAGTGGGAGAGGTTTCCAATCCATGTTTTGAGGAACATGCTGATATGTCTTTCCATCTTGAAGTTTTTCTAGATTTTGGTATCCATGGCTTATGTGAGTATGAATCATTTAGCTTCTTTATGGATCAGCTGACTAATGAGGGAGTAATGCAAGTGGAGTTTGATGTTTCTTATAGTGATGAATTTCCTGATTGTTATGGTTCATATTTTTTGATATTTGCTTATCTGAAGAATGAGTTTTATACCTTGGGTTATGTTGATTCCGATGGAAGAAATTATGAAGGTATGAAAGGAATTTCAAATAAGGTATTCTTTATTTTTATGATTCCTTATGAATTTGAATAGCGGCAGTACAAGTACATTTTCATTCTGATATCTGTATGCCAAGAAGAAAATCATATTTTTGATAGAGGCAAGTGTTGATTTCAGTTGTGAAAAGGTTTGAGGATTTTTGTAAATAATGTACATGTTTTATAGGCACTTTCCCTTCAGTTGTGTGGTGTGTTTTCTTTTAATAAGAGGTTTCCTGTTTTGGAGAGAAATGAGAGATTCAAGAGAGAAAGGAGAAATAAGAGAGAAAACAAAGTCTGACTTGTTTTTGGGGTGGTCTACTTCTACCAATGATTCTAAATTCTTTGCATTCCCACATGGGGCATGCATCCCTAGTCATAGCCACTATTGGGGCTCAAAAATACAAGGGTTTTTGAGTACCTTGTTAGTGCTTTGCATTTTGACCCCATGTAAGTGTTTTTTGAGCCTATTTACCCAAATGCAATTCTAAAGTTTTTCATACATATCAGGTGTTTATCACTCTTGTTTAGGCATAAGAAGACATCTCAGATCATCAGATTCAAGTTTTGAGTCCTTTAGTGATGTCTTGTTTTGAGCACTTGTCCATTTTGCATTTCTGCCTAAGTGTCAATTTGTTGTAACAGGCCCAGTTTGCATTTGAATAACTTGCATTAAATTCAGTTTGATGGGTCACCATTTTGGGAATGTTGAGCATGTATATCAGAGATCCTATATTTCAAATCCTAAATTATTTTGAGTCTGTTTGATAGGTTTTTTGATCCCTCAAAGTTGGTCTTCCAGAGATATCTTGTTTTTTTTGTTCTGCCCTGAATTTTGAGTAGCCATGTTTGACCAATTGTAAGTTTTGACCTTGTGACCTAATTGGAAAAATTCCTTTTGTAATGTATTACAGAGGTCAAATAATTCTTGAGCCTTTGTCTTTAGGTCATGACAAGTCCATTTGGTTAGTTTGCTAAGCCCATTCCGTTTCCATTTTCTATCAATTTGTCAAATGATGAAATGCAGTTTTCCAAGTAGCCTGCTTGGAGGTCTCCCAGTTTGCACCTGGTTCAAGGTCAAGAATAATTGAGATTTATTTTGTGTTGTAGACTTATATTTGTACTTCCTTGAAGATTCTAGGACCTTAACCAATCCATCTGGTCACTTTCTTAAGCCATTTCCAAACCAAACTTCTACATATTTCACTATTTTATTCCAGAATGTTTCTAATAGGATGACTTTGGTGTTTGTTGGTTTTTCACCTTATAGTTTTCTGAGTGAGATAATTGTGGATTCATTTTCCTTTTATGGGAGTGAATAAATACCCAAGATTCTAGTTCATGAAGGTTTCAGTTGAAGAGTTTTCAAAGTCAAGTTTGAGAGGCAATTTGTGAAGTTTGCAGTACAGAGCAGAATTGGAGTAAACTGAATGGTCATTTTATGAGAGTTTTTTTCAAGAACCAATTGTGGAATCATTCTCATGGCATGTAATTTTATTAATTTATCCAATGGTGAAGTCTCAGAGCATATCTTTCTAGTCTTTCAATGACTGAGCGAGATGAAGTTTATGTTGATTCAGCATTTTGCGCTTACGTTGTTTTTCTAAATTGCTAAGTTTGAACAGTTACATCTTGTACCTAAGGATGAATCCAGCCAAGCCCTTTTGCATGTGTATTCGATGAGGGTGAATGAATTATTTTTCCAAGTGACAGATCTTCAAGAGGTGATATGATGACTTTCCAAGTGGCACCTTTGGCAAGGTTTGCACAAGTTTGAATTCTGCGGATTGCGGATATAATGAAGTGGCATACTTTGCATATTATTATCTTTGGGCCCGAGTGTTTTCCAATCCCATCTAGTTAATGATAATTTTTCATATGCTGGAGAAGAATGTATTGTCCAGACCCCATGGTTGCAAAGCATTATTTTGTCAGTTTTCAAAGGTTGATATAGAGGCTACTTACCAATAATGAAGCCGATTTGCGGAACTTTGAAAGTTGTTTTAAAATGCTCGCCAGTGTTTTACTTTGTGGGTTGATCATAAAATGGTTTGTACTAGCATAGAAAGAGCATTTTCTAAAGCCGGTGAACTTTTGAGAGTATGTTAGAATCAGCATTTTAAAATGTATTCGTAAAAATCTTTAATCAACAAATGGACAAAAGCATATGGGGCTAGCATTCAGAGGATGGAAATGAAATTCTTTGGACGGAGGATTGCATTGTTTATTTAAAAAATTTATAATGAAAATGGAAACCAGCAAAAGAGGGGTTTAATATCTTTTGTTTCAAAGACAAATCAGCAATGGAAAGGGGAGTTTTAAAGTTTTTATTTAAAACTTTACAATGCAAAATACAAACCAGCAATCCAGAAGTGTTGTGCCAAGCAAGAAAGGAGGTTTTTAAAGTTTTTTTAGCTTCTAAAATACAAATGTGCATCCATAGGAAGGGGTGCCCAGCTCCTTGGAGCAATATGGAAGTCTTTAACAACATTAAAATGGTGCCATAGATGAGCAGCAATTACTGGAAGCTTTCAAGAAGCTTGAAAAACAAAGACAAAACTAGCAAAGTAGTGGTGCACCAATATTGAGAGGGGAAGATTGAATTTATTTAAAACCAAAAAAACATAGAAAAATGAATCCAAGGTATGGGAGGCAGCCCTCTATGGAGGAGATTTGAAAAGTTTTCATTAAAAGTATGCAAAAAAAAGCAGCAAAGAGCATGTTGAAATCAGCCAAAGAGGAGGTTTTTAAAGTTTTTTAAAGATTTAAATTGCAAAGTGAATCCATAAGAAGGGGCACCCAGGTACATGGAGCAAAATTAATGTATTTATAAGTCATAAAATAATACCATTGGTGAGAAGCACTTGTTGGAAACTCTCAGAAGTTGAAAAAATTGCACAGAAATATATCCCGCATGCATGGTGTTGTGAAAGTTTTTAGTATTTATATACTAAAGCACTTACATTATAAAATGAAGAAAGAACCAAGAGGCCATTTGGTGGTCCTCTTGGCTGGATAGTTAAGTGCGTGGTGGGCCCCATTATTTTGGAGCCAAAATAAGATATGACACATGGCACCCAGTGGACCTACAGGCGAATCAGAGGATGACACATGGCACCCAGTGGACGTGCGAACCAATTAGAAGATGCCACTTGGTGTAATCTGGTAAATTGTGCAGATTTAAATAATTTTTATTTTGAATTTATTTCAACAAAGGAGTTAAAACATGTGCAAGTTCTAAAAAATCCTAGGGTTGACTTAATGGCTTAAAGGGAAGATGTGTGACATCTAACCATTAAGCCATTAAGCATGAGTGACAAGTGTTGCAAGCTAGTTTAATCTGGGATTAAAGTGAAATATTTAAATAAATTCATCTCAAAAAGGAGGAGTTAAAGAACTTGCAAGTTTAAAAGGATCTAATGGTTGACTTAATGGCTTAAAGGGAAGATGCTCAACATCTAACCTATAAGCCATTAAGTCTGATTGACAAGTGGCAAGAGCTGGTTAAATCTGGGATTAATTGAAATATTTAAATAAATTCATCGTTAAAAGGAAGAATTAAAGGGTGTGCAAGTTAAAAGAGATCCTATGGTTGACTTAATGACGTAATGGTAAAGTGCTCAACATCTAACTATTAAGCCATTAAGCCTGAGTGACAAGTGTCACAAGCTAGTTTAATCTGGGATTAATAAGGATAAAAAGGTAAAATATGCAGATTTTAAATAAAATAATTTCAACTCAATAGTTTGACTATTGAAAAAGGCATAAATATTTTGAAATTAATCTAGAAATGTGCACGAGAAGGCAAACTCTTTTTAATGGTTCAGGGGGAAAATTTTATCCAAAATGCCAAGTATCATATATCATCGGAAAGGTCTCAAAATGGGGATTCTTATTTTGCAGACCATTTGATGGCATTTCAAATCAGATTCTTGTAGTTTTAGTTAGAAGAAGGTGTAGATATTTTTGAGGAGCAGACAGGTGTCGATGACTGATTTTGTTTTTTTTCTTTCTTTTATATCTGGTTTCTTCTCCATTGTAATAGGGATGGTGAAATTAATACTGCAAGGAATCTTTCTAATTCTAGGGTCATATTTTCTAACTTTTTTGTCATTCTGAATGTATTGAAGCATAAATATCTTAATAAAACACAGTGTAGTTCCTGTTCCATATTATTGTTGTCTCTTTATATTTTGTTGATGCTCTTGTGTGTTTAGTTTGTAAGGCATTCTAAATATGTTGGTTACAAGGTAACTATGCAATTACTTGTGAGTTTCCTTCAAGGAAGGAGTCAGTCTTATGAGTGATTTCAGAGGGATAAGTATTTGTATGAGGATTTGATACAGTATTATGGGAATGATAAGATAGTCTATAAGGCATTCTATCTGAGCTGCATATAGATTCTAAGGCATTCTATTTGTGTTTCCATTAAGTAATTTATGTTGATGTACATTTGTATGACTTTGTTGCCCACTAGATAAGGCATTGGTCTTTGTTGGTTATGCAATCCTTACCATCAATCATTTTTAAAAAAAACTATTTTTTATTTCCTATTTAAGAGCATGAATGTCCATAATCTGTATTGAATAGTACAGACATTGTTGGTGATTCATTTGAGAATTGAATCTAATAGGTTAGTCTGCCTGAGTTTCAAACTCGAAGAGAAGAAGGGTGAATATCCTTATTATCACATTTTCCATTTTTCTGCAATGATTGTTTACTTATGTTAATATCATGGATTGGCTTTCTAAGCTCTGCATCGGTTGTAGCAAAAGACATTAGTAGATTATTGCAAGAACCCCTAATCCACGATAGGATTTCATTGCAAAGTAATGAGTCTAAAGAGGTACACCCGCCCGAGTCTGTGGAGCTCAAAGTAGAAGGAGGATCAAATCCTCATTAAGTAGTGTTTTTACTTGCTAGAATCAGAAGTTAGGATTTGTAGAGTCAAGCATTGATGCTTATACAAATTCCGCAAGAAAAATCCCTAACAATGTGTAGTCTTACAAGGTAGGAAGTGTGCCATTTTGGAGAACCTGTCTACAACCACATAAACACTGTCATAGCTTGCCTTTTTCCTTAGAAGACCCAATACAAAATCCATTCTAATGGAGTCCCAAGGTTTGTTAGGAATGGGTAATGTTGTGTACAAGCCTGCATTTGAACTAGTGCCTTTGGATTTTTGACAAATTAGACAACACTCTAGGAATCTCCTTATCTCAGTCTACATCTTGGGCCAGAAGTAGAATCTTCTTACTAGCTCAAGTGTCTTGTCAAGACCAAAGTGGTCTAATAGACATCCATAATGCTTCTCTTTTATGATGTTCTCCCTCATGAAACAATTAGGGATGCACAATTGACTCCCTTTAAACAACAATCCTTCTTGAATCATATATTCTGCAAACTTGGTGTGATATCTATCTCCTAGTTCCAAACAAACTTTAAAAATTTCCTTGAATTCTTCATCATTGCGATACATGTCCTTGAGGACAGAGATACCTACACTTTCCAAGGTCACTTCTTGTATGGCCAAATTCCTTCTACTCAATGCATCAGCTACCTTATTTTCTACCCCCTTCTTGTGTTTTATGGTGAAAGTGAATGCTTGCAAGTACTCCATCCACTTGAGGTGTCTATGGTTCAGCTTCTCCTACCTATTAAGAAAACTCAATGCATGATTGTTAGTATATACAATAAATTCCTTTGGAAATAAGTAATGCCTACACTTTCTCAGTGATTGGACCATAGCATACATCTCCAAATCATAGGTAGAGTAATTTTTTTTATCTTCATTAAGACTTTCACTAAAGAATTCCACAGGTATCCCTTCTTCACTGAGAACACCCCCAATAGCTCTCTTACTAGCATCACATTCAATAGTGAACACCTTATGGAAATCAGGTAGTGTTAAGATAGGTTGTTGTGAGACCCTTGTTTTTAGATATTCAAAGGACTTGTCTACATCATCAGTCCATACAAACTTGCATTTCCTTCCTCCTTTGATAGTATCTATCATTGGTGCACTCACCCCACTGAAATTCTTCACAAATTTCCTATAGAAGCTAGCTAATCTATGGAAACTTTTGACCTCACTGAAATATTTCAGAGTGGGCCAATTTAGTATGGCTTAAACCTTGGAAGGATCCATTTTCAAATTACCCTTGGAGATGACAAATCCAAGAAATATTAGTTCTTCTTGCAAAAACACACATTTTACCAAATTTATCCTCAACTTTTCTTCATGCTTTGATAGTCCTCATCTTGGGTTAGTTAGACTCTTTTATCACCTCCTGATGTGCTGGCCTTGTTTGGGCATCTAAAAGATTGGTGACCAATCTAATTGTAGGAGAAATACTTTCATGTGAACATAGAGTTACTTCTACCTCCTGACCTTCCTCTTCTATTACCTCTACCCCCTCTGAAATTACCTATGTGATTATTCTCTTTGTCATACTCTTGGTGATTAGATTCTCCCTGTGGTCTTGGAGATGATCCTCTTCCTTGAAACCTTCCTCTACCTCTGAAACCATTTCCCCTTCCTCTATTTTTCTGTTCTCCTCTCCCCTTTTGTTTCTCTTCAATATTCATAGTCATCTGATAGCATAGGTGTACAGATTGGGGACAAAAAAAACTTAGTTCATCCTGAATATTGTACTTAAGCCCATTCATGTATCTAGCAACTTTTTGCTTCTCACTTTCAGGGGTCTTTGTATTCATAGAGATCTTGTGGAATTCATCAGTGTAAGATCCCACATCAAGATCACTTTGCTTCAAATTTTGTAACTTCTTATGTAGAGTTACCTCATAGTCTTCAGGAACAAATTGTTTCTTGACTTCTCTCAACATCTTCTTCCATGTGGTTATAGGGTCCTTTTCTTTCTCTACCCTCTCCCTTTGTTGGAAGTTCCACCAACTTAGTGCAGGTCCTTTCATTTTAGACTTGGAAATATTTGTTCTCTGTGAGATAGGGATATCCTCACATTCAAAATAATTTTCTAGGGCCTCCACTTAATCCATGCATTCCTCAGGGTCCATTTTTCCCATAAACATTGGTAGGTCTAGTTTGTTATCTCTCCTACCCACTCTCTCCAAAGCTTCTAAGATCCTTTGCTCTTCTAGCATCCTTGTCCTCTCTATCTCAATATCCTCTTCTTATTCTTCTTGGTCTGATTTTGAATCATCACCAGTAGTCCTACTTATATGAGAACTCTTCAATTTCTCTGTTTCTTCTTCCATCTTCTTATTCTTAGATGTCTGCTCCCTCACAATATTGGCTAGCTCCATGTTGGTGACCCTCATAGGGATCTCTCTGTCAGTATCATCAACCTTCTCTGCCATTCTTATTCCCAAGAGATTTTCTAGGCTCTGATACCACCTAATGCAGAGGTGACAGCAAGAAGTGTGGTCTTTCTCCTTTTTCTTCAATGAGACACCCAAGTCAACTTATTCCCTCCTAGGGTCCTATATCCTTTCTTACACCATGTCTCCTACCTATTCAAGGTGGTATAACTACTTCTCAACTCTTCCCAATTGAATACAATTCAATTTAAGATCTTGCACTTTTGAGCTTTAGGGACATTAGCCCTATTCCAAGCCACAAATTTGGAAGTCTTCACCAGTGACTCCACCAACCCAAAATAACTATTGGGAAACCTTCCTTATGTCATGGGGACCAAGAATCACCCTTTTTTTTGACCCTCCAATTGTCGTACAGTACCTATCTAGGATTGTCCTAGAATTCCTTGTAGGTCTATCCAAGTGGTTATTTGGACTTACCTTTTCCTCCCGATCACCTTTTAGGAAAATAAGGATATATTCAGATACCCTTTTGGAAGTTATGTCAAATCCTAAAGCCCTAGACTCCAATTCCACTCCAGCAACACCTAACACTCACCAAGTTTGCAAACCTAATTGGCCTATTAGGCTTGGATATCAAAGAAAGTACTAGAAATTGGGTGCATGGGATTAAAAAAATGCTTCAAACCTCTTAAAATAACTCCCCACAACTCAAATCCACTCTTAGTTCACTCAACCAAACTATCTAACAAACATAACATTTCATTCTCCTTCATTCTAGGCTGAATACATTGAGATATTTAGCCTAGGGCTTGATGCATGAGGAATTTACCCTTTGATCCATCTTCTAAGATTCTAGAATCCTTAAATATACCATCCTAAATTGAATTTTCTAGGATCTTAGTGAATTTCACTAGACAAAATGCAAGTTAGGACTCCATTAGTGAAATGTGCTTCTAGAAAGCCTCTTTCTGGACTATTTTTGGAAAACTGAATCAAAAACACCTCAAACCAAAACTAAATTACTTAAAACTAATTGGAAAGTTATGATAACATAGAAGACCTTCAAAAAATCAACTTGGTTTTCATAGATCACACCAGACACGACCGTACAACTCAGAAATTCTCAAAAAAATTCATCATCTTCCATTCCAAATGCATCAAAACTTCAATACATAACTTATAACCATCTAGGTTCAAAGTAAGTACTTTAAAAAAATTCAAATGTGAAGTCAGATCGATCCAAAATTCCCTATGACTGTTTAGCTTCCATCTTGCAACTCTCGAGCAACTTTTGGAAGTTGCATGAGCAACTTTTTGACAACTTTTCAACATTTGGAAAAATCTTGTCTTTTTGCACTTGAAGACTTTTGGAATGAATCAAAACCTATCAAATTGACATAAAATGCCTAAAATGACATAGATCCAAAGATTTAACACTAAGGACTTCTAAAAACATAAAATCATACTTAAAGCAACTTAAGCCTAACTAGGTGATCCAAATGGCCTAAGGCATATCTAGGCTCATAAGATTTTCTAAGAGATCCTTGACCACACGCATGGATCCATAACCAAAATAGGATGATCCTCTAATATCAATCCATTTATTACAAACATAAATCTTATAGAATGATAGTCAATCAGTGATAGTCATGGGTGCACTGCACCAAGTTCCAACTAGGTTTCCCTTACCATCTAGGAGCTTGGCCTTACCATTCATGAATTCTTCCTTGAAACCCATTTTATTCAACTGTGCCACACTTATTATATTATTCCTTAGTCCTTCAACCCAATAAGCATGGTCACATTTTATTCCTTCAGTTAGAGCAATACAACCTTTACCTTTCACATAGCAGGGTTCATCATTCTAAAAGCTGACACTCCCACCATCATAGTGCTCAAGATGTTCAAATTTGGTTTTATCACTAGTCATGTGGTGAGAACAAATACTATCAATTATCCAATTGTCATTCTTACTAATATGAGAGTAAAGTGTTGTCTTTTCATTATCTTCATTGTCTGACTCATCCTTAATAGAAATGTAAATGATTTCATCTTCATCTTCATCACTATAAAAATCTTTAGCAATATAAAAAGATTTCTTACCTTTGTCCTTGTAGCTTTTATAGCTTTTGAAATCTTTCTTGCCTTTGTACTTGTTCAAATTTCTCTCACCTTTGTCTTCTTTGTTTGGACACTTAGAAACAATGTGACCAACCTCGTCACATGAAAACAAGATCAATGTTATTCTTCCTTTGTAATGTCCTTTTCCTTTGGCAGCTCTTTTTGCAAGTAATGCTTCAATGATTTCGAGATCTTCATCATTAGAATTATCATCACTATCACTGTAAAAAAAAATTTCCTTTAATCTTACCAAGGTTTAATTTAGATTTGAATGCAGACTTAAGATTGCTAGGATTAGGAGAATAATTGTCAAAGTTGTCTAACTCAAAAGTTGTAATCCTTCCAACCAATCCATCTAGATTTATATCATTACTGCATCTCATCTCTTGAATAGCTGAAACTCTAATTGCATAGATAGGAAGTAAATTTCTTAATACCTTACTCACCATTGTTTTGTCTTCAATTGTTCCACCGGGAGCTCTAATTGCACTGACACGTTTCTTGATTCTTTCACTATACTTTGTAATGTCTTCTCCTTCTTTCATTTTCATCAGATCAAACTAACCTCTAAGACTTTCTTCTTTGACTCTCTTTATATTGTAACCTCCTCCATGTAAATCATTTAGTTTCTTTCACATATCATAGCCAGTAGGGTAGTCCTTGACTTCACCAAATTCAGAATAGCTGAGTGAAGAAGCAATATCAATCATCATTATGTTATGATGCTTCATGTCCACCATTTGTTCCAAAGACATAGGTCTCGGTGGTTCCAAATACTTGTGATCTAGGAATTTCAAACCAGTGTCTCCAATAGTAGATAGATGTATCCTCATCAAATCTTTCCATGCAGCAAACTTGTCCCTTCTGTAAGACATCTCTGATCTTTAGCTTAGCCTTTAAACCTTTCCTGAAAGAACCAAATGCTCTGATACCAATTGTTGGAAATGAGTTGAGTAACTGATAGGGGAGGGGTGAATCAGTTACCACAAAAAAAAATACAAGTCCCTTAGATTTCTTAAACAAATTTATCATTGTTGCTCAGTTAACACAGATATTCTACTGTCACTCGGTTAACATAATAAATATTAAGATATTAACTATGATTATTCTTTAGTGATTAATTGCAAAAACATAAACCATAAAGCAAAAATAATGTACACAGATAACACCAAGATTTAACATGGAAACCCAATATGGGAAAAACCACCAATTGCAACTAGTCAGTGTTTTTTAGTCTTCTGAAGTGAGCCCTATTAGGAGCCAACCCTATTAAAGGTTACAATAACACACTGTTAGGTGTAAACCTATTAGAGGATTTAATCACCCTGTAAGGAGTGGCCTTGTTATAGGTCTTCAAACACTTCAATGTCGAAATGTCACCTTGTGAGAGGATTTACAAAAGACTGTTAAGTCTACTCTGTAAAGAGATTTAGATCACTGCTACAATTGTTACTAGAGTAACAATGGATTGACATGTTTTGAGAAGCAACTATCTTTGCTGATTTAGATCTCTGCTCTAGTTTATAAAACTTGATCCTCACTGATTGGATATTCTGGTGTAGCTCTGTATGTTTTGTCCTCAATCAGAATCCCATCTGATTTCACCTCCACACTTCATGTCATAAACATATATCTTACTTCCACATATTAAGTCCAAACTTGACCTTATATATATATATGATAAGCCTTGTCAATTCGGCCTTAATAACCTTTCAAATAATCAATAAAACTTAAGCTTGTCGGCTTCATATAACCAATTAACCATAAAATATAAACTGTTGTTAGTCAGCTATCACTAAAAGCATAACTTGATTAATACTTAAATCCTTCAATGCCTGACCAAAACTGTAATGCTCGAGTGAACTCGGTTAGAACTAAAAATCACTTTGGTCTTCTTCAATGGTCGAGAGTGCTTGGCATAAACTGACTGTTCTCGGATAGGATTAGACATTTGTGTAAACATCACTACACTTGTGTAAACATCAATGACAATACACAATTGAATAATTGTCATCAACAGTATCACCATATCAGTTGTGTTATTCTTGGTTATTGTATTGTACTTTGTATTGAGTTTTATCACATACCCTACGACTTGTGTAGTGGATGTTGGTTTTTTATAAATACCTTATGATATCAGTTGTTTCTAGATTTTATTTATGAGATGATTTTTTTGTTATTCATTTGCATTATATGGAGATTGTATATTGTTTATTGTATTTAGTAAATTAGTTAAATTAAGTAATTCTATGTCATGGAACCCTCAGGATTTGTAATCTGTATATGACTTCCATTTATGAGCATGTATTGTCTTATATTATATTGATTTCACATTTCTATTCTTTATCAATAGTAAACTCTTTTAAAAATAAAAACATTCTGTAAATTTAGTTTCATGTTTAAAGTTAATTTCTCTTGGGTTCCCTGGCAGGGCGTTACAAAACACATTCAAATGGGAAATGATCATTTAGATATACAAGTTATGTGCACATCATATACAAATGTCAGTACCATAACATCATAATCAATACATATAGAAATCATATGCATAATAAGTAATCCATGCATCACCATTATAAATAAGACCAATAAATACCATAACATTATAATCATCATAATTTAAAGATATCATAGGATAATCCATGCACCATCACATCATCTTAAATAGAAAAAAGCACTTAAAATAGAACATATAGAATAACTCCCACCAAAATTTCATATCACATATATAGCTCAAAAATTATGTGTCAGAGTATAAAATCATAATGTTTGTCTAATAGAGCTCTCAAGCTCATAAATATATACAAAATGTGTCTACAACATGATCAAAGTCAACCAGTGCTATCTTGTTCCTCGTCATCAGGAGGATAGGATGGACTTGTGGATGGCCCTACACTAGTTGCCCCAAAAGATCATCTCTCCTCTATATTATTAATTAGAAAGATTAGGTACTGAAAGGGGGGTGAATCAGTAATAACAAACTTCTATCACTTTTGCACTTGATTGAACTTTAATCCATTAAACATCAACCAATAGTGTTCATAGTATTATCAATATGCTATAACCAAAAAACATAAAGTAAATGATAGTATTACATAATCAGATTCACACACCCATAACACACATATTTTTGGTCATGCAGAAACCCTTGGTAAGAGGGAAAAATTGTGGTGGGTATGGCACCCACAACTCTTCACTGTAGAAAAAAAAATTTCCTGTTAGGGTTTAAAATATGTCACCTTCTGAGTGACTCACCCGGTTAGGAGTGACTGATACATTGTTAAGTGTATCTACAGTCTTATTAAGAATACTTTGCTAAGAGATTTAATCTCGCCTGTACGACGTTCACCCTATTAAAGGATTTATAAAAAGCTCACACAAATAAACTTATCAGTCTTGTTAGAGACTACCCAGTTAAGGGATTTTACAATACCTTGTAAAAACTATTAGGATTCTGCACAAGATAGTAATTGACTTGTATGTGCTTCCTTCCAAAGCTTGTCAGATCCCTTATGCTCAAAATCTCTATTCTCTATCCTTCTCTACTTTTGATTCTCTTCTTTGCTCAATTTGTCCTCGTAACTTCTTGTTACCAACCTCTCTTCATAATCTCTTCCTTAATATTTTTGTCTTTGAATCTCCTTCACTTGTCCTTCATTCCTGACCTTTGATCTTAGGGTTAGTAAAAAACTTAGTCTCGATCTTTCCGTAAACCATTTTCATGTTCTTCCTTCTATCAGTTGTTTCATGATTTTCCTTATGACCGATAGATGTCAGCTTCTGATAGTTGACCTCCTTACTCCGATAACTCTTCCTTCTGGCTGATAGTAATTCTGATAGTAATTACTTTGGTATTTGACATCAATGACAAAACTTATCATAATGCCAATAATTTTCAACATTCTTCCCCTTTGGCATTGATGGAAAAAACTTTGTCATATGTCATGTATATGTCGATATACTTCCCCTATGTTAATAGTCTGTCATATTTTTGCAAAACTCCTTTTTTTTGTTTATTTGTTTTTGTTTTTGGGTACTTCTTCCATTGTTGTTGTGTACTTCTTCCCCTTTATTATTATATACTTCCCTTTTTTTCTTCTTCTTCCCCCTTTTTGGCACTCAATGCCAAATGATATTTGCAAGTAGCATATCACAATTTAGACTGTTTATAGTTTAGCCATGATAAACTTATACCTCTCATGTGTTCTTCAAAATTGCTTCTCATGCTTCTTGTATTTATTTTAATATGATCATATGGTCTTTTAAATCTGAAGCTAGTGCTTCAAGATTGTCCATGATGCTTAATTCTGGGGTTTACACAATTTTCTTCGTAGTTGTAACATTAGCCTTGTTGATATCAATATATGGTGTTATAATATCTTGTAATTCCAGTATCTACATATGTTGGCTTGCTTTCTCTGTTGTTAGATCTTGTTCCTTTGAAATAATCTCTTTCATCTTAGCTGAATAATCCATAAAAAAATTTGTAGGCTGGAGATTGCTTATATGTTGTACTAGCTCATGATGATATCCATTAATCCTATTGTCAATACCTCCTGTGAGATCTACAAAATTACACAATCTAGTGTATAGTGTTGTAGCTTTGTTCAAAATTTCCTTCGAAGTTTCAATAAATTTTGATATTTCTACTTTCAAAATTACAATAATAGTGAACAGCTGTTGTACAATTTTGTCTTCCAATTTCTTCGTTGCATTGCTGGTTATTATTTCCTTGAGATTTTTTCCTGATTGATTTATTTCATCAATATAAACTTTCAATTGGTGAACTAATGATTCTTCTTCATCCACAGTAACATCTGGCATAAGATCTTAAAATAAATCTAGTGTTCTAATCAAAATTCTCTTCTTTTGTTTCTTGTCTTTTTCCTTGTCCAATTTTTCCTTTTTATCCATAACTCTTGCATATTCTTCTTTATCCTTATTCTTCTTCAGTTTTCTCAGATTTTGTTTGAGAATCTCAAACTCAGGGTTGTCATCATCTGTATTTGAGCTTCTTCTTCTTTCAATTCTCTTTTTCATTTACCTTTCATGTCTTTATTCTCTTTCTTCTCATCTTTATCTTTATCTTTTTCATCATCTCCTCCTTCTTTCTTCTCTTCATCCTTTTGTTCTGCTTCATCTTTCTTTCTTCATCTGGATGTTTTTTAGTGGTGTCATGTTTCTTGTCTCTGATATATTTTGCATCCTTCTACTTCTCAGTGTTGGTTCCCTTCTCAGTATATGTCTATTGGATGTTGGTAGGCGAATGTTGCTGGTCAGCCAATATGGGGTTCAGTTCATGTAAAACTTCATCATGCTTCTTCATTTCTTGTAAGATTTCTTTTGTACTTTATAATAGAGGGTCTGGTAGATTTTATTGCTGCATTATCTATATAATGACCTATTCATGACTTTGTTTCTCCTATGTAGTCTTCTCTATGGTAACTTTATCATCTTCTTTTCCAATAGAGACCTATGCTAAAGCTTATTGTTGCTTAGTTGACTTCTCAAGTTCTTTAGTGATGTCCTCAATAGTAACTGCATCTGTGTTTGCTGACATATCAGTTTCATTTGGTACATTTCCAATTAGCTCGTTTACAGTAAAATCATCATCAACATTTGAGGGGTATGCCTCTAATAGGCTTGATTTTGCTATTCATTCAACACTTTCTTCCATAATTCAGTTATACCTTGTTCTAATACAGATTTCTAGTTTTCTAGAACTATAGTTGTTAATATCTTCAGTCTAAACTCTATCTTGTACTTATCCATGTATACTTATACATCATTCTCTGATAACTTTGGTAATAGATTCTTCAATATTTTTGTTCTCAGTTCCTCAACTCTGTCATAGGCTGAATCCCATCTTATTAATAAATTTTCATACAATTCTCTGGAAACAGTATCCTTCACATCTCCAAGATATTTATTGTACTTAAGAAAATGTTTAACAATAGTGTCTTCTATCAATTTCTTGTCTTCCTCTAACATTTTTTCTATGAATAAATGTTTTGATGTCTTCAATCAACATTACCCTCTGTGGTAATGATGATAGGGCTCCAATGTTGTCCTTTTCTATTGCCTTCAGGGGGCACAACTTAAACTCAAGTGTTGGCTCATCATTGATCCTAATGACTACTAGATTTTCAATCATTGTTGTCATCTTTTTCTACAAACTACACTTGATCTCAGAAACTTTGAATGTCCACTAAGACTCCCATTAGGGCTCTCCAAATCTGCTAGCTAGGGCACAAAAGTACTCTTGATCACTTCTGTAATCGTTTCTTACTGATAACACTTCACAATAGATTGCTCTAGGTTCTTATATGTTTCTCAAACGATTTCTTTGGAAAATTAGGGTAGCAAATGAATAGCGTCGACACGTATTTATTAACCAAAAAGTGAATGAATGACTATTGTGATAATAAACTTTTTCAACGGTAAATTTTCTACTAATAATCATTCCTTCTATCTGATAGTGTTAATGTTTGTAGCTTCAGTCGTATGATCATTTGGAATACATATAATACTTTAATATTGATTAATGATAATATATTATATTTGTATATATGTATAACATATATATATGTTATATTATATATATATTATGCAAACTGATATTATTCTAATATATAATTGATTAATGAAACATTAACAATGATAATAAATAGACATGTCCCTTCATGGGACATGTATCTCCTAGCCTCTTTCTCAATATAAACACAAGAAAGATTGTTGCATTTGAAAAACACAGAAAATGTAGAGAGTGCTATTACATTTGTAGTGATCCTAAAACTCAACATGGTATCAAAGCCAACCTACAAATGTAAGAAAGTATCAAACAAGCATTCAAATCAATTCAACAAGACTATGTTGTTAGTGAGAAGCTTGCAAAACCCACGTTAGACTATAGGGATAGTATTGCATTGATATGTTTGGGTACGTCTACATCGGGTGTCTCCCGACAACCTGGCGGGAAGAGCAGGAGAAATACCATCAACGACAATAGCAACGGGATGAGAAGAAGCAGTCCATCGATCCACAACTATAAGAAGGAATACCAATCTTCATACCCTCAGATGACTTAGAACATTAGAAGATATCATTCACCTATCGGGGAATCCAAAGATGTTTACTCCAGACCGATAACACTTAAGGCCCCATTTGTTTCTAGGTATTGACTAGGAATTGGCATACCCGCATGTTGGTATTGTCGAATTCAGTGTTTGGTTCCAAAATGAAAAATAGGAATAGGGTTATGCGAATTCTAATTTTGGGCCTTTTTGAGCATTCCACAATTCCCCCTCAGGACCTAGAATTGGAATTGAAAATTGGAATTGGAATTGAGAGTATTATTTTGTGAAGGAAAATTCATTCCCATTTTTGTGTTAATATTAAATTGCTATAAGGATGTATATATATACATGTGTGTATATACACATGTGTATATATACATGTGTGTATATATATACATGTCTGTATATATACACATGTGTATATATACATGTATGTATATATACATGAGTGTATATACACACATGTATATATATAGTATAGATACATAGATGTATATATACACATGAGTGTATATACACACATGTATATATACACATGTATATTCACACATGTGTATATACACACATATGTGTATATACACACATATGTGTATATACACACATATGTGTATATACACATGTGTATATGTGTATGTGTATATATATACACATATGTGTTAATATACATGTGTATATACCCTTGTGTGTATATATACATACATGTATATATATTATATTATATATACCCTTGTGTGTATATATACATACATGTATATATATTATATACATGTATGTATATATACACACATGTGTATATACATATTCATATGTATATACACATATGTGTGTATATACACATGTGTGTATATGTGTGTATGTGTATATATGTGTATATGTGTATATATATACATAAATGTGTGTATATATGTGTATATGTGTGTATACACACACATGTGTGTGTATATGTGTATACATGTGTATATACATGCATGTATGTGTATATATATATGTGTGTGTGTATACATACATGTGTGTATATACACATGTGTATATATACACACACATGTGCATATATGTGTGTGTATATACACATGTATATATGTGTAACATGTGTGTGTATATGTGTGTATATGTGTGTATATGTGTGTAACATGTGTGTGTATATGTGTGTATATATATATATACATGTGTGTGTGTGTATATATGTGTATGTGTGCAAAAACAAAATTCCAATTCCAATTCTAGTTGTGTGGAACCAAACGCAAAATTTGCATCTTCTCAGTCATCTTCCAGGTGAACCAAACAGGACAAGCCCATATTCTAGAATTCGTTTTGAGAATAGCAGAATTCCAGAATGGATTCAATTCTAGAATTGGCAATTCCAGCATGCACAAATTCCACAAACCAAACGGACTAAGATTGCATATAGACGCCAGCTATATTCCTAGGATATGTGCCAATTATCATATATACATGCTGAAGAGTATTAATCCAGAGGATCGATTGCATATTGTGGAAATCATGCACAAAGGTATCTGACGGTATTTGAGGTCTACCGCATGTAAAAGTTATCGATCTGAGCTCTAATGAGTTTGGAGATGGTGAAATCGGTTGTGATGGATGGGCGCTACACATATGGAATTGATTGTATATATAAACCTTTGAGGATAGTATGCTGGAAAGCCTGCATGTTGAAAGAAGATTGAGTTGGCAGTTGGATAGTTGCTCGATAGTTACAATCTCTTTACCTTTCAGTGGACTATATATATGTATCCTTTCATTCGATTCATTTGGGTAAAGTATGTTTTGTGTAGTGCGTGATATCGCTGATTGAAGAACAATTGCTTGTTAGATAACAATGAGTTGCGTGTTTAGTAAGTTTCTTGGAATCCATTGTTAGCAATTAAGACATTTGTCTTGAAATTTTTGGAGGAGACAATATTGTAACACACGCCTAGATAAAACATGTATCTCTTGTGTTGGAGGAAAAATAACTTTCAGTTTCTGCAAGTGCGGCTTAATTATTCATGACATGAGTGTTGAATCCTATTGAATCATTGGCACATGTTACTGGTAAATTTGTCCATATTGGTTGCAACTTATGTGCGATATCTAAAACTAGGAGATATTCATTATTTTGGGTATCAATCCTTGGCTAGTGAAAATGTATCATCAACATGTAAATGACCAACTAAACTCATACCCAAGGTTGGATAAATTCATGGGAAACCTCTGTCTTCACTGTTTGAGGAACACATATTTGTCAAAGAATACTTGGGTCATTATGAGGGAGACGACTATGGTCTAAACCAAAAATCTACAATTTGAGCCCGGTACAAGAGGCATCTGAGTATGGTCGGAGTTGGAAGATCAAACCCATAGAAGTTAGACAGGGTGTTGTGCTCATGTGGTATAGCTCTGTACAAGTTTTGCATGAACTTGTAAGCAATTCATTGATGACCCCGTCAAGATGAATTGTTCAATTGAGAGTTATCAGGTGTGGATAGATATAGTTTTGTAATTGGGAGCTAGCTGGAAATGTATCATTTCTTGTCTAAAGAGGATTATATTGTTGTGATCGGTCAACCAAGAAATTTAAGAAGGAATAGAAATCAGATATTTGTTTTCTAGGTCACAACATAAGAGATTAATCCAAACCATATTATCTGGATCCCTCGGTAAGAATGTGATAAGAGAGGACAACCAAAAAGTATCTACATACAAGACGTAAAGACAAATGTGAATCGAAATCAATAAGAAGGAATTGACAAAGTTCACTATAAGATGCAAAGTCATCATGGAATACAAAGATAAGAAAAGAAGATTGATATCTCATTCAAAAGCCACATGGGAATCATATGTAGAGAATTTGAAAGTGAGCTTTTGATGAGAAGTTGTGTTGGATCTATAGGATGTTGTGGACAGAGTTATTTCCTTGTCTATATGATTTTCAGTTAATATAACCACTAAGAAACAAACCGTGTGGTGACCGGTTGTGGAATCACCTGAAGATAACCATGGGATATTGTGGTGAATTGTATTTGTTTATATAAACAAGGTGGTAGAGGTCAATTATAAAAGGATAGAAGCACAAGAAATTACATTCAAGATAGAAGGAACTTGATGTGTGCATCCAAATTAAAGATTGACATCAAAATTAGAGGGAGTCTAACAATCTATCAGAAGCAACATTAGATGAGAAGGTCAAGAGGTTGATGCATGTACTTGGAGCTTCATATGGAAGTGAGATTATCATGAATGTTTGGTGTTGCTAAGCCTAGGGATAAATCCACAGTTTATTACATTCACTCATGTTACTATGAAATTAGACAAGTACATTTGTGTACGAGAAACTACTCCTATGAATAATGTGATGATAAAAATTTCAACATGATCATGTACCAGATGATAAGAGTTTCTTGGAGAAAGATATTTTCATGATTGGGACCATGTATGTTTTGTAATAGAGGGAGCTACTAGAGGATCTCCCAAAATTGATTTTCAAGGATCTTAATCATTTTGATTTAGAAGGGCAGACCATATCGAAATGGTTTCCCTGGTGACTAGAAAACTATAAAAAGCCAAAGGATTGCAATTCAAATGATTTAGTTCCATGTATGTGGGCTAGAAGGCTTTTATGTAGATATTTGGGTCATGATATTCCTAGATAGATGGATAAGTTGTCAGATCAAAGGGCATTCAAGAAAAGAGCTTAATGCAGACTAAAGAACAAAGACACGACTTGAAGGTTGATATTAGATTCAGAGGGAGTCTGATAGTTCATCTAAAAGAAACCTTGGACAAGGAGGTCGGGAGGTTGTTGCAAGACCTTAAAATTTAAAAGGGAGCATCCATAGGATCTGATTCATTTTGATTTCCAAGGAATTTGGTCATATTTCTTTAGAGGGAGTCAACAATAAAGATGGTTTTTGCAGTCAGAGGACTATGATTATGAGATTGAGTTCTATGTGTGTTGGTTGAAATGCCTTTATCCTAACTCCTACATAACTTGGGTTTCACCAAGAGTGATGAAAACTATATAAGAGATATAGTGCATAAGTATGTTCTTCAAGGTACATTATCACTACATAACAAATTGTTGATATTCTCACCAAGTCTCTTGCTAGAAAGAAGGTTGTATACTTTCAAGATAAACTTGGTATGTTGGGGAAGAAGCCTTAGATGAAAATGAGGTTCAACATCTGTGATATATTATTTTGTATGATATTGCATTCTTCTCTTTGAGAGAGAAGTCTAAGGTGAAAGCCCTTGTTTCCACTCTTTGAGATGAGTCAAGGTGGATATCATGTTTGTGACTCTATGACTTTATGGGGCCACCCATCCTGTGTACATTTCTGAGAGATGGTGAATTCTTAGACAATGAACACTTGTATTTGATGTTACAAGGTGACGATCTTGTAATGAAGATTCATTGTGGTAGACATTTTAATATGTTAGTGAACATACCATAATAGGGTTATATGTAAGGGGAATGTAATATTCTCTAATTACTATATCTTGGTATCACGATCTGAGGTGATATGAAAATCAGGTATCACATTATAAGGTGATTCCTCATATGAAGATTTTTTATGGTAGACATTTTGATATGTCAGTGCACATACCATAATAGGGTTATATGTAAGGGGAATGTAATGTTTTCTAATTACTATTTCCTGGTATCACGATCTGAGGTGATATGAAAATCAGGTATCACATTCCAAGGTGATTCCTCATATCATGATCTAAGGTGATTTGAAAACTAGGTATCACAGTCTAATGTGATTCCTTATTTTATGATCTAAGGTAATATATAAAATCAAGTATCACATGTTTGGTGATTCCTCATATCACATGTTAGGTGATATGTAAAACTTGGTATCACGTAATAGGAGATTCCTCATATCACGTGTCAGGTGATATGTAAAACTTGGTATCACATGTTAGGTGATCCTTCATATCACAAATTATGTAATTTATTTGTATCCATATGGATCATGTAAGGATCCTTCTGAAGTTAGTATTACACATTGACTGGACCATATGAGAAATGTCACGTAGTGGCATATCTCTATGTAAACTTAGTATCAATATGGCAGACATCATGAGATGTAATTTCATTACACATATCATCGATATTTATGAGCTATGATGAACATCACGTGACTTGATATTCCTGCATAAACCATATCTTCTGATATCATAGTGAGGTGACATATTTTCTCTTTCAAAATTAATGGATTTTTATCTTCTCTAGTTAAGAGGGAGTGTTGATGTTTTGTGTGGCTATTGTGAGGGTCATAAGTGTTGACAAGGGAGACCACTACACATTATGTTTGATCATCCTACCTAGCTAAGAGGGAGTGTTAATGTTTGTAGCTTCAGTTGTATGATCATTTGGAATACATATAATACTTTAATATTGATTAATAATTTTATATATATATATATATATATATATATATATATATATA
>MU226976.1:25776-44369 GCA_018584345.1 Thuja plicata | reverse complement strand
TTGAAGAGGTTAATATTGGTTTAATTAAACTTCCATGAAATTGAATGATTATTTCTTTCATGAGATAAAATGATATTGTTATTTATGATTATGATTTGAAAATTACAATGTGTTATAGTTTGATTGGAAACTATGATGAATGATATCTCCTTTTCACATATATGTTACACTCTAATTCTTATATAATGTCCAGGTTTGTCATTATTTTTGGTGTAATAATAATATTGAAAAGGAAGTTAGTAAATATATATATATTTTCAAAAGTGTTATGCTTATGAATATAAAAAGGAATTTGAATAAACGATATCGTTGTTTTAAAAAGGTAATACTATATTAATACCATGTTATTTTTGAGAACACTCATATTATTATCTACAAATATTTCTGTTTCTTATTCTCCTTCTATGATATCGGTATGTGATAAATGACATTTCCTTTTCATACATATGAACCTATATATTATGCCTTAAAAAATGACTAGGGTTATCATTGTTGTGTTAAAAGAACAGAAGGAAGAAAGTTGATAGATATGAAATATCTCTTAGAAAATTTGTTATGCTCTGCAAATACGGAGGGGAATTTGAATAGGTTGATCATGGAATACGTTATTAAGGAAGGTTATATTAATGCATGCTTATTTATGAAAATGTTCACGTTATTATAGATGTTTATGATATTGATATACACTTATGATTTCTTTTATTAGTTATCATGAACAAAATTTATATTGTTAGTACGCTTGAATAATATGTAATTCTCATATCACTTGGCAAAGTTTAAATGATATTATTATTATTATTATTATTATTATTATTGTTATTATTATTAAATCAAAACGAAGCTTTTATCGAAATGATAAGAAGTAGATACAAAGAAAGACTAATCAAAGCTTTGTATAACTATATGCTTATATCATTGATTTTGATTTATTTCTATTTCCTATGATAAATATGAAAACTAATCTTATATCATATGGCTTTTATGTATTTGAAAAAAATCAATGATAGAACGTTTATTATTTTCATATTTGTAAATTGCTCGCTATTTAACATTATGTGATGGTATGGCGAGAAAGAGATAAAATCCTTTTGATGGCATATTATTATATTCTTATCAATTGTCTTGTTATTAATTGTTTAGGTTTTACACACCAATGATCAAGAAGGTGGCGAACATGAACAAGTGGATTATTATACAAAAATGATGGATAATGATTGGAAAGAACCAGTCAACATCCTCCACAGCATACTGGTTGATGTACCATTTCCTACACCACAGCAGTCAGCAATGATGGATACAGAGATGCAAATTTTTTTGGCGACCCAAGGTGAAAAGCGCAAAGATAGTTCTAGAACCAGAAACATAGATGGATGCAAACATACTAGCATCTCGCTTGGTAGCCCTTCCATAGCGATACCAAGATCTACCAAAAGAAGAGGTCAATGCAAATCACACTCCACCATGCCATCTGCAAATAAGTCGATATCTTTAAGACAACAAGCACAGTGTAAAAGTCGATGCAGCCAGCACATTGACCATTCATTTAACAATATAAAGATAGAACGATGAAATTGATGGGTCAACTTCCTAAGTTCCAATGCAACTAAGATTAGTGATAGGGGGAAATGAAAATATAATACTACGCCATGTCTCCAAGAGCAATCACCATAGAGAAATGATGATCAGATTTCATAGCAGACATAACACATAACCTTGTCTCAGAGATCGGGTAACATCTAGAAGTCAAATTGTGACTGTGGCATGATCAAACTTATAGAAAACAAGCATCTTCTTTTAAATCAATACCAACAATGTGCAACTACATTTTTGTGTCTTGGCATGTGGAAGAGGTCCTCGAGGAAAAGGAGGGCAAGAGAAACAATGACATATTGCCTTGTAATACCCGTCAACACACACATTTCTCGTCTGATTGATGCAGACACAAACAGCCTATGATTTCATTACTCTTGATACCCGCATGCAAAGCATGAATTCTTTCCACCCTGCATTCATGCCCTATCCAAAACCACCTAACATTGATGTCGTAGTCAGCTCCTTGCTACAGTATAAATAAAATTTGACATATACTCGCTTTCTCCTCTATTTCATGGCTTTTAACAACTGAACCGGAGAATCACAGAATCTCAGAAGAGAATGACAGATGGGACTCTATCTAACTTGTGGCGGGCTATATTTGTAATTAGTTTTCACATGAGGCTGGTATTGATGATTGGGAGAGAAAAGAATTGCTGCATTCTTCGGTCCTCCATATGTTTCATCGATGTGCTAAGGAGAAGAACCAAATAAATTACCATCGGGAGATTTTTTTGTTGCGGAAAGCCCAAAAGGACATACATGAATGCGACTTGTATCCTCCCACATAAGCAACAAATGGACAATAGTAGTTTGTGGTTATATCCAAAACACCTTTTGCAATCTTCAAACGTACCAGCCATCGACGCAAGGATTATGGGTGGGGCTGTGGAGGAATTTATATACAAATTCATTTGGTTGGGTAGGTTCTATGCAACCGAATCCGTTAATCATTATTATTGATTAAAAATAGCTTGTTATCAAACTATTGTAATAAAATTATAGTCGGTTATGGATTATTTTTAGGGAAAGGGTGTGATGTTTACACACACCTTTCGATTTTATATTTATATTCAATCATAAATCTGCAAATAAAAGACAAAATAATAACATTGAATATTGGAACAAGACATGATGATTGATATGTCAAAATTATGGAGGTGATGGAATGAAAGATAATCAAATTCAAAATCTGAATGCAAAGATCCAATACACCATTTCTTGTCAAGCAGAGATAAGTCGGTATTTTATTTATTTCACAATAGTTTCTCATTATTTCTTTACAATCAAGTCCTTCAGTTAAATCAATTTGGAATTCTTTAAAGTGATAGTTTTGATTTGCATATAATTCAATTTGAGTTTATATTCTGTACATTCAATTATTTCTTTCTCATTTTTGCATGGTTAAAACCTTATTGATTAAAGTGTTGATCAATTAGTCAGTCATCTAAGAAATAGTATTAAATTGAATTATTGTTTAAACTTTTAGTTATATGCGCATCTCATAATGTCTTTAAGGTGATAAGCTTTTGTTTTCAAAGTTGTCTCTGAAGTTGAACGTAGGATTGAAGTTATATCGACTCTTTTGCTCGTATTAAATTAAAGCACTGGTCTCTCTTGTTTTGTTGAATTTGGTATAAGGTTTCATTATTTCAAGTTTTGAATTATTCTTTCATTTCATCTAATCTAGTTCATATCTTAATCAGATCAGGCAAATATTAAATACATTATATTTCATTAACAAATATATTTTCAGTTTTGTAATCTTATTGACACATTGAGAAGCAGGAGTTGAAGTTATCAGTTATCCGTTGCAGTAAATTTCTAAGAAGACTTTGAAGACAGGTTTTAAAGTGCATGCCCACCAGCCTTGATTTCATGGAATTAGAATTGTAGGAGGTTGTTGAAACCTTGTTCGTTGGCAAATCGATCATATTTATCTTCATTGGATAAACAAAATCTGTTAGGAGTCTAATCTGTCGATTTGAGCACCAACAGGACCAATGGGAGAAGATGATGGAAGACATGAAGTCTTCACACTCTCACATTTTTGATAAGCTATAAGGCATACACCTTTGCCCTTAATATCAAAAAAGGGGGAAAATAATGATATGTACAAAGGATGTATAATGATATGCACAAAGGGAAAATAATGATATGATATGATATGTATAATACAAGGTGAAGAAAAGGAAAGTATCATGTACATACTTATGATATACCGACATATACATAGGGGGAGTCATAAAATGACTAAGGATTATATATGTTGTGCATACTTAACATTTTGTTAGTATTTTGCACATTAGTTTTTGATACTAATGTCAAAGGGGGAGATTGATGATATTATTTTTCCATTAGTATGAAAACAACACTTTTGGTAAGCATACACCGAAAGACAGAACAAAGAGCAAACTGAAAATGCAGATATAAGAGATCAGTGAAAAATGCTAAGTACAAAGAGAACCGACGACACAATTTTGTGTGTACACCAAAAATGTAAAGTCAGAAGAATAAAGAGGAACCCGAAAGTGGAACCTGACAAATAGGTTATAGTGCAACCCGAGAGAACATTTAAAGAGGAAACCAAAAGGAAAGTTCAAGCAGGATCACCAAGAATCAGTCTAACTGACTTCAGAGCATAACCGACCGACAGAAACCAAAAGTCAGTTGTAGCCCACAAAAAGTGGATCTGAATTCCATGTAAGATAAAAAAAAGTCTTATTCTATTTATAGAATCTTGATTTGTTTTTAAAACCATTTCTTTAGGGACAAGAAACATGAATGTGAGTGCTTTAATCAATCAAACTAGTTTAAGACACATAGACTAGGAGATCAAGGTCAAGATGTAAACCTGTGATCTTAGAGTTAATATTGTTTTAAGTGAAACTTAATTAGGTCAATCTATCTTATAAATAGATGTAGTAATCATTCATTATACATGTGTGTAGTGATGAAATGATGAATTTAGCCCACAAGCACATCTATGGAACAGATTGAAAGTTTCATGAACTAGAATAGCAAAAGGTGAATTTGGTTAGCAAGAACCAATAAAAGAGGCTACCGAGCAGCAAAGGTATTATTCAATCACATTAGGTGATATACTTATACTTGTAATCTATAATGGATCTATAATCAGTAATAGGAGATTGCATACACCGGGTCAAATTGTAATTTGTTCTCATTCTAACAAGTGAAGAAAAGTTTAAAAATCCTTTCAAGGAAGGTGGATTTAATAGTCCAACTATAAATTTCTTAACCGAGTGCACACTCAACAGTGTTGCAAAAGCTCTTAACCAAGTAGACTTTAACAAGTCTCCATAGATACTCTTAACAGGGTAGATCATCAGAAGTTATCAAATTGTAAGCCTTAACCGACCCCTTCCAATCTGCAGATAGTGAAGAATTTGTGGATGCCATCCCCACCAAAGTTTTTACTTCCTAACATAAGGTTTATGCGTAATCATATCTTGTGTTATGTGTCAATTACTTTCATGAATGTTTCTATGAATGTTCACATATTTGATTAAGTTTATGAATTGATATATCTTACTTCAAGATAGTATAGAACAGATGGTTGGAGATGCAATTGATTAACTAAAGGACAAAGGTTAAAAGATACAAAAATTTTAGAGCTTTTGATTCACCCCTCCCCTCTTAGTACACACTTCCCATTATTTCCAACACACACACACACACACACACACACACATATTATTAAATTTATATTATGCAAACTTATATTATTCTAATATATAATTGATTAATGAAATATTAACAATGATAATGAATAGACATGTCCCTTCATGGGACATGTCTCTCCTAGCCTCTTTCTCAATATAAACACAAGAAAGATTGTTGCATTTGAAAAACACAGAAAATGTAGAGAGTGTTATTACATTTGCAGTGATCCTAAAACTCAACAGACAGTGATGTTTTCTACCGATTACTTTCCTCTTACTCTGATAACTAGACCTTTTCACCGATAACTATATATCTTCAAATTGATAAAACAATCATGTCTACTACTAACTAATTTCAGTATGAGTTCTACTACATCTTTACATGTTGATATAAGATTAAATCATAACCTTTTTGTAAGGGACAAATAGATTTAACAATTTCTTTTAGGTGTATTAGGACTGTAAATTTTTTGGCTTAGATGGTGTCTTCATGGCATTTATAAAAATATTTTGGGCCTGGTTTCATGTCTTGTTTATCCTTAAACCCTTAGAAGGCCCTAAAATTTGTGAAAACCTTAGGTCTTGTGGTCGCGTTATGTTTTCAAGTTACTTTTCCAGGCCACTTAAAGTTTTTTTATGATCATTTTTTGCCATTAGTATGCAAAGGAAATAGTTTTTGAACCGTTGGTAACATGATCACAGAAAGACAAGATCATAGTGCAACCCGACACAATAGGTTACAAAGGTCACTGAAACTAGTTTTCACTGACAGAATAGGTTAAATGTAAATCGACAACACAACCTACAGAGTAACCCAATAGAGCAGTCAACAGTGTAAACCAATAGAGAAGTTCACAGAGGAACCTGAAAGACAAGTTCACAGTAAACACCGACAGTCAGTCTACAGAGCAAACCAAGAATCAGAATATCTACAGAGACATCACTCAGGAAATACTACAGAGCAATCTGAGCACTAGTCTACCGAGAGACAACTTCATTCTGAGAAATGTGGATCTGAGTTACACGTCAGATAAAACACTTAAGTTTTATATTTAGCTTTATAGCTTATCTTTAAATCCATTTCTTGAGGGAAAATTAGATTGAAAACACGCAAACTAGGAGATCAAGGTCAAGTTGTAAACCTTTGATCATAGATTTTTCATAATTATGCATGAAACCTATTTAGGTCAATTTTAATGTATAAATAGATGTCTGGTCAATCAGAACAAGAGGATGTGATTATGATTGTAGCCGCAGAGACATCTATGGATCAGATACAAAGTTTCATGCAGAAGGACAGAAAAAGATGAAATCAGTTACAAAGAACAAGATTCAAGGCTACTAAGCAGAACAAAGGTATTAATCAATCACTATAGATGATACATCATATTGTAAACTTAAAGGATCTGTACTCAACAATTCAGGATTGCATTTTATCAGGTCAATAAGTATTTTTTACTACATTCTAACAAGTGTAGAAAATAGAAGAAATCCTTTAACAAGGTGGATTTAACAATCCTTTTGTAAATCTCTTAACCAAGTGCACACTAAACAATGTTGCTAAAGATCTCAACAGAGTAGGCCTTAACCAGTCTAAACATGTTACTCCTAACAGGGTAAGATCATCAGAAGTGATCAAACTTGTAAGCCTTAACCAACCCCTTCCATTCTACAGATAGTGAAGCTTTGTGAATTTCATCCCCACCACAATTTTTACCTTCTAACAGGGCTTTTCTGCATTACCAAATCTTGTATCATGTGTCATTACATTTCATGAATGTTTCTATGAATGTTAACATGAAAATTAAGTTTATGAATTGATATTACATACATAAAGATAGAATAGCACATATGGTCGGTAATGCAAGGAATTGATTACTAAAGGATTAAGGTTAAGTAATAAAAGTTTTAAGGGTACTGATTAACCCCTCCCCTCTCAATACACACCATTCCATTATTCCAACAATTGGTATCAGAGCTGAATATCTTATTTGGAAAATTTTAAATCACCTGAGAGAAAAGATCATACAATGGAAAGGTATAAGCTAGACAAGAATATTGAAAATCAGAAGTTGCAGATACATATCTTCTATGAGCAATACAAAGAAGCTAGAATCAAGATGAGAGAGCTACTGGATGAAATAAATGTTATGGCATCTCATTGTAATAAAATGGACTATCATGAATAAGAGATACCTGATTTGTTTGAGTCATCATGATCTACATCTTGCAATACATCATACACATCTGAAGGAAGCATTACAAGTCTGAATGAAATCAATCAACATCTGGCTGGACAAGTGAAATCACTACAGATTAGCCAAGAGACACAGATGGTAAGGATGATTGAGGTTATGAATAATGTTAGACAAGCTGAGCAAGAAAGAACACTGGTTATTGATGGCAGGAAGAAGATCACTAAAAAGCTACAAGAGAGATAATTAGAAATACAAAGACTTATTTAACATCATCACGAGATCATCAATAAAATTGTTCTTATGATTCATGAGGAAAACTGAGTGAACATAGAACTAGATGAGAAACTGGAAGCTATTGGTGAGCTAAGAGAAGAAAATGAAAAACTAAAGCATGAAGTAAGAATTTAGAAACAACACAATGATATGATTAAGAGAGCTGAAGAAAGCACAAAAAGGATGGATGATTTTCTGGATGGTCAACAACAATACCGGTCTAGGGTATACCAAGCATGGATAATCATCATACCAAGCTGATCAAAAATATGTATACACAAATCCAAGACCAAGGAAGCAATCATGTAATCATTGTGGAAAACTAGGCCACACATCAAATATTTGCAGGAGCAAAGCTAAAGGTATTCCAAAATCCACATCTACATTCATAGGAAATTGTTATAACTGTAACAAGAAAGGACACAAAGCACATGAATGCAGATCTAAGGTGAAACAACCAAATAAGGAAACCTACATGGAAAAACATTGTCCTACTTGCAAAATGCATGGGCACACATCTCTTGAATGCAGGAAAAAGAAAAAGTAAGCATGGAATCCAAAAGAACAAGAAAATGCTTATCAACTGAAAAGAGTTGGTAACTCATATGTTTGGAATTACAACACATGGAAAAATTGCACAACATGTGGTAGATATGGACACATAGCTACAAACTCCATGAGAAAATGGATGAGAAGGTCTAGAAGCTGGACTAAACTTGGAATGGTATGCTTAAACTATCATAGGGTCGATCAGCTAAGCAATGACTATAGAGACCGAGTGACAGAGACAAGCACTTTTTCCAATGGCAATACCATTGAAGACATCAGGAAGATGAGAAACAAAATGTGGAGGAAAGCTACAAACATAAATGATGTTGGACCAAGCAATACAATTGGTGACACCTTATCCAATAGATCTGGTGATATCACTACCCCCACCTAAGAAGAGCAAGTAAGTATGGAACTGCACTATAAAATTCTATAGTTTACATTAGTTCCATTATATATTGATAAAATTTCAAACTAGCATGAATAAAGATGCACTATGGTATCAATTGTTATAAATTTTTGAATCCAATCTCGTCGGTCAATGCATACTGAGAATCGTCGGTGAACATACAAAAGTGAATTTGTTGATGTAAACTAAGCATCGTAGGTAATCATGTAAAAGATAATCAGTCTCCGCCCAATACCGAGCACCATCGGTAAACATGTGAAAGGTCAATTGAATTGACACTTACCCCGAGCATCGCACTCTCACTGAGAATGAAGTTAGCATGTTCCCCGAGCTACTCTGTCTTCAAACATTGAGAATTGGGTAAAGCATTAAATGCACCACTTAGGGCATAGTCTATAAAAAGGGCAATGGAGAGCTCATTCATTCACAAGAGAATAACAACGAAGAGTAGAGCATAGAGTGTAGAAAAATGAATAGATTGCAAAAGTGACTAAACAACACATTCACAACATTCAGATAGATCTACAACATCTACAGCAGGTCAAGTGAGTAACTAAAGACTCACCGAGCTCATAGTTTATTTACAGGAAAAGCCCTAATTTCTAGAAACAATGGAAACCACATCTCGCTTCTCCAAGATCAAGAATGCCAAAGATAAAAAGGTTAACCTAATTAAGAACACTACTTATGAAGAACCTAAATACAAATTCTATCTAGAGGTTGCTTCGCAACCCGATGATGCTGGAGCATTTTCAAACATACCACCTAGGGCTTTGCTGATCGAGGAGGTCCGAGTGTATATCCACTGAAAATTTGTAGAAATCGAAGTTCTGGAAGTTGAGCAAGCTTACAAGAAGCTTTCCGTAGACGAAACCATAAAAAATGAACATAAACACATAGAGGTGAAAGGGCTGACAAATGCCCTAATGTTCCTGAAGGAGTTTAAAACTGAATGGATCATGATAGTAATAAGTCGGGTACATGACCAAAAGATGTGGTTGGATGAGCCAAAACATATCACTAAGGATGTAATACACGCAGTGACCGATTATCCAGTAACCGACAAGGAAAAAGCACTTAAACACCCTTCTCACCCTGAGATTGAGAAGATGACAGTTGCAAAATTGGATGGTAGAGGATTGAAGGTAAATTCCATCACAGATCTAGAATTTAAATTTGGTGCATGCGTATTGGGATACAAGATATTCCAAGCCAGAAGAATGAATAGTATTATATGTGGAGCAGTAGACACTGCTCACAAGATCATAAAGAAGGGTCTACAACTAGATCTATCTGAGCTTCTACTGAAGCAATTGGAGGAGAACATGAGGACCACTAGATCAACAAAATCTAACTCATGTAAGTTTGGTTCACTCCTCATGTTTATATTCTTCTACTTTCAAGACTTTTTCCCATCTGTTGATAATGTCAATTGGGACACTACCTGACCAGTGACAATTCAAATTAGTGAATTCATTAAGTCACTAGGGGACAACTTTACATTAGTCATGGATGACTATTTCACTGGATTCAAGGACAGAATCCAGAAAAGGATGAGGATACCAGAACAATTGGTAGATCAATATAAAAATGATATTTGTTTCATGGTGGACACCGATACAACTTTGATCAAACCAATTATACCGAGGACAACATGGTTAGCACCACTTGACTATGAGATAAACATAGACCAGGCCAAAAAATTTATTAAATTGTTATTGAATGAACCACTGGACAAGTCATTACCAAGATTTGGCACCTATGAAGAAGCTAAGGCCAGAATCAAAATAGGCTTAGTTGTTAAAAAGATAGTCAAAAAGAAGACCAAAATGGTAAAGACACTTGAAAAGAAGTTGTTGGTCAATGAAGAAGAAATAGAACAACAAGAAGCCATTGAGGGACAGTCACCCATCAGTGAAGGTGAACAAGTGAGTGATTGTGAATCAACAGAGTATGATGCACCACCCCCAAAGAAACCGAGGACAACTATTGTATCAAGAACAAAGAGTCAAAATCCTAAAGCAGACTCATCACCGATTAAGAAAGGACAAGTGAGGACTTATAAAAGAAAGCCTCAAACCAGACAAACATCAGAACCAGAGAGGAGAAGGAGATTAATCTAAAGCAAGGAAGATAAGGAAGACACTGAAAAATATGAACAACCTATAAAGAACAAAGTTCCTACCACAATTGATTAAATTGTCGCATCAATCATCAGGTCAGGTACAATATCTGAGCCTAAGGTTAGACAATGGCTAACTCTAAATCCTGAGGATCAGAATAAAATAGAAGAATCCATCATCAAGACAATGTGTGTATTCAAATATATACCTATATAGTTTGATAAGATGATGCCACAAGAACTTCTAGACAGGTTATCAACAAGGTGGACATTTGCATTAAATTCTAAAAAATAGATAAGGGAAAGATCCCTAGTTTCAATTATGTCACCTGAGTCAAAGATGGAAGAAATTGATAAAATGATGAAGTTTCACTCAAAGAAGTTCTTAGCAACATTGAGAGTCTACAAAGTACTACATGGAAGCTTAATAGAGCTTGACAAAGAAAGTGAGGATGCTTGGAGAAAAATACTCAATGTACCTAAAGAGGATACAAGCCCCGAGAGAGTATTAGCACTCACTGAGAAGCCTCACAATGAAGAAAAAGAGACACCATTGAGCCCAGAGCACATTCTTATAAATGATACCGAGGTTAGTTGAATTGAACACATAAGCAAGTAAAGAAATGGATGACATACCTCATATTTTGCAGTCATTAGGAGACACAATAGATGTCACAATCCAAGATGTTACAATAATAGATATCACTGGAGGTGATCATGCTGATGAAGTAAAGACACATGAAGATGTCACTATTACCTCCGAGCAAACCAGGGAACATGACACATGAACAGATGCTGCATAGGTTAATATACCAAGACAAATTCCATTATTGATACAAGCTATCAATATCATCTCACAAAAGGAGAAGTCACCTGAGCATGATGCAAGCATACCCAAGGATAAGGGTGAAGAGGAGCAGAAAAGCATAACTAATGAACAAAATGTAATAGATGGAGAGAAGAAAGATGCAAGTGAAGAAAAAGGTGATGCCACACTAAAAGATAATGAAGGAGAAGCTATAGATACATCTAAGGTTGATGTGGAGATGTCCACTACCAACCAACAGGTAAATACCAAGTAGCAGACAAAAGGCACAACACCCCCAAAGCCTTCACCAAGTACATCAAACCAAGAAAAGGATCTTGCTATGGTACTACATAAAACTTCCTCCACAACAATTTCAAAGAAAAATAAGAAGAAAAATAAGAATCCAGTTACATTGGATGAGATAATTGAAATACCAGACCGTGATCCTAGGACATTGGATCTAGAGTCACTTACAAAGTATGCAGAACTTTGTAAAAGGAAAGCTATACAAGATAAACTCAAGAAGGAGACAAAGGACACACAGGTACTAGAAACTAAAAAGGATATCTTATTACAGATTGTACCTAATATTGACATTGATCAAAATGCTTCTATACTTGATCAATTAGCACTTCTTACCAAAGCCATCACATCACAGAATGTAGATGCAGAGAAAGTAATAGAAGAATGTGCAGAGCAGAAGTACCAATACAAATTAATAGAGAAAATCATCCAAGAAGTGATAGAGAACAAGGTAAATCTATCTAAATTGGTCAATACATTGGAATCAATTATTTTAGAAGTTATAACCTTAGTTCAGCAGTTATGCACTATAGAGCAATTCACTAATGAGAGTAGTGAAAAGATTGAAAAGATAGATGCATATCTAAATGCTAGTGCACAAGGTCTTACAACCAATGAAAATGCATTCAAGTTGCATTATGACAAGATTATGGAAGCTAAAAGGTTGAGACTTGAGATTCCAGAGGCAGAATACAAATTTAGAGATGGGGTAACCGAGCTCCAAGTTCTACTTCTACCAAATCTCACAATACTGCAACAACATATGACTTCGGCAAGAAAATTGATTGCCACCCTGGAAATGTCTATAACAGAAAGCATATATGATATGCATGCAAGAATCACCTTGGATATCATGACCCTTGAGCACCTCAAAGAACAATGGGAGAAGCAAATGGAGGAAATTCAAAAATCCCATTCCCACATTTTTGTCATATTGTAAGTATACACCTTTGTCATCACTATAAAAAAAAGAGGAAATTGATATGAGAAGAAGGGGAAATGATGATAAAGTGAAACGGGGAAATATTTGTATAAAGGCAAGTGTATATATATGTACATATACTATACCGAGGCATGCACATAGGGGGATTCATATTGACAAGGTAAAATACATGGTGTAGATACTAAACATTATAGTTTTGCACATACAAGTTTTTGATGCTAATGTCAAAGGGGGAGATTGATGATCATATTTTTCCATTAGTATGCAAAGGAAACAATTTTTGAACCGTCGGTTACATGATCACCGAAAGACAGGATCATAGTACAACCTGACACAACAGGTTACAAAGGCCACCGAAATTAGTTTTCACTGACATTACAGGTTACAATGTAAACTGACAACACAACCTATAGAGTAACCTGACAAAGAAGTCAACAGTGTAAATTAACAGACAAGTTCACAAAGGAACCCAACAGACAATTTCACAGAGGAACCTGGCAGACAAGTTCACAGTGAACACTGACAGTCAGTCTATAGAGAAAACTGAGAAGCAGAATGTCTATAGAGACATCACCGAGGAAAGACTACAGAGAAACCCAAGCACCAGTCTACCGAGAGATAGCTTTATTCTGAGAAATGTGGATTTGAGTTACACGTCAGATAAAAAAATTAAGTTTTATATTTAGCTTAATAGCTTATCTTTAAATCCATTTCTTAAGGGACAACTAAAGAAAATGTAATTATTTTAATCAGTATAACTCATTAAAAACATGCAAACTAGGAGATCAAGGTCAAGTTGTAAACATTTGATCATAGAGTTTTCATAGCTATGCGTGAAACCTATTTAGGTCAATTCAATATATAAATAGATATGTAATCAATCAGAACAAGAGGATGTGATGATGATTGTAGCCGTAGAGACATTTATGGATCAAATACAGAGTTTCATGCAGAAGGACATCAAAAGATGAAATCAGTTACAAAGAACAAGATTCAAGGCTACCGAGTAGAACATAGGTATTAATCAATCACTGCATGTGATACATCATATTGTAAACTTAAATGATATGTACTCAGCAATTCAGGATTGCATTTATCAGGTTAATAAGTATTTTTTACTACATTCTAACAAGTGTAGCAAATAGAATAAATCCTTTAAGAAGGTGGATTTAACAATCCTTTTGTAAATCTCTTAACCGAGTGCACACTAAACAATGTTGCTAAAGCACTTAACATAGTAGACCTTAACCAGTCTAAACATGTTACTCCTAATAGGGTAAGATCATCAGAAGTGATCAAACTTGTAAGCCTTAACCAGCCCTTTCCATTCTGCAGATAGTGAAGCTTTGTGGGTTTCATCCCCACCACATTTTTTACCTTCTAAAAGGGTTTTATTTCATTACCAAATCTTGTGTCATGTGTCATTACATTTCATGAATGTTTTTATGAATGTTAACATGCAAATTAAGTTTATGAATTGATATTACATACATAAAGATAGAATAGTATATATGGTCGATAATGAAAGGAATTGGTTACTAAAGGATTAAGATCAAGTGATAAAAGTCTTAAGGGTATTGATTCACCCCTCCCCTCTCAGTACACATCATTCCATTATTCCAAAAATTTTAAGTGATGAGCAGTTTATCTCCTTGCCTTGTCTCCTAATATTGCAATCCACGTGGAATATTCTTTTTCATTTGGCTACTTGGTGCGACCTTTATCTCTGGATCTCATAAACTAACGTAGTTCAAGACATGGTTTGCATTTTTCTTTGGTCACTAGATCTTCAAATGGATTCAGGTTTAAGTGAGATTGTGAGATTACGCGCAGACCATCGATCTTGCCTCAGATGTGCAGTTGGCGCTGAATCTCTATATAATAGTCAAAGTCAAGCTTTCATCTAGCGATTTAGTAAGGGCCATTGATCAGGTTCTATTATTGTCTTGATCGTGTGGTCTGCACTAAGTCTCAGAATAAACTCAAGGGTTAAGAAATGTTCTAGCGACTTAGAGATACAGTTATCTCTGAATCTCCAGATTTAATAAGGGTCAAGCTTGGTTAGTTTAAGGCCGAGTCAGGTTTGTCGATGAAGGATCTAAACTGTTGATCAAAAAAAAGATGTGTGGCTAGCGCTAGATCACTGGATAAATTTAGGGTCAGCCAAGGTGTTCAGAGATTCAGTGAGGATCATCGATTGAGTCTTGATCTTGCGGTTGTCATTCAGTCTCTGAATATAACCAGAGTTAGGGAATTTATTCAACAACTTGGAGATGCAAAGTATTTTAGTACCCAAGGTTAAATATGAGTCAGAGGCAAGTTAGAGGAAAAGATCATACGAGAGACAAATTTGATGGTGGGCACTTTCCCTTAATGGCCAAGATGAAGATTGTTAGTGTTTGAGGCATTGCGCTTGTATGACACGTGGATAAATGATGGGGCCCTGTCGTAAAAAAGGAAAGGATAAAAGACAGATAAGTTTGAAAGGATTGTGTGGTAGGCATAAGCCTTATGCTAAATTTTCTTGATATCTAGTCTTTGAGGCATCATACCTGTGTGTCGCGTGGCAGATCAGATCGCAGGCCCAGGTAACTTAAATTACATTAACAACTGGGTTTTAAAGATGAAAAATGTTTCAATCTCAGCCATTGGTAGGGTTTTGCGCTAGGGAGATAGCCATTGTAGTCGATTTTCAAATTTTTAGACGTCTTCTGAGGGTTTTTGGCCATGGTTGTGTGTCCCAAACTTTCCTGAGAGTGGCTCAAGGTCTTTCTTGTCCTTGGATCGAATTTATGGTGTCGTATGTGTGGCTTGGGATGTTTTCTATAGTCCTGGTAGCTTTTAATGTTGCATGGTGTTCTTGTATGTTACTGGTCTACTCATTGTCTTGGGGTTTCTATTCCCATATCATGACTATTTTGCATTTATTTGATTAATCATTTCTTGTAGCTTGATGGTAAGTTGTCCTGGACCAGATCTTTTTGATGATCTTTTGGAGAAATATCACAAAGAGGAAGGACTGCATTAATTATTGAGAAGGACTGTTATCAAAGAGCCCTCTCCTAGGGTTTCCTTGTCCTATTTATCTCCTTCCTTTCTCTATTGTAAGGGTTCCAAAAATTTTGACCCTAAGTGTTGACTCAAAATTTTAGTTCCAAGGATATAACAGATTCCTGTTAGATTGTATTTCATGATAAGATAGATAGCTTCTTTGATCTTTTGCAAGTTATTGAATGGTGTAATTATTCAGTCATATTGTTACAAATTTGGATTCATTACTTAATATAATTATCTCAGTTTCAAGTCTCTCCTTGGTGTTCATTGTATGAGTTTTTGATTTTCTAATCCATTGCATAGAGTTATCTATGTGTATGTTCTATTCCATAGTTCTGATTTGGGATCAGATTAAATATACTTTGGATATAACATAGATTCATTTGATGTATCTACATAAGGATTTTATAAGTAAGTATATGATCTAAGATACTTATGTTTATGGCTATGAATATTTACCAATAGGTTGTCTTCTATTTCAATATTTGCATTGAAGAGTTACGCAATGGATAAGGCACTGATCAAGAGCTATTTTACTCTTTGTTGATGCATGTCAGATAGGGTTTGGCTATCTTCTGCCATTTAAACATCAAAACCATATCAAGGTTCCCTATTATTTGTGGTTGTTGTTTGTTGTCCCATGTGATAATGGAGAGTCAATGAGTGTCTAGTTATCACTTAGCACTTTCTTATCATAATCTATTGTTAAATCCAAAGTAAGTAAGGAGTTGTAAAAGTTATATCAATCTGGATTAGGTGCACCCGCCTTGGTTTTGCAGAGCTAGAAGTGCAGAGGGCAGTCTTGTCCCTATAGTTGGTCCAATTACCTTGCAAAGCTCTCATACTTGGGGCTAACCACTCCTAAAAATAGTCTCAAGTTATATTGGTAGCTTGAAGTAGCATAAACATTTTCAAATGCCATTAAGGTCCCTAAGAAAAACTTACTTTCTTAGTTTGATGATGAATCCTCTAGACTTGAGGTTGGAGGGTTACCTTTTTTCTCATTGATTTCTTCCTTCTTGACCCAAATATTCTTCATGTCACTCTTCACCTATTCTTTATTTTCTATTATTTTTCCTTTGTTGTTTTAATTTCTGGCTTATCGGTACCAATAGTTTTGTGCTATATGTTCGTACTTATGACAAATGAAACACACCATTCCTATTGATCTCCATGGTCCTAAATTTCTTCTTGGATCTCTCATTCTACAATTTTCAACTTTATGTCCATATTGTCTGCATGTGTAATAGTAACCTACAAAGCTTCCTTCTGATGATATGCTATTAGATCTTGATCTGCATTCTTTTGCCTGATCTCCAAACTTATTACAATTGTAGCAATGTCCATAAAAGGGTGTACCTCTTGGAATATTGACCGATCTTCTTCTACAAAAATTTGATGTATGACCAAGATTTCCATAGTTGTAGCATGTAGGTTTAGTAGGTTTCTTACCATGTGTACAGATAGGCTCCTTTGGTTCTTGTGATAGATTCTCTGTTACCGATTTTGACGATTCACCTATTTCAAATTTGTTGTCACCGATATATCCTAGGCCGGTTTTGTCTCTAATTCTTCCCAGCTTTTTCAATTATTCTTCCACCTTCTGCATGCTTAGCTCAAACCTAGTGAGTCTTTCATTAACCTCTTTCTCAACTTTCAGATTGTTCTTCAAATTTTCAACTTCCTTTCTCATATTTTCATTCTCGATAAGAATCAACATGTTTTCTTCATTTGTACCATTTATAAATTCATTCAATGTGTTGTTCTCCTGTTGTAACCTCTAAATAATAACATCCTTGTCTTTGATATTTTTCTCAAGATTTTGTTTTTCAATTTCAAGGTCTTTTTGGGCTCCTTTTGTTGTTCTCATTTTTTCCAATACTTCAGTCATCCTTAGGGCTTGACTTTCAAGTTCCTTTTGGGCTTCGTTTAGATCTTCCTCTAGGGTAGTGTTCCTTTCCAACAATTCCTCAAATCTTACATCGACCTCTTTCATATTTGTACTATTTTTTGATAGCTCTTCAATATTATCCAGGCTTATCTGTAATTGTTGAAGTACAGCTCAACAACTATGATGGAAATCGATGTAATATTGGCTTGCACTATTTTATTTCTGTACTTGCCTTCAATCAATCTATTTTGGATTATATGTATATGAGTGAGAAGACATATCAATGGATAGACATGTCTCCACATATGTAGAGACATGTCTCTCCACCAATACATCTCTTCATTAAACATTGCAAACATTACACATAATTTGTATTTTGTTAAACATAAAGATGACTATTTATTCCACATAGAATAAATTAATATAATGAGTTATGATTTAATATCCAAATATAATTATGTATGTATGTATGATAAAATATGTAATAATAATAATAAACTCAATTATTATTATTGTGCATATTCGTATATATACATATAATTCATAAATCATTCTATTGATTGAGATTATCATCCATGATTATGTTTATTTGACCGAAGCTATAAACATCAACACTCCCTCTTAGCTAGGGAGGATAAAAATATTACTTCAATGTAATATGTGAGTATGAATAATCATTTAAAATTTATATCATTTTACTGATATAACGAGTAATGGTCTTCAAGTATCAAGTCCATGATACTCACCAAGTACTCAGAGAAATGGTC
>MU226976.1:11442-22399 GCA_018584345.1 Thuja plicata | reverse complement strand
GAGCTCTTGGTGAATATCCATTATCTCATCTGATCTTCCCAGTCTCAAGGCCTTATGACTAGGGTTTCAGATCGTTCAACAAAATCCATTGTCCATATCTTTGCAAGTCTTGTTAACACCAATCATTACACTCTCAGTTATCCCGCATCAGCGTTTGACGATCTGCAAACATGGAACATAGAAGCCCGAGCTATGAAGTCTATATCAACACAAATACATGAATGCCTCAGCGTAAACCATCCACCAAATACATATCTAAGCTATTGATAAATAGCCACAACATCACCAATATTGAATTGTTTGCGCATGATCCAGAGGAATTGACTTTCTTCTCTATAGACAGAAAATGCAGTGCCACACCCCTACATAAATAAATTTACAATTTCTCCATCGACTTCATCCCAAACAGGGGATTAAGGAATCGATGATATTGTCTGCAAATACATTTTGTTCATCTGTACTAACCCTTCATTTTCATTAATCCTTAAGCCTCACAAGCAGGTTTTGCCGCCACAATATGTCGAGCTATGCAACTCCAATAATATTCTCAATGGAAAAAACCTCAGACCATAGAAAGAATAACTCAGACCATAGAAAGTCTCGTGATGTGGGTCTGCACACGCTGTTGTAGGATAGGTATGCAAAATCGCAAAAGCACTAGCCAGTCATCGAACATATAATGTTTGATCCCATAAGGACGTTGCAATTATAGTAAGCATAAAATTGCATCTGAATTCTTTGATTGCAGGCCCAAGTTGAAGATGCATAAACCAAACTGTAGGAACCGCTCAGCACCCGAAAGATCCCTAAGATTGAACATGCTCTGATACCATGTTGAAGTACAACTCAACAACTATGATGGAAATCGATGTAATATTGGCTTGCACTATTTTATTTCTATACTTGCCTTCAATCAATCTATTTTGGATTATATGTATATGAGTGAGAAGACATATCGATGGATAGACATGTCTCCACATATGTAGAGACATGTCTCTCCACCAATACATCTCTTCATTAAACATTGCAAACATTACACATAATTTTTATTTTGTTAAACATAAAGATGACTATTTATTGCACATAGAATAAATTAATATAATGAGTTATGATTTAATATCCAAATATAATTATGTATGTATGTATGATAAAATATGTAATAATAATAATAAACTCAATTATTATTATTGTGCATATTCCTATATATACATATAATTCATAAATCATTCTATTGATTGAGATTATCATCCATGATTATGTTTATCTGACCGAAGCTATAAACATCAACAGTAATTTTTGTGATAGTTTCTTCCTTTTGACAAATGAGTGTTTCAAAATCGTCTTTAGATATTCAATTTGTGCCAAGGCTTCTTCCATGTGCTTCTCTCTCCTATACCTCTCCATACTCCAAGATCTACTCTCAAGTTGTTAAACTTTCCCTCTAGATAATTTAGCTCTGATACTAATTGTTAATTGGAAAGATTAGATATTCAGAGGGGAGGGGTTAATCAGTACCAACAAACTTCTATCACTTTTGCACTTGGTTGAACTTTAATCCATTAAACATCAACTAATAATGTTCACACTATTAACGATATGTTATAACTAAAAAACATAAAGTAAATGACAGTAACACATAATTAGATTTACACACCCATAATACATATTTTTGGTCATCCAAAAACCCTTGGTGATGCAGGAGAATCTTGGGGTCTTTGGAAATCCTGATCAACCAAAAATATGTTTGCTTTGGTTTAGTAGCTTGTTGGAGGTTGCTCGATAAAGTGCTTGGTAACTACTTTTGTTCGCTCGGTTGAAGACTTGTTTATTCTCTTCTCGGGCTTGGTTACTTGTTTCTGTCTTTCTTTACCGATGGGTCTCGGTAGTTGTTTGGCTACTCAGTGGGTTTTCACCGACTGGTCTCTATGCTTAGTTGGCTTTCTTACCGAGTTGTGTTCATGAAGTTGGATCTTCTGGCCGACTTCTACATTTAATTTCTGTAGCATAATTAATGTTGGGATCTCTCATTGAGATGTGTGTGGACCTAAATCTAGGTCTTTACTATTTCCTATGTTGGATCTTTAGAATTTGAGTGTCGACCTCTTTGGTGGACTCTTGTATATATTTGGTTTTATGTTCTTAGATTAGGGGCATGCATTGGGATATAAAAGATAGTGTTAGGAAATTCAGATGGTAGGTTTGTGACCTCATATATATGAAGATTAACTTATAAAGATCTGAATGTATATGGCCAAAATTGGGAAGGCCTTACATCCTGACATGTAATAAGTTTGATGAAATAATAGAAATTTCTATTATTTCTTCTCTCCCTTTCTGTGTTGGTGCTTCTGAGTTGTTCTACAAGTAGGCTTGGATAGATGGGAGTGCCTTAGGCCCCTATTGTCCATGCCCTCCTTGCGTCAGGTGGTATTAGAGTGAAGGTGAGATCTAGGTTCCTTCTTTTAAGTCCTAACCCTAGTTGGTTGATATTGTTGTGGGGTAGCAGATTGTGATCTGATCTACAATTGCAGAGGGTTTCAAGATGGTTCATGGGAGAGGAAATGCAGATCCAGGTCTAGCTGATATGCTAAGACAAATTTTTGCAAGATTGGAAGCTGTTGAGACAACCCAGTGCAGAGGAAGACATCTTGAAGATGTTAGTGATGATGAATTTGAAGAAGTGCAAGGAGAAATTGTAGCTGCACCTGTGATGGATCAGGAAGAAGAAAGATTCCTAAGAGCTTTGACAATTTTGAAGTCCACACCTCAGTTTAATCCTCCTAAGTATAGTGGAAAGATGGATTCTAATGAGTTGATAGACTGGATAGCTGAGATAGAGAAATAATTTGAGTATGAGAATGTATCATAGGAGAAGAAAGTGAAGATTGCAAGTACAAAGTTGAAAGGTCATGCATCCTTGTGGTGGGAGCATCTGCAATTAGATCGAAAGAAGAAGGATAAAGACAAGATCAAGGTATGGGATAAGATGATAAACAAATTGAAATGCAAGTTTCTACCTTGTGATTACCAGATTAACCTAGTAAGGAGAATGCAAAGTTCGAAGCAGAAAGATAGCTTGGTAAAATATTACACTGAGGAATTTTATAGATTAGACATCAGATCTGGACATGCTGAAGATGAAGTGGAAATAATAGCAAGGTATTTGAATGGATTAAGAAGTTTTATACAAGATGAGATCATCTTGGTAAATATGAAGAGCACTGAAGAGGCATATCACTTTGCCCTAAAAGTTGAGGAAAAATTAAATAAGAGATATGAACAAAGGCAAAGAGGAATAGGTGGTAGATTCTCTAGAGGAAGAGGTAGATCTCAGGGTGAAAACAATAGATCTGAACCAAACAAGACAAATCTAGACACATATCAAGACAAAGGAAAGATCGAGGGGAAGGGTGGAAGTTCATTTTGAGGAAGGGGAAACTACTCCTGAGGTGGATATAAAAAAAGAGGGTTCCAAGGAACTTGTTACAATTATGGTGAAGAAGGACATATATCCTTTGAGTGTATACATGCAAGCAAGAAATTTGGTAGTAGCATAAATGCTTTGGTGCAAGAGGAGTGTCACTGAATGAACTTGAGAAGGAAGGAAATCTAATTATCAGAAGGATACTATGGAGTGAGAAAGATAAGAAAGATCATGTAAGGAAAAGGTTGTTCAAGACCAGATGCAGAGTTGTAGACAAAGTTTGGAAGGTAATTATTGATAGTGGAAGCTTGGAGAATCTGGCATCTGAGGAGATGGTCACAAAGTTGCAGTTGGAAAAACTGAAGCACCCAAAGCCCTATCAGATTTCATGGATCAAGGATGAACATACATTAATGGTGAGTGAACAATGTTTTGTGAATCTAAAAATTGGAAAGTATTATGATAAGGTGTTGTGTGATATTATGCCAATGGATTGTTGTCATATTTTGTTGGGTAGACCTTGTCAATATGATATACATACTATACATGATGGAAGAGTGAATAGATATACTATTTGGGTTGATGGTAAGAAGAAAATCTTCTTACCTTTGGTTGAAGAATGTGTTGGAGAAATATGTACATCTGTGAAAGTTTGTTTGATGGAAGTAGACAGTTTGTTAAGAATTTGAAAAGGAATGATATTTGTTACGCTTTGATTCCTAACAAACCAAGTGAGAATACAGAAGATGAAGTTCCTACAGAAGTTGAGAAATTACTTACTGAGTACAAGGAGATAATTTCAGATAATGTACCTGATGGTTTTTCACTGATGAGAGATATTAGTCACTATATGGATATGATTCCTGGAGCTAGTTTTCCAAATAAGATACCACACCGATTGACACCAACTGAGAATGAGGAACTCAACCAAAAAATTCATGAGTTGTTGAACAAGGGTTTGATCAGAGAAAGTTTGAGTCCATGTGTAGTACCAATAGTGTTAGCACCTAAGAACAATGGAGAATGGTGAATGTGTACTGATTCAAGAGCAATTAACAAGATAACAGTTAAGTATATATTTCCTATACTGAGGATGGATGATATAATGGATTGTTTAAGTGGAGCAAAATATTTTACCAAAATTGATTTGATGAGTGGATATCATCATATCATATTCAGAGAAGGTGATGAATGGAAGACTAATTTTAAGACAAAAGAAGGTTTGTATGAGTGGTTGGTTATGCCGTTTGGTTTAAATAATGCACCGTGTACATTTATGAGATTGATGAATGAGGTTTTGAAGAAATTCTTGAATAAATGTGTGATTGTATACTTGGATGATATTCTGATATTCAGTAAGAAAAGAGAAGAGCATTCGATGCATATAAGACAAGTGTTGAAAATATTGAAAGAAGAAAAGTTGCAGATAAATTTGAAAAAGCGTTCCTTCCTGAAAGAAGAACTTGTGTATTTAGGTTCTGTGATTTCAGTTGATGGTTTGAAGATGGATCTTGAGAAATTTGAAGCTATAATTAGTTGGCCTACACCTGAGAATGTTAGTGAGCTAAAGATCATTTCATATATTGGCAAGTTTTTACAGAAAATTCATCAAAAATTTCATTTCTATTTGTAATGCTATGATTGAGACAATGAGGGGAGACAAAAGAGAATTCAAATGGACACATGGAGCTAATAAGAGTTTTGAGACTTTGAAACAAAAGGTTGTTGCATTGCCTATGTTAGCCTTACCTGATTTCAATAAGGCATTTCAAGTTGAATCTGATGCAAGTGGATGTGCAATAAGAGTTGTGTTGACTCAAGAAGGTAAACTTGTTGCTTTCTTTAGTGAAAAGTTGAACGATGCTAAAAGGAAATAGTCTGTCTATGATCAAGAATTCTATGCTATTATTCAAGCTCTGAAGAAATGGAGACATTATTTGATGCCAAGTGATTTTGTGCTATATACTAATCATAAGGCTTTACAATATTTGGTTAGTCAGAATAAGTTGAATTAGAGACATATGAAATGGGTAGAGTATTTGCAGAGTTTCACATTTGTGATAAAGCATAAGAGTGGAGTTTCTAACCGAGTTGGTGATGCATTAAGCAAAAGAAGATCTTTGTTGACTGAAATCAAATTGAGGTTCTTTATTTTGATAACAAGAAGAATTTTTATGAAAATGACCCTGATTTTTTTGAGCAATGGAGAGTGTGTAGAGAACCTAATCCAAATCAATTGAGTAAGTATGAAGACTATTTCATTTAGGAATAATTGTTGTTCAAAGGTATTCAGTTGTGTATACCAAGATGATCAATGAGAACTAATTTGATCAAGGAAAAACATAGTAACTTGGTTTGGCTGGACATTTTGGAATTGATAAGACATTGAGTTTTCTTAAGGAAAGGTATTTTTGGCCTTAGTTGTATAAGGATGTTTAGAAATTTGTGAAAATTTGTGGAGTTTGTCAAGTTGCAAAAGGAGTAAGTCAGAATACTAGATTGTATACATCGATCACTATTCCTGAGAAACCTTGGAGTGATATCAGCATAGATTTTGTTCTTGGCTTACCGAGGACAACAAGAGGTAATGATTCCATATTTGTTGTTGTGAATAGATTTTCCAAGATGACACATTTCATACCATGTAAGAAAATATCCGATGCAATACATATAGTAGATATTTTCTTTAAGGATATTGTCAGATTGCATGGATTACCGAAGAGTATCATCTCTGACCGAGACAGTAAATTTGTTAGCTATTTTTGGAAAACACTTTGGAAGAAGCTGGACACAGAGTTAAAGTACAATTCTACATTTCATCCATAGACTGATGGACAAATAGAGGTTGTAAACTGAAGTCTGGGTATCTTATTGAGATGCTTAGTTAGAGACACACCGAGTAATTGGGATTTTATGTTAGCACAAGAAGAGTTTGCATATATCAGTTCAGTGAATAGAAGTACTAGAAAGACACCTTTTGAGATTGTTCATGGAACACAACTGATAGGTACATCAGACTTGAGAGAAATTGTTGGAGAAGAGAAGAGAAGTGATGAAGGAGAGAAATTTGTTGAGTTTATGAAGACATTGCATGAGGAAGTGAAACATAAGTTGGAGCAAAGTAATCAGAAATACAAGGATAATGCAGAAAGATCAAGAAGACATAAGAATTTTGAATTTGGTGATGCAATTATGGTTCATTTGAAGAAAGGCAGATTTCCTGTTGGAACATATGGTAAATTGAAGATGAAGAAATTTGGTCCTTGCAAGATATTGAGAAGATTTGACAGTGGAAATACTTATGAAGTAGAATTACTTGATGACATGGATATATAACCTATATTCAATGTTTTAGATTTGTATGAATATCATGAACCTGATGAATAAGTGATATTACCGAGTGATTATCCTAAGAAACAAATGGAAGAAGTTGAGCAGATTTTGAAACACAAAATTGGCAGAAGTTCAAGAGGAAAGGATTACATGGAGTATTTGATAAAATGGAAGAACATACCAATTGAGGACTCATCTTGGATTTCTTAATCTGAGTTGGATTCAATTCAGGTTGGACCTGACACATGATTTTGAGAATAATTTCTTTTAACCCCAGGTGTCTAATGTAGGAGCATCTTGGGTTCTTTGGCAATCCCGATCAACCAAAAATATGTTTTCTTTGGTTTAGTAGCTTGTTAGAGGCTGCTCAGTAAAGTGCTCGATAACTACTTTTGTTCTCTTGGTTGAAGACTTATTTGTTCTCTGCTCGGGATCATTTGCTTGTTTATGTCTTTCTTTACTGATGGGTCTTGGTAGTTGTTTGGCTACTTGGTGGGTTTTCACTAACTGATCTCTGTGCTCGGTTGGATTTCTTACCAAGTTGTGTTCTTGAAGTTGGATCTTCTGGCCGACTTGTGCATTTATTTTTTGTAGCATAATTAATGTTGGGATCTCTCATTGGGATGTGTGTGGACCTAAGCCTAGGTCTTTACTATTTCCTATGTTAGATCTTTAGGATCTAAGTGCCGACCTATTTGGTGGACTCTTGTATATATTTGGTTTTATGTTCTTAGATTAGGGGCATGCATTGGGATATAAAAGAAAGTGTTCGCATATTCAGATGGAAGGTCTATGACCTCACATGTATGAATATTAACTTATAAATATCTGAATGTATATGGCCAAAATCGGGAAGGCCTTACGACCTGACATGTAATAAGTTTGGTGAAATAATATAAAGTTTTGTTGTTTCTTCTCTCCCTTTATATGTTGTTACTTTCAAGTTGTTCTGCAAGTAGGCTTGGATAGCTAGGAGTGCCTTGGGCCCCTCTTGTCCGTGCCCTCCTTGCATCACTTGGTCAAAGGGAAAAAATGCGGTGGGGATAGCTAGCTAACTATCAGCGACTGATACATTGTTAAGTGTATCTACAGTCTTATTAAGACTACTATACTAAGATGTTTAATCTAACTTGTACGATGTTCACCTTGCTAAAGGATTTACAAAAATCTCACACAATTAAACTTATCAGTCCTGTTAGAGACTACCCAGTTAAGGGATTTTACAATACCTTGTAGAAATTGTTAGGATTCTTCACAAGATAGTAATTTACATGTATGCACTTCCTTCCAAAGCTTGGCTGATCCCTTATGCTCAAAAACTTTGTTCTATATCATTCTTTTCTTTTGATTGGCTCCTTTTCTCAATTCATCCTTGTAACTTCTTATTAACAACCTCTCTTCATAATATGTTCCTTAAGCTTTTGATCTTTGAATATCCTTCACTTGTCCTTCATTCCTGATCTTTTATCTTAGGGTTAATCAAAAACTTAATCTTGATCTTTCCATAAACTTTTTTCCTGTTCTTCCTTCTGTCGAATGCTTTGTATTTTCCTCATGATTGATAGTTACCAGCTTCTGATAGTTGACCTCCTTATTTTGATAACTCTTCCTTCTAGTTGATAGTAATTCTGATAGTAATTAATTTTCTATTTGACATCAATGACAAAACTTATCATAATGCCAATAATTTCCAACAAATCTACATCTCATCATATACATAAAAAACTATGCATGCAAAAATACAAAAACATAGGTTATCATGAGTTAGTATAAGCATCACATCAATAAAATAGAACATCATAAATATTACATCTACCACATAGAGTATCATAAAAAATACATTCAAATGGGAAATGATCATTTAGATGTACAAGTCATGTGCACATCATATACAAATGTTGGTACCATAACATCATAATCAAGATAAATAGAAATCATATGTATAATAAGTAATCTATGCATCATCAAAATAAATAAGACCAATAAATACCATAACATTATAATCATCATAATTTAAAGATATCATAGTATAATCCATGCACCATCACATCATCTTAAATAGAAAAAATACGTAAAATAGAACATATAGAATAACTCCCACAAAAATTGCGTATCACATATATAGCTCAAATATTACGTGTCAGAGTATAAAATCATAAACTTTGTCCAATAGAGCTCTTAAGCTCATAAATATATGCAAAATGTGTCTACAATATGATCAAAGTCAACTAGTGCTATCTTGGTCCTCATCACCAGGAGGATAGGATGGGCTTGTGGATGACACTACACCAACTGCCCCAAAAGATCCTCTCTCCACTATATGAGGTGGCCTCAATGGTTGGATAACACCCCACTACTATGTCTACTATGAGTATGGCATTGTGACTAGTGAGATGTCATATAACTAGGTACTAGTTACTTTACAAGAACCTCACTCTCATCTAAGCGTCTTTGGTATCTGACCTCCTAACATGGAATATCTGATCAACTACATGTTGAAGAGTCATATCCTATACCCCCTCAATAAAATCCAAGACTCATCCTTGACATGTCTAGCCCTAGCCACTACTCAATCCTGCTTGGCCTCTGCTGCTTGTGCTCTAGCCTTAGCTGCCTGTGCCCTAGCCTTCACTGCATTTTCTCTCACCTCCATTGCATCTAACCCATCCTACAGTGTACCAATCTATTCCCTCATGGTTTTCATATGATCTCTAAGTACCTGTAAGTTTGGGATCACACCGACATCCTATCATATATCCACATCATGCATCCCCACATCTCCCTCTACAATAATATATTCATGTCTATGTAATTCCCTCCATCCTCATTATCATCCTCATCCTCTAAACTTGACTCCTCTAAGTCAGAAGCTCTAGAGATACTCTCCTCCAACTCACTCTCCTCCTTAGAAATCACTCCCATTATATCTACCTCTACATCCTCCTCCATAGGGTCACCACCTCCTCCTCATGTTGGGGCAACTGGTACATCAACTTCTCCTCTTCCACCCTCTCTTGCATCTCCCCCATCATCTCTATTTCCTCTATTTCCATCATCCCTCCCCTGTCCTCAACCTCTACCTCCATCCCTACCTCTCCTCCCAACATTTCTCCCATTGCCATCTCTACCTCCCCTCCCTCTCTACCGCCAACACCATATCCACATCTTCCCCCTCCTTTGTCATGGGTCTCTCTCTCATCTCGCCATATCAAGTGGAATAGGGATATCAAAATAATCAAGTGCACATGTCTATGTTGTGCCCACCATGCCTCATACTTAGGTGTTATACTGACATCCACAATAGCTATCCTCCAACCCTGTTGAACTAGGGCCAAACTACCAAACTACACAAAAGCTACCTATGGAGGAATCACCACACCCCACCCTAACACATCTCTATTAGTCTGAGAAAATATGATCGAACCCACTAGAACACCTTGTCGCTCACTAAACTGCTTGAGCACCCTTTCTAGCAATTAAACATCAATAATCCTCTAATGCTCTGCTATTCGACCAATCAAGTATCTCTCCCGTCGACAAAAAGAAAAATGCTCGTCATCACCATCATATGGAACACAATCAAGGTATGCTCACCATGTAAAAACCCTCATAAAATCTAACTAATGACACTAATAAAGTGTGTGATCTAACTGTCTCTTAGTCATAGACATAATGATACACATAAGGGTAGTTGTCATCTTTAATCATTGTATCAATTGTAAAATTGACAAGAAGAGTTTAACAAAAGGAGAACATACTAAGCCTAACAAGCTCCTTTGCAAAAATTAGGTTCTAGAAATCAAGGCAAGCAAGACCCAAACATTAAAATCAACTAAGTTCAAATTCAAAGGAAATGTTCAAAGCCATAGGCATGGAGATCAAATTTATAGGTGTGGAAGTAAACTCAAAAGACTAACATATTTTTTTCCCTATTTCTAAGGCATTTGTATAACATTAGCTAAGGCTTCAATGATCATTTGGTGATAGGATTGGTAACATTTATCACTAGGAATCATCCACAAAAATAATAGCTAAGTACTATTTGTTTATTTGTTCAAGTTTTATATATTTAATTCTGTTAAGTTTTAGGATAGCTGCAAATGTAATAGCACTCTATTTTGTATGTGTTTTCCAAATGCAACAATCTCTCTTTCATTTATATTAGGAATGAGGCTAGGAGAGACATGTCCCTTCATGGGA